>OX608083.1:63952601-64552601 GCA_951509765.1 Sphenella marginata
ATTTATTTTGCATTAATTCGTTTCTCTCTTGGCATTTGTAATTTGCATAAATAAAGCAAATTAATTGGCTTTTTCGCAGCTATACATAGATTCAAGTTTTTTCAAGCCAACACAATGAGCCACTCAGTGACACAAATATTCACACACACATACAAAGAAGATCAATCAGCTGCGCTCTGGCAATATTGCATTAGTGTTGGTAAACAAATGGGACTTCGCGCTTTTCCGTTTCGCGTTCGCTTGTTTTTGTTTATTTACAATGTTGCCACGTAATTGATAAGGAAATGCAATTGCCGTTGACTATTTTTTGCTCTTTTTTTCTGTTGCTTCTTGTTTATTTTATGTGACTTTTAATTGCTTTTGTTGTCACTACATTAATGTTTTTTTTTGTATTGGTTTTGTTCACTTGAGTGATTTTTATTTTTTTTTTAATTTAAATTTGCTTTCATCATTATTTGTTGTCAATATTGATTTTTGTAATTTTCATTTGCTAAGCACATAGAAGTAGGCTATAAAAATATTACTACAAGAAAAACAAATTAATTAAGGGCCAACTTTCTAATCCTTAGAAAGCTTAATACTATTTTTCTGAACAGTGTTTTAGTTATGGAGTTAGAATTCATTTTTCAAACCAACCAAGAACAACTGTACACCCTTGCAAAAAATGCGATTAGTCGAGGATGAATCGGTGCAGTCCACCTTCTATCCAAATGTGTACTTTTTACTCCTACAAGTATGCTACAAAAACTAAAATTTTCTATTGCATATTAAATTATATCCCACTGTGGGTAAAAGTTACTATTCGCGGACAACTCTCCTCACAGATTAATCGAATAATTGTTTGAATGTAAAAAGTAAAGTCTGAAAAAGAAAAGACTGTCATCCTAAAAGTATACTACGAGTAATTTGTCAAACTATACACTGGTTGTATTGGTCCCACACATTATTTTGAGTAAAAAACTCATCACAGCTCAATACTGACATTAAATTTCGATAGCCTCACAAGTAAGTTTATTTTTTGATTGGCTTTAAAATAGCCTACAAGCCATGTTACTTAGAAAAGTAAAAGCATATGAATTAAAGAAAAATTTCAAAATCATTGCATATTTCAAGGAGAATTTTTGTTAGCTATTATTTTTTAGCGACTTCAAAATATTATTTTTTGTGACTTGACATGAGAATAATTAAAATTTTCTGAGCAACAATTTTTTAGAATATTTTAACCCTGTCACGAGCACGCAAATAATTACTTTATAGAAAGTTTCGAAAAGCGGACGAAAATAATAGTTTTAGGAGAGTTAAAATATTCTACAAATTTATTTTTTCTGCGTGCAATTTTACTACATGCTCCCGAACTTCTATTTGAATCTGATATGAATGTTTACCTTTTTTCCAATTTTTCCAAAAACACTTTTTCATCCAATTTTCAATTAAAGTGACAGTAAAAAAAAGTTTTGGACTGAGAATGAAAAAATATTTGGCGTTATTACTTTATGGTATGGGATCTTTCATTATGTTTCGGAGTTATTCCGCTCCCAGACAAAAGTTTTAAAATGGTTGCACAGTGTAATAATTCAATAAAGTTTCAGCTGAGGCAGGGCGTTGTTGAAAAATATTCAGAGATAGGGTGAGACCAAATTTGTTTAGCCAACAGCAAACACTTCCAAGTTGCGCGCCTAAAAGGATGCACCGATTATTGAATACACGTTAAATGATATAAGATTGTTTAACAAGTATTTTTTTATAAATTTTTTGTGTAACATTTGTCTTCATAAATCTTTTTGTTAACGCACCTCAAATTTTGTTTCTAATTGTCACATATCCATTATCTTTGGGCTGAATAATACAAATCTGGATAAACACCTACAGTAATATAGTAAAATCGTAAATAGTGTCAGTGAAATTGAAGGTTACTAAAAAAAATGTGCCACAGAGAGTTGCACTTAGCTTTCTTTCAGACGATGAAAATTGTACTACGGATGTGACGAAATTTTGTACTACGGATGTGGAAAGCCGTAGAAATGAAAACCGTAAGTCAGGCACCTAAAAGTATGCAACAAATTTAATTCTACTCTTAATTCATATATATTTAAACTGTACATTCCGATATTTTAAGCAGACAGATTTTAGGTTCTGATTGTTATAACGTTCTTTAAATTCTTAACGAATACAACAGCAAATTAGTAAAAGCAAAGACAATCTGTTACCAGATTAAATGTGTGGAGAACAATGTCACAGATGAACAATTGTCTTCCTGCATTGCTAATACACAATTGTTCCTATGTTTAGATCGCTTGAGGGCCATGGGCAAAGATTTAAGTGTACATCGTAAGCTTACACGATGCACTGCCTAAAAGTATGCTAAGATAAACGCATTCTAACAAAGTGCACGCCACATCTTAGCAGGCATTATCCATATATTTTCATCAGATCATTCCAACATTGTTTACTACAAATGCTCCACACTTTCTACCGACAACGCCTTAATATATAATTTTTTCGATTGACAAATTTTGTGCACTTTAACTACTCATGTACTTGTAGCATACTTTCAGGCATTTAAAGTGTTGCCTTTCAACTATCGACAGCCTGCTAGCAGCTTGAATTGTTAAATCCATTTGTAACAGAGTAAATGGAAAATGCAATCAACTTTGTTTTTATTTGCTTTAATGGAAACAAGCTGTTGTTGCAACTATACACAAGTACGTACAAACATTGCTTTATTCACTCAAACACACCCACACACACACACACACATACGAAACACAAAAGCATTAACGCCTTAAAATATGCAAATACGCGTTTTGCAATATATCACAGTTCAAGCGCACAGCCGTAGACACGTTAAGCCAACAATAACAACAACAACAGCAGCAGTAACAACAATAATAAAAGCAACTACACTGCAAACAACAACAATAACAACGTCGAAGCACATGACAGCCGCCAATAGCGCTGACGCCGCACGACAAAGCAGCGACTAGACGACAGGAATAATAAGCTATTGGTGGCTGATATGCGGAAAATGGTAGTGGGATGTCATGTTGAAGAAGAAGCGAAAATCTTTTGCACATTCACGGCAGCGTTGTTGTCAACTCTAGTTGTTTACACTATCCTTTGCTGGGCGGCGAGACATCCAACCATTTAGTTTGTTTCCTTGCTTTTGCGGGTCTGACTGTTTACTTGCTTGATTTTCGGTGAAGGTATGCGTACCTAGATACATACATATCTATGTATATATATGAAGCACCCAAGCCGGATATTCAAAAATGACTTCCGCCATACATACATACATACATACATACATATGTATGTTTGTATAACAGACAAGACACACTCAGCCTCATACACTCACACATCAGCACCCACTCAACTACGGACGTGCAAAACTTCGCAGAGGGCACAAACATTAAGGAAGCAACGAAATTTGCCATAAAATTTATTTTCTTTTATCTTTCTGCTTTTTGCTATTTTTTTCACACAGCAGCAGCAATGTCTGCTTGATATTTCTTCCCTTCTTTTTTGTTTTTTTTTTTTTTGTTTGCTTGCTAGCAGCAAGAAAACGCCTTTTTCCGGGTTTAAGTAAAATTGTGTGGTATTGAATTTTAAGCTAAATTTCACTTGCCTTTTTCACACAAAATTTTTTTGCAACACACTTTTTGAGATTTCAGCAAAATTGTGTAGCATAAAATTTTCATTAAACTAGTTTAAATAAAAATTCTACACAATTTATTAAATTTTGTTATTTTCCAAAAATATTTTCCATTTCAACGTCGTAGACAAGTATGTGAACACAAAAACAAAAATGAGTAATCAGCAGTAAACTGCACGACGCGACCGAGCGTAAAACGTTCGACGTTATATACCGTTACCGTTTATTTCCCGTTAGCACGTCCTTAACACACGACAATCGCTGGCAAACTGTTCGACACAATAGCTCGAGTTTTGCGGCCAAGAAGACACAGGCGACATTAGTCGTCGCTACGCGCACAGCTTCACAGCAAAGTGCCAAGCCATACATAAAAAAATAAATACATACATACATATTCACACACACATGCACATGTATGCATTTCAGGCAATAAATACTTGCACACACACACACACGTATACGTTTGCCTCATATGCCGATAAGAATATTCATCTATCGTTCGTTGAGTATCTCTAGTTGACGCGTTTGTCATCCCGCAAAAATCATACACACACACACACACAAACGTGCACATTCACTCATTTAGCTCATTCAACCCTCTTCCTACATATTTACATGTATGGCATCACAAGTCAACCTAGCCTAGGCGAATTACTTATTGGCGCTCATCCATACACGAGCAGCAGCATCGTATAATGTTTTTTTTTTTTTCTTTCATAAACAGCTACACTGTGTTTTTGCTCTCTCTCGCGCTCTCTTTCTCATTTGTGGCTTTGTCGCTTTCTTAGCATTTATGCTCTCACTGCGTGTCGCGCTATTCGTTTGTTGCCGGAAATGAGTGGCATTTTTGAATTCGCTTCAGTATAACAGTGATATCTCGCTCTCTGTCTGTATGCCTCTCTGTTCAATTTTCGTTAGTTGACTGCAATTTCCAATAAGCTCTCTCTTATCAGTCACATCCAAAGCTGTAAGCCGGCTGTTTTTAGTTTCATTGAGCAGAATTTGCGTTGTAGTATTTTTTAGCTAAATCTTTTTGTTGTTATTTCTATGTCTGGATAACGGCACTTTTTTTTATCAATTCTGCAAAGTTTATTTGCAGGGAAAGCTAGAGAGACGAAAAAGGTGTGGTGAAAAACTCTTGTGCTTTGTATAGATAAACTTGAATAGGAAGTGTGAAGGAAACTACTGATCAATGTTAAGTACGGAATTAGTTGTTCAGATTAAGATATCTTTTGGTCCTTTAGAAGTGATCTTGAAGAGCATCTCAATGATCTTTGGGCACAACTGATCGATATACATACCCCACCAGAAATTATTGTGGATCGGAAGACTTTACACGCGATGCATACACAAGTACACCGAAACTCTATGTAGACTTTTAAATGAATTTTGCAGAAGCTCCAGAGATGAAGAGCAGTCGGAAAAAGGGGAGCATCTCCTTTGTGAAGATTCTGTACGGCTGGGTAAGAGATTGGAGTAGATCGAGGCTGGAGATTTCAACTGGATCAATACATCCATATGTTAGCACAACGGAACCATTAGGGCATAAGTGTGCTGGTATGTAAACTATTAGCAGCTGCAACCTAGCCTAACCCAAAATTACTTGTTCGGCAGTCTTCTCAAAATATAGGATTATGGTTAAAAAGAGGGCAGCTGTGTTCATGGCAAAATTGAAATACGGGGAATTCAGTCTTCTCTATGACTCTAAAAGCCAATAAGTACTCATAGTTGTTTGTGTCGAGTATCAAAGAGTTTGATTTTCCATTTCCGCAAATAGTTTGATATCGCTGACAAACAGGCTTCTCATGATGTTAATGGACCATAGCATGGTCGCATCGCATCCTAACACTTCTGCTAAGGGACTTCTAGAAGTCGTAAGAAAACTTAACTGATTCCTAGGCTCTCAGTGATGTCGGTATGTTGGCCGATATAGTTCCACATAGCTCAGTGGTTCAATCAATTTTTAGGTTTGTCCTATTAAATGACTTTCTCCACATTTATTGTGCTGATGTGTATAGTCGTGAGTACTTAGTGAGGCTTAATTGAGTAGGTTTAATTGCTGCTGAAATTTAAAAAATTGAAGGAAGCTTCTTTTGTTTTTTTAAAATATAAAGGGGACTTTCTATTGGAGTCTAATTAAAACGATTTGTCAAATTGATTAGAGACTGACAGCGGAGCACTTGCAGAAAAAAAAACTCAGCTGCATTACTCCATCTCTTCATTCTAGATAGCACTTAACCCACACAGACCGACTGAAAATGCCACAAAACCATTAAAACATTCTGTAGTGTGATAAAACCATGAGATTAGAAAGAAATAATTGCCAGATTGCTAATATGGCGGAGACATGTGACAGAAATTTAGGCAAGCTGTTTTTGTGAAGTGACACCGCACTTCAAATTGAGCGAGAGATATTTCTTGCCGATGCAAGCAAACGAAAGAGCCAAACAGGAAACAAAACTGATACGAAGGCAAAAGTGGCATTTGGAACCATAGAGAACAATCAAAGAAAATGACTTAAGAGGCAATTGAATGCATACAAATAAATCACAAATCAATAGAGAAAGCGAAATGAATAAAAAGAAAAGGGGGAAGTGCTAAGCGAAAGGTGTGCAAGAGCGAGTGAGAAAGCAATAGATGTGGGAATAGCGGATGCAATGGTAAGAAAAGTAAATTTGCTGCGGTTGGTGGCATTAGAGCGTGACACAAAACCAAAAACAACAGCCAACATACCAAACTGCTTTACGAACATTACAGACACCAACAACAACAACAACGCACATAAGCATGGCATCTCCCTTTGACTATTGACATTGCACTAACTCGGTCCATAATTGCATTCAATGCACAACATTTGACACGACCATAAACATCATTAAAAGTAAACCCAATTAACGCAGGCAAAAATTGCAAAGCATTGAAAAACAAAAACAACAGCAAAAAAAAAAAACAAAAACAACAGCAAATCCGCAACAACGCCGAGTACGGTGCAGTGAAATAACGCCCAAGGAAATAACGCCCATGGACGTTATTTCCCATTCAAAAAGGAAATAACGCCCATGGGCCTTATTTCCTTTTTAAATGGAAATATCGCCCATCTGCAAAAAGAAATAAAGCCCATGGCTCTTATTTCCTTTTTAAAAGAGAAATAACGCCCATAGGATTTTACGCGAGCAACACGAACTGTTGATTAGCATTTTTTCAGAAATTACCCTGTGAGAAAAGAGTGGGAAACGTGGCACGCGGAAGGACATCACCGTGGCGGTAGCCACGGCTATGGCACACACCCGGAGTTGGAATGGCGTAGCCCAGGGTTATTTTTTAAAGCGCGGCCGAAGGCCGCCTACTCAGAAAGGTGTCCTGCACATAAAAAACGTGGATGGGGCCCCGAATTGGGGATCGGACCCGGGTCAATTTTCGGGTTTTCAGTAATAACTTTTCACAGAAACAAAATATTGCTTTTCCCCCTTCGGATTATAGTTACGGAGGCCCGATCCACGATTTTTAAGTGCAGAACACCTTTCCGCGTAGGCGGCCTTCGGCCGCGCTTCAAAAAATAACCCTGGGCTACGCCATTCCAACTCCGGGTGTGTGCCATAGCCGTGGCTACCGCCACGGTGATGTCCTTCCGCGTGCCACGTTTCCCACTTTGGTTAACGTGAAATTTGTGTGTAACTATTCAATAAAATACAAAAAGAATTAGAATATTATTGTTTCATGATGGAAGAGCAATAAGGCCTTTAAGGCTCGAAGTGTAATAAAGCCTTTTTTGAAATAAAGGCCTTATTTCACTTTCCATAGTGTAATAAGGCTTTAAAGGGCTTATTTCACAAGGCGCTATTGCACCCCGCCTTATAAAAACATAACAAATATGTTAAAATTTATTGAAATAATGAAAACCATATAAGTACTTAATTCTTGAATCAGCTTGTTTTAATTCGTTTTTAACGTCCGTGGGCTTTATTTCTCTTCGAAAAAGGAAATAACACCCATCAGCAAAAGGTGATAACACCCATGGGCTTTATTTCCTTTTTAAAAAAGAAATAAGGCCCATGGGCGTAATTTCCTTTTTGAGTGGGAAATAACGCCCATGGGCGTTATTTCCTTGGGCGTTATTTCACTGCACCGCCGAGTACTCTATTGAGTACTTGAGCCTCTCAGCTCAAAGCAACATGCAGCACACAGCGGGTTGTAAAGTAGCCGTCGTCAAAGAGGGAGAGACCAACGTACTACGAGTTGAGTTGTCGATTGGTAAAGCAGTAATAGTTTTGATGATTGTGCAATTGTTGTAATTTTCTAATAACAACAAAAAGAAAGAAACGGTACGCAACAGCGCTAAAAATATGAGAAGGGCAAATGTTTTGCGGAAATGTCGCAGTGGTTGATACAATGACACATTAATGATGGAGAGGCAAAAGAAATTGAGGGGGGAGAAAAAGAATACGAGCGAAATAGGAGGAAAAATAAAAAGAAAAGAAAAAATAAATAATTTGAAATTTGCATTTTTGGAAAGGATACTGACAAGGCGAATTAATACAAGGTTGTTGGTGTTGTTGCTATAGCAACAAAAATCACTCCCCGACGGTTTTTGGGAGTGTTGTCGAAATAACAGTCCTTGGCCGGATATGAATCCGGTACGCTCCGGTACTCCCTTGCGGTACTGCCCGACTGTCGTGCTAGCGTTTTGGTATGGCCTGTGTAACCTTCTAGGTCATGTCATCCCTCCTTCCGAAAGGAAAGAGAAGATGGGTAATGAGAGGTGAGAGGCATTACATCCGTAGATCAACCATCGAGTTGCACATCATTACCTTTGTGCATATTAGTCGCCTCTTACGACCGGTATGCCTACTGCGGGCATATTCTAAACCCCTACCCGCAGAGGGTAGCTGATAGCTACTTTTTTCTCAAATGTTTGATTATTTCTTTGCAACCTATACTCTCTTTGGATACCTCCACGAGCAGTCAATTTCATAACGTTAAAATTGTAAAACTCTTCGAACAAAATTACGCACTTTTTTTAGTGCGCGAGTTAGGGTTTAACCCGATTTTCACCTCTTATTGGTTGGGAGCAGACCTTTTAAATAATGATTATTAATCTTAATCGTTGATAAGCAAATTAAATTTTTTGTTATTTTTGTAATAATTTATCAATTATGATAATCGAACATTTTTAGAATAATTAATCGATTAGGATTAAAATTTGTGTTTGATTAATGAGGATTTATTTCGTCTTCAAATTTATTTCTAGGATTAATCAAACTAATCAAAATTTCAATTTGATTTAAATTGTTGATTAATTGCGATTAAAGAGGATTAAATTATAAAATTTTTCATTTTAATTAATATTGAAATATTTCAAATTTATTATTAATCCTCGTTAATGGCAATCAATTAAAAATTTTAATCAAATTCAAATTTTGATTAATTTGATTAATCCTAGAATTAAATTTGAAAACGAAATAAATCCCCATGAAGCCTCAAATTTAATTATCGATTAATTATTCTAAAAATGTGCGATTATCATAATTCATCAACTAAATTAATAGCTCAGTTTAATATAATTGATTTTCAATTTTAATACAGATTTAACAGGTCTGGTTGGTAGTGGCTGTGCCCATAGAGTTAAAGTAATAGTGAAGCGTTTTTGTTGCTTGAATAAAGTCACTTCAAGTAAATATCTTACCATGCTCACTGTGTCTTCAAACTAATTCAGATATTCCAACAATGATTAACTGCTTGAGCTATATTCAGCATGTGCTCTACGATGGCAAATTAAATCTCACGTCTACTTCATTCATTACCCTCAAACACTTTAAATAATTTTTATGAGAAAATAAAATCCTACAAATCATTTAATTCTAATTAAGTAAAGTCATTATCATAAAAACTCTAAATAAAAGCACACACCCCACAATTTCATGCATGGCAATTGACTATGAAATGACGAAACTTGCGTGACAAATGAAAGAACAGGTTTACATTTGCTGAGTGTGCGCTGGATTAAAACGAATTTTTGAGGGCTCAAAGGATTAATGCAAAAGTGTGAATGCTCTGCACATGTATGTGACTGTGAGTGTGAGTGTGTGTGTGTGTGAACGTCGAATAAAAAAATATATAACAAAAGTGTTTGTGCATCGCTTTGTTTAATTCTTGAGCTGCGCAGGAAGTTTACGCCCCCTCCTGTCTAAACATACATACATTCTACGAGTAAGACAATCGTATATTAGGTACCCAGTCAAAGTGCTGCTGCAACGCATCTGCACGCACACTTGCGCACAATTTGACACACTCAAAAGTCAGTCTCGCTTTTGAACTTCTTCTAGCAATTCATTTTTATTTTGATAATCCTGTTTATGCAGACACTTTATGTTTGGTCGTTTTCGTTCAAGTTGTGAAAAACAAACATAAAATAATACTAAATTACCAAATAAATAGAAAACGAGCATTTAATGAACAAAACGCGTGCAACTAAAATAACAACAACAACCACAACCCAGGCGTTGAACTGCACTAGCATCAACAAACAGTGCAATGTCAAATAAATAAAGAAAAAAAGCAGCTAAAATAACAACAAAACAACACCAACAAATCACTTCTTATCCAAAAAAAAAAAAATGCTGTTGCACGCTGCATGTGTCCTTGTCGTAGAAAATGAGCACACTCACTGTAGATACCATCGTACACACCAAGAGCGCTCATATTGCATGCCACAATGCAGGCGTGCACATATAAAGGGTGATGCATTGAGGGTTTTTATGTAAAACGTAACACGAAAAAAGACTGAAACGACATTCTTGAATGTGAAGCAGTCCAACAACATAATAAATAATTTTATGTATATACAGTTGTGTTCAAAATTGCAGTAGTGAAATTAATTTGCACATCGTTTGATATAAACAACTTTCTCTGAATTTTTAGAATTTTTTTTGTCGAGGATGTAGGGAAATTGTTCGTTGGAAATTTGAAAAAAATATTCAAAATCTCAAACAAAAAATTCTATATATTTACTGCTGAGTGGAAGATCATCCTGTTTGAAATTATTTAAAAAAAAAAAGTACATCTTAGATTTTTTTCAATATTGCCTTATTTCAAAATTCGATTCAAAAACGCACAGACACTCAATGGACGAACCTGTGAAAAATTCCAAAATACATACATACTTATTATATACCCTCATACATACTTAGATATACCACTTGCATGATGACTCAACTCAATTGCTGCACATTGACTCAGCAGAGTCGACGAATTTTTGCGTTAGTCATCATGCGCCACAGCGGGGTAAGGAATGTGCAGCCGGCATTATAATTGAGCAATGTGCAATGTTGCAAGATTTACGCACAATAGGAGTGGTGGCTTTGCAGCTGGCTGCGGGTGGATGGATAATTTGATATAATTTTTTTTTGTAGGTATTGCGTTGTTTAAGGAGCAAGTAAATAATAAAAAAAAAATTAAAAAAAATTGTGTGAAAAGCGATAAATTGCAATTGAATATCGTCGCTCGTCGCTAAATAAATGAGACACTGGGCTGAAATTACAAGAGGATTATATAGGATGAATGGGTGATAGTGAGCTTGGGCAATGAACTTGCTGATAAAACCTGAACTTCATAATACGTATTGAAAGTCAGACTAGCCCAACATCTAAACGCAGACTAGTGTGGTAAGATTGGAGATACTTAATATTTATTGGACGTGGCAGATATTTTGCCGTTAATATAACCGCTGACAACTTACTTGCTCATTCGCCTTTCATTCGCTATTCGACACTTTTCTTCCTTGTCATATGTTTGGTTTTCTCTTTTTTTTCGGCGAAGGCGTATGAAAAGGGTTACAATTTGATTTATTTTGTTGAACAAAAGCATGCGTTCATATGATTTGCATGCACAAAAAAGGACTTAACAAATATACATTTTAAATCTTTGGCATTTGGCTTTTTAGCAAGGCGCTCGGCTATGACTTTTTGGTCTGACTTTCTAGCACACACTTTCCTTTCGTTTCAATTCATTCGCTCGCTACATTTTTTGTTTTTGTTTTTTTTTTCTTCACACCCCCACAATCACTTCTTTCTCTACATTTGTTTGCCCCTTTGTTGATAGGCGCCAAAATCATATAAATCAAATATTCACCAAAACACCAGCCGCAGGAGGTCTCTGAAAATTATTGGCTTCCTTACGGTAGCTTTATTTTTTTTCAGTTCTTTCGTATGCTTCAGTTAATTCGTTAGTTTATTTGTATTTTTTTTATTTTTCTCTTTTATATGATTTCTTTCCGAAACCCAGGTGTTCTTTTGACTTTCGATTATATATTTCCCTTTTTCACCTTTAACCCTTTTTTTGACTGTCACTCGTATTTTCAATTCTTTGCGCTTGGCTTTTGAGAAGCCGTGCACAAAGCGCTTTACATTTCATATTTACCCTTATTTATATATATAATCTATTGTCTACTTTAAGATGGTTTCAGGTTTTATTGGGTATTTCATTCAACGTTTCAGGTAAATGAAGATCGAACTTTTGAAGCGAAAATTTAATTCACGCCTTAAGTTTTTAATCGAAAAGTCAAAATATTGGGCCTCATAATTCTCATTTTAAAACACTTTAATGCAAAATTTAATTGTGTAACATAGAGAGATTGAAAATTCGTAAACAAACTTAAACTGACAGAGAATCCAGCTACTTACTGGTTAACAGAGCATACCAAAACTTCTCTGATGAAGCAGTTTTAAAGCTACGGCGTTTTTCTATCAAATTTAATTTTTCTATTCAATTAAATTTTTATAACCAATTAATATATTAAAAAAAAACATAAAAAACAACAATAATTTTCATAAAAAAGTGAAAAAAAATTTTTTATAAAAATCTACAAAAACCTTAAAATTCAATTTTTTTCTGTCGTCTCATTACTTTCTGAATTTTTAGATGTGAACTTCACTTTCTGAATTTTTACTTTCTGAATGTTTAGATAGGCTACTCTGCTAAAGAACCTTACAAATATTTATAGCAAATCCTATTAAAAGAATTTGATTTTGAATTCTAAAGAAAAAAAATTAGTCACCAAAGGGTTAATGCATAATTACTTGTGTTATAACACTAAAGATACCGGCAAAAAAATTGATTTAGAAATTACAAAAATAAAAATGTAGGTCACCAATGGGTTAAGGCATGGCGTTTAAAGGGTTAAAACGTTTAAGTCAACTACTTAAGCCTATGTATGTAAAACTATTTTGATGTGAAAAAATTTTATTTCAGAGTTAAAAGAAAATTGTGGTCGTCAATGGGCTAACGTATGGCCGCTCATGGCTTATAATTTTAAAATATTTTTTAAATATTTACCAAGTAAGTGCAGCACAACCCATTCAAACCTAACCAAAAAATCATTCATAATATCGTTATAAAAATAAAAATGTAGATAACGAGTGGGTTAATGCATGACCGTAAATGTGTTTCTGAATTTTTGATTCTGAATTTTTGGTTTCTGAAAAAAGAATTTTTCCTTCTGACTTTTGATGATTGAAATTAAAATGTTTAGTATATTCCAGGTACTTACCTTTAATTGTCGTCTTTAAAACTTGATTCGAAACTCTTTCTGCTTCCTCTTGAATTTCTTTACTGAACTGAAACTATTTTCTTTCCCCTACTAACGCCAGTTAGTTACGCATTTTTATGTGCGATATCCCACAACCGTTGTATTTAAATAATCCTAAACTTTTCTGACATCCCACATCCCTTTTTTCACACCCAACAACAACCACACAAAACACGCTGACAGTTACAGATTATTATTTATTTATTTATTTTGTTTTTTCTCTTTTGTACCCAACTCGCCTACCTTTTTAATTCCCTTACCCTTATGCCGTACAGTGAATTGTTTCCTTTTTATTTGGGCATTAACAGCATTTAGCTGGTGTCGGATTGAATTGATGTTGGCTTTTGTCCCTCGAAGAACCAAAACAAGAAAACAAAAAAAAGGGTCTGCAGTTGGCATTGATTGCCTCTTTTTACGTGTTAACAGCATGTGTGTGAGTTCTTATGTGTGAATGTGTGTGTGTGCCTGTTTATATTTATTTGGAATTGCAATCCCTCTTAAATACTTACATACTTATCCTGTTTGTGGATAATCCAGCTGATATTCTCAGGGTATTTGTTGTTTTCCCTTGCTTTAAATGAATTCAATTCTCTTTTGTGCAATTCAACTGAATTTGTTGCAATTTTGAATTTATTGGAATTTCGTATTTGAGATTTTTTATTTTTCATTAGTACACCCAGCAGGAGCTTTATTGACGTTTACTTACCTATATCTCGGGTCTTTCACTTTTTTCTTCCCACTACCCATTCAGGATCTCCTTTGAAGCTTTTCGCTAATTTCTTTACCTCCCCTAAATTTTTTATTTCATTCTCCTCTCCCTCTTTTTCTTCCTCACCCTTGGCTCCCTTCACATATAGTTGCAGGGGACCCTGCAGTGGCACGTATCCTAAATCTGTGAGGTCTCACTTTCGTTGGGTTGTACTTGATGGTCCAGTGAAGTATAGTTGGTAGAGTAGTCTTGTTCGCTTCGCTAGGCTTTCAAGAAGGGATGAACTTCTTTTACCTACATTTCAAATTGTAAAAATTCATCTGTCCTCCGAAGACTGCTACAGTGATCTAATCCCTCTAAAGCTCTAAAACCCAACCTACCCGTTCGCAAAAAAGTGAAACCAAAAAATGTCGCTGACATGAGCTTATCATCCATTCCAAGCATTTCTCTCGCTCAAATGTCAACATATTCAAATTTCATCATTTAACACTTCGCCGCTTTAACACGTTTTGCGCCGTTTTCAAACAAATTCTCTAATCTCTTGTGTGTCCTTTTGAATTTTATGCTTGCTCCCTTAGGTATCCTATTTTATCATAACACATTTTTATTTCCATTAATTTATTTATCTTTCAACCAACTTTAGTATCATTTGCGGTTGCGTTCATGCCCTAGCCACCTTTGTTGCCGCACCAGCCGATTCACCCTAACGTTTTGCTATGCATTTCCAAAGCACCAAAAAAAAAAAAGAAAAAATGCAAAAAAAAAATAATATCAAATCTATTCTCTTTTGTGCGTTATCCTTTTTTCACAATCAGCGCTTCGTTTTTCATTGCCTCATTTATTGTTGGCTTTTGTTAGCATGTGTAGCGTGAAAAAGGACATGCAGCTTAGCGTTGAAGCCATGCGTCGCACGTCTATGGCTGTGTCACCCCAAAGACTCTTTGGATTTTAGCTGGTCGTTGGTTGTAAAGTATTTTGTTGTTAGGCGATAACAGACAACAATTTGGTTGTTGTTGTTGTTTTTGTTGTTATTATTTATGTATGTTTAACAATTGTTTTGATTTACACATTTTAAGCTGTTTTTTTTTTTTTTTGTTTTGCGCTTTTGTTTTTGTTTTCTTATTTGTTAGATATGTTATTTGTACTTATAGCTTTAATTGTGATCCTCAAATAAAAGTGTAGAGTGCTTAAGAGTGGGTTTATATTGAAATGCAAAAGGGATGCACATTGAAATTGGTTGGGTATTAATGTGATTGAAATTTATTGTTGCTTAATATTGCCACATGTTCGACAATTTATGAGTATGAGATAAGAAACGAGTAAATAAATAGCACACTTTCAACAAAAGCCTTACCAATACTCATGTACGTATGCAATATAAGTAAAAAAAAGTCATATAAAAAATTTGTGTTTAAAAAAATTATGTGATAGAAAATCATGTGATGCTAAATCATGTGACATAAAAGTGTAGAAATCACGTGATGCTAGCTCATGTAACTTAAAATTCGTAGTAAATAAAATTATTTAATAACAAATGTCATATGATGTGATTTAGCGCAGTATGCCTATTAATGAAGTATCATGTGATGCGTTATATTGCTGACATTTTGGAAATATCACGCGTATAACAAAGTAAAAACTGATATTGGATTTGTTTAGTAAAGATGTAGATATTTAACAAATTCAAAAGTCATTATGTCTTTTAAAAATTGAGTCATGTGACTAAAAGCACATGTGACACAAAAAGTCATATGACATAAAGTCATGCGCTAACAAATGACTTTCGATTTGTCATGCAATCAAATCACTTTTGAAAGCCACAAAAAAATCATTACTATTAAAAAGTTTTAACAATAAAGTCATGTGGCAGTAAAAGTCATATGAAGAGAGCATGTGATAATAAATCACATTTTATCACATCATGTGCAAAATAATAATTTAAAAAGAAACATATAAAAATATGAGAAAATAAAAATGTATACTGGAAAACGATGGCTGGATGGAAGATTTCATTATTTCGAAATATTTCGCACTAACGCTTTATCACAAATTTTTATTTTTTTCAACATTTTGGCAAATGCCCTCTATCGAAATTAAGTTCAAGAACGTGATATCTAAGTTGAGCCTTTATAAACTAAACTTTAACAATTGAAAGTTCTTAAACATTGTGATCCATTCTGCCCGTTCTGTTAAAAAGCTGAAAAACTATCACATGATAACAAAAACAGGTAGACGAAGTGTAGCTAGGTAACGATGACGTAGCTATTTATAGCATTTAGAAGCCTTATCAATTTAATTACAAATTGAATTTATATATTTGTTTTTCGAAATCTTGTGATATGAAAGTCATGTGATTTTAGATCATGCTATAGATCATGCTGATAGATAATGCTTTTAAAAGAATAACAATGTGACTATACCTTAATATGATTTTTTTATATGCGACATGCATGTGATATCAGCAGATATAAATATCTCTTGTATCTAATAAAGTTTTTGTCAAAGAATAATAATTTAAGATGCATTTTGTGTGTGCTAAGTTCAACCACCACCACTCAGGGGGGAACTTTACTATTCAAACAGATTTAACTTAAAAAAAATATGTGATGAAAGAGTGATGTGACAAAATACCAAGTGATAATGGCGTAATAATCATGCATTGAGATTGTAAAGTTCCCAAATACTGCTAAAGAAAATAAATTAAAATGTAATTTTTTATTAGAAAAATTGTCAAAAGTGAACTGATAGATATGGGTAGAACATATGATTAAAAGCGTTTGACTATAACTATCATGCGATATAAATAAAATCAAATGATGTGATTGAAAAAAATGCATGTCTGAAAAAGAGCTAATATGAGGACAATTATCATATGATAAGTTTAAAGCAAAGTATGATGGGCCTTAAAAGAGCTGCATGGCGATTCTCAGAGTGATCGTGCACATTGGACAGCTGTTAACAACAACAAAAGCATGGACATGCTGTGAGAAATCTAAAATACCTAATATGTGAAAATGTACAAAGCAACCGGATAAAACATCATGTGATGACTCAAAATGGGGTATGATTATTTCATGTAAAAATTTCTTTTATGTAAAAAGTTCTGATGGCAAATATATAATCACAAGCTTATAAATAACAACAACTTAAAAATCTCACTAACTCAAATAAAACTCACAAAATTTTAAAGAATCTGGCATACATCATCTTTCAACTTTCATACAAAAAAAGCATTTAGGAAACTAAAAAGCATTGAGCGAAAATCTAAAAAAAAATAACACAAAAACAGCAAACAAAAATTGCAACAACAAAGAACCCTATGAACTTCAATTACAACAATTACGCACAACAAAAAACTTGAAGCCAGCAACATTCCAATGCCGCAATAGCCCCAAACAATGTTATGCAAGGACGATTGCAAACTATTGCTTGCGGCCTCAAAGGACAAGGTACAATAGTCATGGCAACAAGAGAATTGCCAGCAATAAGAGACGAGAGAGTAATAATAGAAAGAAGGGAGTGCAGGAAAGAGAGAGTGCATAACAGCAGACAATTGGAATAGTAAAACCAATTTTTTTTATTGTTGTTAAGCGACATATCGATAGAGCACAACAAACACAAACAACAACAACAAAACAAGAAATACAAGCAAAAACAAAACGGACGGCGTAACGAAGCGACCTAGCAAACAAAAACCAACAACAACAACAATAATAAGAATAATAATAATAATTATAATGTCAGCAACATCGGTAGTCGGCAATTGAACACGTCGCAAACTTTTTACTGCGTGATTGGAGTCGGTAAAAGTGTGGTCTGCAAAAAACAGTGGACACCAATTCCAAATTGAGAGAGTGAGTAAACGAAAGGGTACAGGGTAAGATGGGCTAAGTAAGGGAATAAAAATTGTAGTGAAAAGTTTTGGTACAACAAAAAAAAAAAGTAGTAAGAGTAAGCTGCAAAAATTGTCAAACAGCACAATTCGCATTTTGCAAATGGAAGGCTAAAGTTTTGCATTTATGTATGTATGTGTGTGTATGGCTGTGTGTTAGTGTGTGTGTGTGTTTGCATGTGCACGAGTGCGTGCTGGGACAAAAGTGCAATGGCAATAGCGCAAATGACAACAATTACAATTACGATAGTTATCGAAAAAAAAAAAAAAAACAATGCATAACTTGTACTTTCTATTGTTGTTGTTGAATAATTGCAAGGCAAATGACTGCGTCCCACAGCCACTGCTTTAGTTGGTCTACCTTTGAAAAACGTTTTACAATTCCTAATTGGAATTGGGCGGCAGTTGCTGTGGACGGAAGTACATTGAAAATGTGCATTGATAACTTGCACGTTGAAGTAAAAGGTTTAGTGAGCTGATAATGGATGCTGGATAAGATAGCTGACTTGGAAAGGAAAGAAAGTAGGTGCTACTTCGGACTAAGGAGGCAATTGAGTCACTTATGATACTCGTCCATGATGAAGAAGTTTGGGTTCATGATCATTTCATTTTTACACCGAAAACGACTTACCTTACTCTAATTTGCGGTAAGAATACTAACAGGTGTCAGCACAGGACATTGTGATATCACATTAAGGCTTCGGCGATTCTGTATGACAACGAGCTCTCTATGTATAAGTTCTCATGATGAGAAGGAAGCGAAGTCGATTCGTTACTTTCTTCGAAGATGCTCAGGTCTAGAGTTAAGGCATCTTAGATTTCTGTAAGCACGCTTTTTCGACACTTTGTTAGAGGTGGGAGAAGTGGATCTTTCGCTCCTTCTCCAAGTCACATGGGAAAGTAAATGATATGAAAAGGATTAAATGTGTAATACGTAACTGATTTGAGCGTTGTGCTTCCAACTCAGACGAAATGATATTACTCACAATGGATACAAGTGTCTCCGATTCGAAGTTTAGTATTTGCCAGGATCAGTTTTAACGTAATCTAACCCAATCTAACCTAACCTAACCTAACCTAACCTAACCTAACCTAACCTAACCTAACCTAACCTAACCTAACCTAACCTAACCTAACCTAACCTAACCTTGCCTAACCACCTAACCTAACCTAACCTAACGTAACCTAACCTAACCTAACCTAACCTAGCCCTACCGAACCTAACCTAATCTAACCTAACCTAACCAAATCTAACCTAACCTAATAAGCCAATGCGGTGTCATGACATAATTCCCTTGATGGAAGTGACTTATTTGGGATTATGGTACTGCAGGGGGTAATAAAATTTTCGTTTAAAGTAAAAATCTTTCAAAAAACTCCCAGCAGTGGCAGCTTTTTAACCTGTTAACCGCCGCTTAAATAATTCACTAAATTATCAAAAGAGACAGATTAACAAATCATAAATTAAAAGCTCTCTACCAAGAGCAATATTAAGTACAGCTTTTAAGCTTTAATGATCTCCTTAATATCGCTCATCCTTTTAAGAACTCAATTTAAACTTTTTATAACTTTCATTTACAACTCACATCCTCTCTCTCTGCGCGCTGCAACGTTTAATTTTCAACTTAAAGTACAATTTCAAATGAAACATAAATTTGATTTAAACATGCATAAATCTGTCCACGTTTAATACCGAAAATCAGGGTTCGAATTTGCACGCACGTGTGCAGCACATTTGTATATTTTTCGCTCTTACACATGTGCGATGTGCTACCAGAAAAATTTTGTAGCACACAGCTCACGTGTGTGCTGATACGAATTAGGCACATGCACACGTGTGTGCTTTTATATAAAATATTTATGCACGAACTCTCGTGCTGAGTGTAGAAAAAACTTTCAGTTGTACACGCACGTTTCTATTTCAAAAACAAAACACACACATTTTTTACTGCCATATAAAAATCAATAGAAAAATTTGAGAGCAAATAAAATAAAAAAACACACGCATGAGTATGTGCTTTTATATTTTCAATAAAAAACACACACACGTGCCTGTGCTATGTTTCAAACTGCACACACACGTGCTGTGTGCTTAATATTTTTTTTAAAAGCACATCTCATGTGCATGAGCTAAAAATTTTGGTGAGCATTTTTTTGCACGCGTGTGTGTGCTGTGTGCGTGCGTGCAAATTCGAACCCTGCCGAAAATTATGTGAAAAGCTGACCAACCAACTAAAATTGACCAAAAAGGAGAAGCAGTTAAAGCAAATGAAAACCAAACAATTCACTGAAACAAAGCGCAAAGAGTTAAAGCAGCAAAAACTTTTACCAAAAGCAACTCTATCACAAGCCAAGCAAATTGTGTATGTATGTGTGTGTGTATGTTGTTACAATAACAACAAAAATATTAAAACAGTTGCAGTTAATATAAAGATGAGGTGCATGCGGACATACAACAACAACACACACACAAACATTTACAAACATTTTTGTATTTGTATGCGTATGTGTATAAGCTTACATTGAGTGAGCGTAAGTAGCAAAGTAGAATTACTTAACTGGTTAGTAGTACAAGTATCACTTGAACGGACGCAAAAGCTTTAAGCTTATACAACTACTAACTTGGCCAAACAAAGTCATTTCGTCTGCATAGCCAAGTGCCAAAAGCCTTCTTTTTATATTCAACTTTAAACTTCGCGCGCTCTTATTTAAGCACAACAAGTAGGTAAGCAAGTGAGAAGTGGTGTTAGAGTACTACTTTAGAGTATATACAATAACTAGTATAACAACAAAAACAACAAAAGAACAACAACAAACTAGCATAACAATGTGTACGCATAATTCACTTTTTAGGTCAAAACAATATTTTCATTTCAAGAGTCATAACAAGAAAAATTGCTAACAAAAGCATAAGCTTCAGGATACGGAAGCGCGCAGCGAGTGGGTTGCGTCCAGCCAAGTGCAAGATGCCAAAGTAAATGAGTAGTCAAAAAAAAAAGGTGAATTATATAATAGACCAAAAATAATAATAATAAAACTCCAACAAAGTGTTGTCTTACAATAATGTAAAGCGCTCAAGTAGCGTAATGATGGTAGCACCTAGAGGTGGGTGGTTGAACACCGCAAGCTGTAGCAGACTGACTTAACGGCTACTCAAGTGTTTCAATGTAAACTGTAAATAAGTGATGGAGTGGACAAGTCATCAGATTATTGCTTAGTTATAATATTTTTTCGATTGAAAAGTATGTACAGTGGCTCACAGAATTTAAAGCCTAAAACCCATTTATCGATACTATCGATTGTAAGGGAGCTATATGTTATGTTAGTCCTATCTAGCTGATTTTCACTACACACATTACCTATCTAATGTGTACCAAATGTGCAAAAGTTTACGTTCCTAGCCTTTAAATTGCAAAATTTATAGACCAAAACGCATTTATCGATTGTAAGGACGTATGGGAGTGGCAAAGGTATAAAAATACAAAAAAATCTAGAGCAATCATTATGCATCAGAACTGCACTAAACACTTTTTTGGCTAAATTGGTCTACATATCGGTCGATATTTTCGAAACTTTTCGTGCTATCGGATATCGGATGATATTTTAGATTTTCAATTAAACTGCTTTCAATGCCGTCGATTAATTTGTGTGTTATTATTTTTGGCATCAAAGTGTTGTCTTAGATAATGGAATTGTATTTAGTGCTGGTTAAAGTTAAATTGATGAATTTAGTGCACAAATTTTGAATATTTACAATAGATAACATTTACAAGCATATTGATTTTCTTAGTTATATAAAGCTGCAACATGAAATGCTTGAGCTGAAAATTTTTACTAATTATTATAAATTCTATTGATTAAATGGTTCAAAAATTCCATTGTATAACTAAAGGGAATTTATTTAATTTAAATTGAAGGCAAGACCTTAAACTATTTAAATATGTAACTAACTATATTTATTGTTGCATACTTTAAGGCTTTTGTAGCAATATCGAATTATCTTTACTATGATTTATGACCACACAACTTTCCTAAAAATTCTACGAAACTGACTTTGATAGCTGGTATTTATTGTCACAGCATTAAAGCTTTAGCTGAAATTAAATACCAGACACTTCAAAAAAAATATTTTTCCCTTTTGCGCCTAAAATTATGCTACAGAAAAAACAACTAACTTCGTGCCACGTTTCTTTTAAATTGACAAACCGCTACTCTTCTTGCGCCACCTAGACTTTATCTGCTTATAAATTACAATTTGGTTTTTGTACCTTTTCTCTTCTAAATATCTTGGTCATTATTATTATGACTGCCCAAAAAATGTGCACGCCTACATACAAAATACTACGTAATTACATTTAAGATAACGAAGCATTGCAAAAAAAAATGTTTCACAATTTATTATATTTTTTTTCACTAGCCAGCTTGGCCAGTGTAGCGCTTTAATGTGCGTTTTGCCAGTTTGAAATAGCGACGAACTTGCCAAAACAGGCGCAGTGGCATACAAATGGGTGGCAATGAGTCGGTCGATAGAGTCGCCACAATGTTAAACGACACGCTTCAACGCCATAAAATAGAAGCGTTCCTTTCTTTTTTTTTAAATTATTTTATTCCTCTAACATTTATTGCCATTGGAGAGTAAAAAATTTCAAAATGTTGCTTTACGCCACACTTTCACTCATTTCAATACATTTGTAACGTTGTCGTAGAAAGCGTAGCCTACTTTTAGGCGCTCTCGTAAGACTTTTTTTTCTTTGTTGATCGTTTATGTATTTTAAAGTTTGTTGAACTTATGAAAGTCATACAACGAGGAAATTGAATTTTGTTTTTCCGCATATAAATGAGTCACATGTGACTCATGGACTTATTTCAATACACTCTCATGAGCCATATATGACTCATTGGATAGGGAAGTAATACTCGATATTATATCACGAACTCGACAAATGCAGAGCAGAGAAGAGAAAGCTCAAGAAGCTTGGAAACATTGCGCCATTGTCACATAGTTGTTACTGTTTTTTGTCCAATAGGCACAGTCTATGTGAGAATTGTCATCAAGAAAACTCACAGTTTCAACAGAGTTCGACCAGTGTGATATTGTTCAGAAGAGTATCTTCATTTGAACTTGTTACTAATAGTAATTGAAAAGAAAACGCATAAGCTTCCGCCTTCATATGGGCGGATATGAACAAATTAGAAATATTTTTTTCCTATGAATACCTACTAAGCATACGTATGTATATACGAGTACTTCCCTCACGCGTGACAGTCACATTTTGTCTTTTCCAAGTCAACGACGACATTTTCCCCGACAAGAGTAGCTAACTTAAGTAGTTGGCTGTCAAAAGTCAAATGCAACAGACAACAACAACAACAACAACAGCCACAACAACAAAAGTTGTTACATTTAAACTACAAATACAAATAGCAGCAGAAATGAAAATTGCAAAGCAACCGGAAATGAGCTATATATTTGCATAAATTATCGCTACTAAGAAGTTCTATGTTGGTTTGTGAATTTGATGTTTCACTCTGCTAGAACGACTGTTGCATTTGTAGGTTACTCATACGCCCACGTGCAACAAAGCGTTAAAGTGCCAAGCGTAACTGACTGGTACTCAAAAACATGCTTGTGCCAGTATTTATTAGAGTTGTAGCGGAGATGATTTTAGAAGAAGTGGAATCGAAATTGTACTTCGGGAAATTTTTTTTTTTAAATTTGAGTTGAAAGGAGGGCTGTGTGATTAATTGATTAATCAAAATATTGATTATTCATAATTTCGATTATTAAAGGGTGTTTACTCGATTAATCAAGATATTGATTAATCAAAAAGAAAATTAATTGACTAATCGCCTTTTTGATTAATCGTTTTTTCAATAAAATGCTTAATCATATATTAAAACGGCAAAATTTAGAAGTTTCTTGTTACTTCAACTTTTTGTTATATCTTCGACATTTTGCCCATTCGCGATCGGACAACACCTCAAAATTTAGTAAATTAATCAGTTTTTGATTAACCATTTTTGGAAAATGAGTAACGCTCGTTTTGATTACCTATAATTTTGATTAATCAAGTAATCGATTAACTGAATATTTTTTTAATCGACTTACTCGATTAATCGAATAAAGGCACATCCCTAGTTGAAAGTGAATTCGTATGCAGGAATAACAGCTAAAGTCAAGTTTTAGAATTTTTTTAAGAAACGGTTTTAAAGAAGAAAGCGAGCTGAGTATATCCATTCTGTTTCGGGGGGTGCCTTCTTGTGTCAGGTGAATCCTTAATCAAGATACTAAGCTGCAAACAGTTTTTATTGAACTTCCACAAACCCATACCAACCTGTCATCTATGAGATGAATGTCCTCTTCCGTTAGATATATAAAAATATGAGATGATGAGATCCGGCACCACATCACCCTGCCGCTTTATTTGCGTCACTCCAGTTGGGCTAATTTCCTTGGACTTCCATCAGCAGAGCTTGATGATGATTTTCAGCGTAAGCATACTAATGAGACATTGCGCAGCTTTGTTAACAACAACAACAGCCTTTGGGGTTTTTTCTAAAAAGTCTGCCAGTTTTTTAAGCATCATTTCTACCGAGTTCCGACCTTTGCGTATCCAAATCATAGCTTCGTAACATCTCTAGTTTATAACCATTTTGTCAGTTGTAAGTGAGTTAGCATTCGTTTTACATATTTTCACTTTGTGGCTCGTATGAGTGTTTTGCAAAATTACAGCAATTTATTTCTTTGAAATACATATATACATATCTCTACAATAGGAGTGGGATTTTTTTCGAATAATATTCGAACAAACACCATTCGAAAACACGAATAAAAATATTCGTTGCAAAATACAATTTTTATTAGACGATTAGAAAAACTTCGAATAATATTTATTCGAATTATTTATTCGTTTATTCGAATAGTACTATTCGAATAAAAATTGTATTTATTCGAATAGTCCCATGCCTAATCTACAAACATATTTCGTTTGTGGAAAATTTACATTTGCACATATTTTAGGGAGGTATTTTGTTTCTAAGCTCGCACATTTTACAACAGAATTTTAAAATAATATGAAGTGGGTTTAGCTGGTTGCAAACTACTTCAAGACTAATTTGTTAAGGTTCCATTTAAACAAATGCTAAGTTGGAAATTCCAGTTTCCTGCGAGTTGTAAGATTTCAATTGTCAGTTTCCGCACCGAAATATACCAGTCTTAAACTAGTTCAAAATATGTTGAAATAAATAAAAAAAAAATCATCATCCAATTCAAGTAATAATTATTAAGTGAAAATAATTTAAATTAATTAGTACTCCATATACTTAACAGAGATCACAGGCCTGAGCTTTTATTGCAAAAATATAAAATTTATTAAAATAATTTTTTGTTCTAACTTAATTCATCTAAAGTATTTCACAAAAATTCCAAATTCCATTGTTGCATCTTTGGTCTTTTTCGCACTAGTTGTAAACTAGTACTTGTTTGCCTTTTTTGTTGCTTCTTTGTCAGCTAATTGAACTACGTCTTACTCCACATAACTGTAAATATTACTGTTATTGTATGAATAGCCTATAATTATCACGTTTTCACTGTGTCAGCATGTTAGCCACAATCACATAATCCAGTGACTTTCTTTTTTGTTGTTACTTTGTTTGCTTTTTGGTTGAAGTAATTTAGTCATTCAGCCAAACTTTTACTAGAACTCTATGTCAAATACATATGTTCTATAAAATATTTAACTCCACTCGTTGGACAGCATGACACTTCATGAAGGATAAGACAGAAATTGCTACAAGGACTTGAGCTATTCCGCGTTCTGTTAAATTTCTCTACATCGAGGTTCCACTAGAGGTGGTCTCTAAAGTCTTCTTTACCGACCACTGTACTATTAAGGTTTCGGGGAAGAGGCGCTTTATTGGCTAGCCACCCAGATTTATCTTCGTAAGCACGATGATGAGATCCACACTTCACATTATCCAGCCATTTGATCTACGAATTAACCACAGTAGAGCCTAAAACGAAGTTCACAACGATTCCATAGACCGACCTGTAATGCCTGAAGGGAAGCACGTTTTTTCGGATTAGTCATATTAGCGCAAGTTGTTGTTGTTGGTACCCAAATATTTTTGGGAGTATTGTCAAATTGCCGCTGTCCTTTGGAAGATATGAATTGGGTACCCTCCGCTACTCCCTTGATCTGTATGACCTACTGCCAAGGGAGCGTTTCTTCGGTAAGGAAGATGAAGCTGAGCAATGAGTTTCACATCATTAACTTTATAGCCCTTACCCCCAAGGGAATCCATAACACGTCCACTCTTTCAACTATTTTCAATAATGAGCTAACCTTAGCGGGGGGAACCTGATTTTGTTCTAGAATAAAAATGTCATCTGCGCTTTGTGGAAGGCGGAGTTTGCACTGTGTAGCAACAACTTCAACATACAACAGACTCATGTCCAATTTTCACATATTTGCGTTTGGAAATTCTTCAAAAAACTTTCGACTGTTTAAATACTTGTCAACAGCAGTGACGAGTCTTACCGTGAAAAACATATTAAATAGCAACAACAAACAATACAGTACTATGTCAAAACTTTGCAAAACATTTTGCGAAACACCAAATTACCGTTAGTTACATATCTTGCCAATGTTGGTGTCGCGTTGCTCCTTTTGGCCACAAGAGCTGGCATATTATGCAAGTCGAATGCGCGCTCAAGTGAGCTCCGCTATAAAAGCTGATATTCGCGCTTACCTACCTAGGTCAACCTTAGCTGCCTAACAAGTGGCTGTGATTGAGTGTCGAAAGCGGAATATGAAAATTTCATACAAATATTGGTTGGAGGAAAATCAAAAAGTTGGAGGAGCAAAAACTTTTTAAATGACCAAAAATGTTGAAGAAATTGTTGTTGGTGATAGAAATGACAGCGAAAATTGTTTGACAACTGAAATAGCAACAACAAAAACTTGTTTTACAAGAAATTTTAGCGAAGTCGCCAAGATTTGAGAGCCAGAAACTAATCTGGAAACGGATTTGTTGCGACAGTCGAACTGACTTCAGTCCAAGTCAAGTCAAGGGCATAGCCGAACAGTGGCTCTTCTTCGAAAGCACAAAAGCTCTTAAGTCTGTACCGAAGAGACAACAACAAAATCCCAGTGCTATGAGTTGAATTGGATCCATACAATCTTCGATAAGACCGCACAAAAAAAGCTAATTCTGCTAAATCTAGCATTACTCAATTTAAAACAGAGCAGTGACGCTGTTGTTATGCTTCAACATGTTTTCGAAATTCAAAAACAACAACACTTCGACGAAAAAAAATATCATTGAAAGCTACTAAAGTAAAAAAAAGCTTGTATTATTTTCATTCCCATTATGAGCCTAAACAATCGGATCGAGCTGTCGATAAGCAGCCAGCAATGGACGACTTGTGGCACAGGCCAAATGCAATCACAAAACGGGTATATTTGGCATTCGTAGGAGGTGGCATTCATTGGAAATTTTTGTGCTGTGTGTTTTTTTTTCTTTTTTCTTTTTTTTTACGTACTGCTAAACTTGTTTACAAGCGTTTTCTAGTATTAACTTTATAGCGCACTATCCATCTTGTTGCATAACAAACAGTCGCTTGACTATAATGCAGCTCGAATTTTTTTTTTTTGTTCAAGCTAGTGGTTTTCTCTATTCCACTGATGATTTGTTATGCTCGATTGCATTTTTGAATCGGCTTTTTTATAATCTTTAGAAAAAAAGTGCGCTGAATTTTGTGAGCGGGTGCTGAATATACTTCTTAATACACACACTTCCTTCTTTGAAAGAGAAACATTGTTATCAGATCTATTTTCACACTGCTGAGTAAAATTAAGCTGCGCTGAATTCATAACCAATTTTTTTTATTTTGTAAGCATGCGCTGAATACATATCCGTATGTCCACATTTCCCTATTTTATAGACAAAAAATGTTATACGAGCTATTTTTACACAGCTGAATAAAATTAAGCTGGGCTGAATTCATGAAAACCGATTTGAATTATGTAAGCATGCGCTGAATACACATCTTCATGTTCACAACTCCTCATTTTATAGAAAATTAGTTTTATCAGACCTATTTTTACACAGCTGAATAAACTGTCGAAGATCTGCTGCATAGCTGCTGAATTATGCTGAAAGGCTTCAATAGCCGCGGCATTGTGCTTAAAAGCTGTCGGTGGCTGGGGATAGGATATTTTTCTGTACTACATTTATAAAACTAGTACAAGTAGCTGGACAACAGTTCAGCTGGATAGCCTTAAAAAAGGCTGTAAGCATTACTGTAATTTTGCTTTTGGCTTACATTCGCAAGAACTCACACTTGACCATATGTACTAAGTTATTGATCTTTAGCTAAGACTCAAGTTGAGTGACCGTGTTAACATAAGAATTACATTTCCGCATTTCCACTTGACAACTTGTTCATTTCGACTTATGTAGAAGTCTTGATATTTTTCTTGTTTGCTTTCTTGTTGCTTGTACTAAATATTTATGTAGAAAAGTTTGTAGGCTTTCGAAATAAGTTGCAAATTTCTTTTTAACCTGTTAATCAAGTGTTGTTATACAACAATCAAACTTAGTATTTGATTTGCAGAAGGAGATTTAGTTGTAAGCTTTCTTCTGTTCTGTTTACTACATTCGTTTGCAAAGATATTAAGTACTACATATGTATACTTAAAACTTATTTATTTCGAACTTCTGTAATGAAGTTAAAGTACTTTTTCAGGAAGTAAGTTAATATAAAATGCTCAATACAAGTTTGTAGACATCAAACTAGGTGATGTTTGGTAGAAAAAAAAGCGCTGAGTTGCATTTACTGGCGCTGAATAAACTCGCAAACAGAGCTGCTGAATTTGTATGTATAGACGCTTGCTGTTAGAATGAATATATAATATGAAACCGCTAATTGAAAAATTGTGTCCCCTTTTACGCCCAAACTATACATCTAAGTTATAAACAATTATTATGTAGCGATAGTTCTGCTCAACTTGTAGTGCTATCAAACAAAAAAAAAATGTTTAAAAGTTCATTGTTGTAAAAAAAAAATCAGTCAAAAATTACACCACTACAAATGTCAAACATGAGTTCACACTATAGCGCCGCTATTCGTTGAGTAGATAGTTGTTGCATATTTGCTTAAGTTGTTTTTGTTGTGTCAAACGCTGAAATGCGGCTCTCACAATACGCTGAATACGAAAAAAATTAAGCTGGACTGCAGTAAGCAATTTAACCCTTAGTGAGCCAAAAAACAAAAATTCTAATTAACTTTACTACATTCCCCCCCCCCCTCATTTCGAAGTACATCAATTTGCTCGCACGATAAAAATTGCATTAACTCATTTGTTTGCATCTTAACTCACTTAATGCATTAAGTATTCCCACAAACGATTAACTATTTGTCCATACTGCTAAATGAAACGCTCAATCTTAGCAAATAGAAAAAATTATAAGTATCAAAAAGCATAGAATGGGAGGAAGCTTGAAGAGCAAAAGCTAACACAAGTAAGTACACAATTGTTGTGAGATGAAATTGCATAGCGTCTAGATAAGTTGTAGAGATCTATTGGTCCCTCGATAATTGTGAGCACACATACACACACATACATAAACATCACTACACACATACACACACATCACTTTACTGAAC
Organism: Sphenella marginata; assembly: GCA_951509765.1. Taxonomy (NCBI): domain Eukaryota; kingdom Metazoa; phylum Arthropoda; class Insecta; order Diptera; family Tephritidae; genus Sphenella; species Sphenella marginata. The sequence goes on from OX608083.1 coordinate 63,982,109, forward strand.
TACCATGTTTATCCTTTTTCCCAGTCACCAGGCTGCAAGCAAAAGTTTCAGATTGCAAGCTGCAAGCTATCACTGCAACACTTGTCGCATGTCATTCAATACCGATGAAGGCTATATAAAGTAACAAGAACAACAACAACAGCTAACCAGTTAGTCACCCAACCATAGCATGACAGAATAATTGTCTAACGGAAAGAAGAGTAGCTAAAGTTATTGTAGAGCCGACGACAATCGAGCAGCGTAGAATGCGATTGGGATGTTGTGTTCAAGGCGTTACACAATATGAAAAGAAATTGCCAGACGACTATGTGATGGCTTGTAGAGTGCATGGACTGTTGATGAATGCACTGTGGAGTTACTCTTTTGAAGTAGCAAGCGAAAAGCTTTGTATGTGTCATTTATCAAAAATAAAATTTACTTGCGTTGAAGTAGCTAGTGCGCCAATAGCGGCCAACATAAATTTGTAGTGGTGCATGGCAATCAATGTTTTTGTATTATAACAACAAAAATGTAAAGTTGTACATTTACAACTTTTGGGAGTTGTTGGTGACAGTGTAGTCTGAAATCTTTCACTTGCATGCGAGTATTTCCGCGGTCAATTGGATGTTGATTGCGCAGAGGACGAGGGAGTAAATGATTTAAGTTGTGACATATGTACATACGCAGTTACATCCCTGTATTAAACTCATATGAGCTTTTATAAAATTATTTAATTTATTGAAAAGCTCTCCCGCTGCAGCCATGAAGTTTTCTGCTATTGATAAAGGTCAGGGACATGGCGTATGAGTAACTTTTAAGCACACATTTTAAGTTGGGAGGGTATGGGATCTGAAAAGAGGTGTATTTCGTTAAATAGTTAAAGACGTAGAAAGCATCCGTTTTTCGGGCGGCATCAATTAATACGATAGGAGTCTTATCTGGCCGTAAAGCTGTTCTTCGTTTCGGGATATCGTCTATTTAAATACCTGGAATTTCACAGTTCATATATTAAACTAGAAAAGCTTTTTGTTATAAATTTTGAAAGCTTTTTAGATTTTTTTAGAGCTTCTCACCTTTCAAATTTCTATTTCATTTCATTATATTTCAGTCAATGGTCAAGAAACCTTACAGACTGGATGTACATTTAGATGTGTAACTAGAAAAGCTTTTTCTTATAAATTTTGAAAGGTTTTTTTAGAGCTTTTCACCTTTCATACATTAAGCTATAAAAGCTCTTTGTTCTAAATTTTGAAAGTTTTGTTGTAATTTTTTACAGCTTTTTACTTTGGATATTTTAAACTAGAAAAGGTTTTTGTTATAAATTTTGAAAGTTTTTTTAGGCAAAATCTCGATCAAGTCTTGTAGAAAAGCTTTTGGTTCGTCAATTTTGAAAGTCGTTTTTATATATTTTTTAATAAAAATTATAAAAAAAATTAAAAGATTGCTACCAGTTTTTTCCTGTTCTCTTACCTTTTAACGTTACTCTTGCCTGCTTGCTCTTACCCAAATCTACTTTATACCTTTCCCATTGTTGGCGAAGGCGCTAAACCAGAAGCAATCACATTAATATTATTATCCATAATAGCCGCTTTGAGTTGTGGTAATGTAAGCCAACAAACAGCATGTAAAACACCAATAAAAGTAAACAATCACAGGCAACGAAATATGAAATAAATGGAAAAACTTAAAATAAATAAAAAATTTTAGCGCTTAAATAAGAAATGAAAACAAAAAAAAAGGAAAAGAAAAATCATGCTAAGCAAGGAAGCAACAAGCAGCGTGGTATGAAAGCTCACGCCAACAACTTGAGAACACAATTTCAACGCTGTAAATATATTTATATATGTATGTATATTTGTATGGTAAAATAGCAGAAGGCTTGCCTGAACGGCAGTTGGATGCTGCTGCAGGTAGTTAAATGTAGAAAATCTTGTTTTTCTTAGCCTACAAACAAAAATACAAAAAGCCAAGAGGCAATCAAATTAAAGTAGATACACAAAAGAAAATCCAATTATGGATAATAAAATGTAAATTGATAAACAAGTGCGTCAACACACTTTTCATATAATTTTCTTGTATGCAGAGAATTTTTTTTTTTTTTTTTGAAGTAACTTTTTACAAACTTAATTCAACGACTTAACTGGTTGCCGATTTTGGCAGATAAGTAAGAAGGAAAAAGGAGAGTCAATACTTATTAATATTAGCTGGCCGGCAATGTGACCAAGATCTTCTAATTAGCTGTGGGATTTGTAGAAGGCGTCTGTCCAAGAGCCAACAAATATTAAATCTAAAAACTTCAATTAATTTGCATGCCCCACTTTTCATCACAAAAAAAGTTAGGAAATTACATAAATAACTGTTACACCTGTTTCAAAAACACAATTTCGGCGGTGCTGTAGTTCGGTTGAATTTTTATTTATTTCCACTGTTTACAGTAGCAATCATTTCAGCATCAAGCAAAAATTAGTAAAACAAAGCTTCGGAATTGTTGAGGTTACGAACTGTGGCGCAGAGGTTTTTCGGTTTTTCGTTTTATTTTTTCTGTTTGTTTTTTTTTTTATGTTTTTATTTCTGTTTTTGTTTTTATTTTTATATTTTTGCATTCTATTTTTTCAAGAAAATTCGTATTTACTGTTTTCTTATGTGCATGCATGTCAAAACATGTTTTTAGTTGCAGTACTACTCTCATTTGTAATACTTATGTGTGATAAAATGTAATAACAGCTGTTGTAGGAAAATATTAGTGAAAGGCACTCCCAGCAAAAAAACAAAGCACCAAAACAAGTTAGCAGTTTCTTGAAGGGAAATATGTAGATATTTTTCGAAAAAAGTTATTTTGGAAATTCTTTTTATTTTTTATTTTGTATTTTTTTTTTTATTTTTATTTTTTTTATTTCATTTAATTTTTTTTTTATATTTTTATTATAATTTTTTTTAATTTTTTATTTATTTTTTTATTTCTTTATTTTATTTTTTTTAAATATTTTTATTTTTTTATTATTATATTTTTTTTTTTTTTTTTTTTTATATTTTTATTTTTAATTTTTTTATTTTTTTATTTTATTTTTTTTTAGTATTTGAATATTTTTTTTTTTTAATTTATTATTATTTTTATTATTTTTTACCGTTCTGTATAAGGTCAAGAACAGGTAAGAATTTTGTTTAATAACATTGTTTTTATATAAAAAATTTAAATTTAGAGAAGAACACCATAGTTTTTTTCCATCAGAGATACTCAGGCAAGTTCTGTGAGCCATAGCGCTATCAGAACAATGGTTTGATCGTCAACGAAACTCATTTTTCTAGCATCGTCTTTCGCTAACTAACGATAACTAATAGCAGCAAAACTTACTAATTTGATGCCATTTCTTCAGGACGTATATTTACTAAATATACTTTCTCATATTTTCATTACATTTTATAATCAACTAACAAATATAATCGATTATCATAAATTTATTTAGCTACTAATTGGATTATGGAAATTATGTATCGATTAACTATTACAAAATTTTACATAATACTTTTTGGGTTATAAAGATTTAATTATAGCTTAAAAAGCTACAGTAATTTATTTCTTCAAGAACTTAAAACCTGAGAGACTACAGCGAATAAAATACTAAGCTTTTAGCCTCAAAGTATGCTAACACTTTTCTTTCTAATTTTATTTTCCATTTTTTAATTGTTAAAGCTTTTTCGTGTCTGGCTCTTTTTCTTGATCAGCTCAAAAGTCAACTAAAAACTAGTTCATTTCTAGTTAGCTTGTAGTTAGTTGTCTTTCCTGGAGGGTCCTTTCCAAAAAAAAAAATGTGCTACACTTGCGTGCATACATTAGTTGCATAAACGTCGTGATGCCTTAAAATATGCTACTGTGCCATTTTCTATTTTGGTTAGCCTGCACCTGAGCAAAGAGTTAGCAAAAATAAATGTAAACTTGTTTCACACAGCTCATATTTATATTTCACTTTTCTATTAATATTTATATTTGTTGTTGCTTTTTTAAAAGTAAACTATAACAGTGAAAGTTTTTCATATGCATTTTGGCACTACTACGCTAACTGACTGCGCCATTTACCATTTGCAAGCATCAACATTTTTGCAGCATACTTTTAGGTGTGAATTTTATTGTTTGCTTTTGTGTTTTGTGTGTTATAAAAACTAAACAAAATCAGTACAAAATACTCATGTTGAAATGAAAATTGGTATGGAAAATTGTATAACAAACTTTAATTTGAAAATACAAAATAGGTTTATAATGAAAATTTTCCATATTTATTATAAATAATATTAACACATACAAGTGCTACCAAAACTTTGTAATGAAAATATAAATATACATCAAGTGGTGAGCAAAACAAGCTGACTAAACGTAAAATTCATAATATTTGAGCATAAATAATTCTAACTTTGTGCTTTTTGGGTTTAGTAATTTTTCGAACTTTTTTCTAATTAGTTGCTTTTTATAACAAATGTGCACTCAATTGCAGTTTGAAAAGTTACTAAATATGCAGCTGCATGAAACGCTTATTAACTGAAAAATCAAGGATTTTTCATAAGTACTTTTTTTTTATTTTTTTTTTTTTTAATAAAAAAAATTAATAGCTGTGGACTTTTAGAATCCTAAAAGGAGGAGTTCTCAAAAGCGCGCCTTGTTTATTATTCCAGCTTATACACTGCATACCTTTAGGCGCATTTACTTGAGAGTTCCCATAATCTTGAGTTGCAGTAGAGACAGCGGTTTGAAGGTGTCATGGCTGCGTGAAAAATTAAATAGTAGAGCATTATGAATTGTTTTCCTAACCCATGGACCCTGGATACTCAAATTGCAAATACCAGGAAAATTCTTGCGCAATTAATTAGCTTCCGATAAAAAATCCACCAAATGCATTTCATTAAATTGGAAAATAGTTACACACTTATGTACATAGTTGTATGTGTGTATGCATTTCCTTATTTACATAATATGTATCCCATTTCATTTGTAAATGTATTTGTTTGCTGCATATTTATTTGCATCTTTGATGTTTTCTTCTTTCTTGCATCTAACACCCTCAGCATTCCACTTTTTGCTATAAAATCGCATTTGTCGCCCACGATTCACTTGTGAAATGTCTTTGACATCGAAAACTATCCAATAACAGCGATTATCCTATTTACATAATACGACAGTCAAACGACAAATAAGTAGACAGGATAAAGTGACAACAAAAAAAAAAGAAGCAAAAAAGAAAATTTAAAAAATTTTAATGCAAAAATCGAATAGCAAGCAAAGGTTAAGGGAGACAAGAAAAAGGAAAATTGTGCATGGAACATGGCATAGGGGAAAGAAAGGAAATTAAAGGAAAAGCAAAAGAAACCAGCAAAAAAAATTCAAATATTTAATTCGAAAGTGAATGGAAAGAAGAAAAAATTAAATAAAAGCAAAAATCAAAAGCAACGCAGTCACTTTTAAGTGACAGTTAAAATAAAAAAAAAAAACAACTTTGAGCAACGAGCAGACAGAGTTTGTAGCTCAAGCGCACCCTTAGTATTTGAATATGAAATACTTTGGAATGCAATTAAAGTCAAAATTTTATAGTGACAACGAGCAAACCAAAGGCAAAGGCTGACAAAAAAATTTGTTGGAAAAGCGGATGGCGTCCTTGTCCGAATGCCTTCTACGAAATTGGTTTGTTATGTTCTCGTACAAACAAAAGGAACAAAGCTCACCTCGGGTCTAGAGCTTAGTTTAAAGAAAATTACCGATTTTTTTTTTCGTAAATATAAACTAAAATATTACACTGGTAAAAACAATACAAAATTCTAAACATGCGTGTATCCTTCTATTAGTTTTCGGTGCAAATTCTGCAGCCTAAAAATATGCTCTTTTATTGCAATTTTTTTGGTGGTAGTTTTAAAATGTTGCTAGTCGATTGCGCGCTGTGTGGTGCAGTAAAATTAGAAAAAAATTTTAAGTCAAAATAATTTATATTCTGGTTAAAAAATATGCGGCTTACTTTTACCATAGCAAAAGTTAGGTATAACTTTGTAGAACATATTGATTTGAACCTGGAAATGTGTGTGTTTTGAAATTTCTTGAGAAGGACTAGCATTAAATGGCTACCTCTTTTCATGTACACCGCACAGTTAAACCGATAATATCATGATGACGTAACTTTTACCATTTAAAGCCTGCTTTTTCAATTCATATTAAAGTTTTCCACATATTTCTTTAACACAGGCATCACAATAGCACTCCTAACAATTTACGAGGAGTCATTAATTACAACGTGATTTTTTTTTCTCCTTTTGATTAAATATAGCCTGCAATTAGGCGCGTAGACAATGATATGCTATTTTCTTTATTTATGATGCCTGAAAAATATTTACATGAACAAATATTAGAGCAGTTTGTATTTAATTTGGACAAATATATATGCATGTATGTGTGCACAAAACGCAACAGCAGGAAGTCGACAAATTTCATACAAAAATATTTATTTATTTATATTGACAGAAAGCCTGTACAAATGTTTGGTTTAACAACTATTTGGTGAGCTGGTTAACGAAAATGAGCAAAACTGGTTGGCGTGTTAATGAGTGGTGAGAGTGCTGGAAAGAGTTTGTTGATTGTGTGAATTGAACAACAGGGGGGCCGGATAGAGGGAAGTATTCGGCGATGAACGGTTTACAATACACAACTCTCAACAGCTCAACGCTAAGCTTGATGGCTCTTGAGTTGTTAGATATACGAAAGCATTTTCAAAAGTTTTAAATTTTATTAAACAGAGAAGCGGACTTTTGCGAATGTGTTGAACATTGAAACTCGATTTACGAAAAGCTGCAAACGTTATGAAAACGGGGGCAAAAATATATGTAAAGCGCCTAAAACTATGCAAAAGTTTTTATATCATGAATGGAAAAATCAGGGGGATATTACAATGACCTACTACAGACTGCTCAAAACTGGAAAAAGTGACTGTAATTTTGTTATAACCGGAGTAAGGACACACGAGGCTTTCTGAATACTGTTTTCACGGCATGCAAGAATAGAACATTCAAGCGAGTCGCTTTCTCGAAAATCAAACATTCTGTCATTCTAACACTCAACATTGCATACCTTTAGGCGCAACAAATATTTCCGATCCTTAACCCAGCTCTCAATTCTTAATAAGCACCAATTCAATATCGTGTTTTTGCTCTTTTCGTGTAGTTTGTCTACTTCAAATTGTGCACATCACCCAACCTTTATCACTTAACCAACTTTTGCTTAGTTATTTGCTTTTTGTCTGTCTATTTGCTCATCAATTTGGCGACTTGCGTGTCATTTGCGCTATTGTTGCATAGACACCTTGCCTCTCAGAGAACTGCAAAATGCCGAGTGTTAGTATATTTGTATGTATGTCTGTATTTGTGTTTATGTTGCAATGGTCAACTATTTGTCTGACTGGCCCGTATTTACACAATGCATGACTACTACTCGTAAATGTAGATGTGTTGGAAAAAATGCATACAAAGACACCTACAACGATGCATACACTCTCACCTTCCCCATTTGGCACTTCGTTTTCAATGAACTTCTAGCTCAAACACACACCACATTTTCACTGGTTGCACTTTTAGGCTTCTCTTTTTCCATTGTGGTCATATTTGTCAATTTGCGCAGACATCGCCTGAATCTGTGCAAATAAAAGCTGCACACATTTGTGTACCTTTTCTCAGCTGTATGGATTTGCTATTACTACAACAGAAATAATTTGTCATAAAGGTCTGCCGGAAATTGGTGTGACATTTCTTTTTAAGTGATATAAAAATTTTTATTGTCTGATAGCTGATGAGGTATGAGTTAAGAGAAAGTTTATAGTTGTAATAAGAAAAAAATATTCCAAAATATTATCGTACTCGCCTAAAAGTAGGCAGCATTTGACCGCTAACCGTTTTCGTAACCAGATACGCAGCAAATGTGAATTTTTGATGTATAAAGCGGGAAAATATGCTTTCAAAAACTTGATTGGGATGGCTTTGCAAACAGTATCGAAATGTCTAGCACGTTAAAAATTAGCTTAGAAGTACGCAAGATTTAGAAAACATCACATAAACTTGCCTAGTTTTAGGCGAAATGTGAATATTTTAAAAAATTCTTTTACTTCTACGACTAGAATTTCAAAATCCCATAGTGAGTTGGGTTGAAATCTAAAGATGTGGCTACTACTTTAATCCGCATTGCATATGAAATATGTTGCATATTTTTAGGAGAGTTTTATTGTTTCTGGAGACTTCTTGAAGACCGATTTATGTGTAAGAATTAACAAATTCGAAAAAAAAATCGATTTACCGTATTAAAACTTATCTCCTCAGTTCTCAGAAATAAAATTTTGCATTTTTTTGCTTATTCTTTATACACGAGTCAGTATTCGGTTTCATATTTGTCTCCTCAGTACCAATTTTATCTTTCATTCCCTGCTGGCCTTACTACGACGCATCAACATGGCTTATCGCAGCTGTCTATCGACCAATTTGTGGCTGTCTGCCACAGTCTCTACATCGACTTGTTGTCCTCTAATAACACAATGCTACCAAGCTCAAACTCTTCTTAGCATTCGCATTCACCAATAGCAAATCACTTTATATGTATGTATGTATAAATGCGACAAAACAATCAACAACGTATTCTCATAAATTGTATATTTATTTGTTGATACAATCAAAGATGTCTAGCCGCATTTATACGCTCAGCGCCTACATATAGGCAACAATTTTTACTGCACCCCAGTTAGAGTTCGATTTATGTGCTGAGATTGGAATGCTAGAAAGTCTGGTTTGGGAACTTAAGTTTTAGAGTACTGAGTGTCAAGCACGACTAGTAGCAATAATTCTTTCATGAGCTTTTACATTTCAACTTATCTCAGCACGTTTAGCCTTTTTTATCTACACGTGCATGGATCTGTCAGTCATCTATAAATGCTGGTTTGCTTCATTTGATATGACTTTGTACTTGTTATATCGGCTTTTTGTGCAATTGTTTGTCAAAAATTTCAATATTTTTTCACAGTGGCACTACCAGCTCGTTATTTGCGCACTTCACTTCAGCCGGATTTGTCAATATGTTAGTTAAGGTATTTTGTGCTTAGATTTCGTAAGTTTTCCCTTGCTTGTATTACATACTTGAAATTGGAATTTCTTTCGAAAACCAAAGTTATGTAAGCCTTTCCAATTAGGACGATTTAGCAGCTTGATTGCAATAGTACACATCTTTGACTTTGTGGTATTAAAACAATTTGGCATTCCTTCTATAAAAGCATACACGTGACCTACTGTTATCTGAAAAAAAAAATCAGGAAGAAATTTGAGATACATATGTAAGCAGATAAAAGAACGAATTCGTGCATGTTCAAGTGGGCAAGAAGTTTGGGTTGGAAGGATTTTCGGAAGCGTTTAAATTATAATGCCTTAGATCAAAGAGTTATAATTTCCTATTTTCCTTCTTATTTTATTTTATTTTATTCTATTTCATTTTATTTTATTTCCTTTTATATTCTTTTATCTAAATTTTTTTAAACATTTTTTTTATTATTTTTTTATTTCTATTATTACTTTATTTTATTTGATTTTATTTAATTTTATTTTATTATATTTTATTTTATTTTATTTTATTTCATTTCATTTCATTTCATTTCATTTCATTTCATTTCATTTCATTTTATTTTATTTTATTTTATTTTATTTTATTTTATTTTATTTTATTTTATTTTATTTTATTTTATTTTATTTTATTTTATTTTATTTTATTTTATTTTATTTCATTTTAATTTATTTTATTTTATTTTATTTTGTTTTATTTTATTTTGTTTTATTTTATTTTATTTTATTTTATTTTATTTTATTTTATTTTATTTTATTTTATTTTATTTTATTTTATTTTATTTTATTTTATTTTATTTTATTTTATTTTATTTTATTTTATTTTATTTTATTTTATTTTATTTTATTTTATTTTATTTTATTTTATTTTATTTTATTTTATTTTGTTTTATTTTATTTTATTTTATTTTATTTTATTTTATTTTATTTTATTTTATTTTATTTTATTTTATTTTACTTTATTTTATTTTATTTTGTGTTATTTTATTTTACTTTATTTTATTTCTACTTATCCTTTACTTACAAAACTTTCTCACTGTTTCACGCAACGTGCATGCCCACCTTTATTGTACTGTGGTAAACAAAATGTTTTATTTATATTTTCTAATTAGAAAATATCACATTTAACCGCCTAAAAGTATGTTGTGTATTCTTCATTATCGTAAATAAGTGCACCTAATCCTGCTTCAACGTACACGCAAACTTCTTTTTAATCTCTCGCCTCCTCTACTGCATGCACCATTCACGCACAATTATCAAAGTGTCACCTGTAATATATGGCGTTTACGTATCCCTCCCGCGCATACATACATTCATACACTTGTACGCTATTACGCTGCGCCTTCTTGAGCATCAACAAAGTTACTTATACGCCATGGTGTTTCGCAAAGTTTTATCTCTTTACATATCCAGCCTTATTGCTGATACTTTCTGTTGGCAAATCTTTTTTTAATACGAAATCTTTTGTAGCATCTTACATGCTATACTCCTACATTGTAGATTTAATTCGCAAAAGAGTTTTAATTGGAGACCACAAAAGTTTCTATTTGTTTATTGTTGAACGAGCATACTTTTAGGCAGATTGCAAATTTATTTTTCAACACTTTTAGCGCGCATACAAACATCATCAGAGCTTTCGTCAAGCTCTTGTATCTGCTTGAATGTAAAATTCAATGAACGCATGGGAGGCAGTAAATAAATAAACGCCGGAATTAAAGTACAAAGTCAAAGTTTAATTCGGTTCTGGCGCATACAAATGTAATGAGTTGAATTTGTGAATTTGCGTTTGTTTGAGCAAATGAGTTTCTGTGAACTTTTTGTTGTATGTTAGGAAGCAAATTTGGAAACACTTTCATTTACTTTGTACTGAAATCGAAATTCGCTAAGTTTTGAAACGTTTTTTTTTTGGATGCTATTTTGAGTGCTAAAAATTGTAAATTAAATACTTGAAATAAATTGAAAATTTGAATACTTGTAAGACTGCTTTTTAGTAGAATTTCAAATACAGCTCTTACCACTTTTTTGCCTCCACTGCCGCGGGTGCTAGCTAAGTTCGATTTGTTGCAATTTTCCTCAGAGATTGAATGTGTCTCTTAAGTCCGACTTCATTATTGAAGAAAAGTAAAAGTAAACAAAATCAAAAAAATTGCATAACTTAGTACTTCTCTATTCAAATACAATCAACTTGTGCATATCACTCCCATTTACTATTTATGACATGTTCACACTAGAATTTAACCGTCATCACACAGCAGACCTCTTTATATCAGTGTAAAAAGATTTTCTTGATTTTGGGATAACCAAATGTCAAATTTAATAAAAAACTAATAACTCAAATTTTAGTGGCAACAAAGAGCTTTACGCAAACATAAACAAGTTTTATGTAGTCCACTTTTCTAAAATATTGACAACAATAATCCTTTTGCAACCCATTTGAGTCAAATGTTGCCACCAGTTAGACCCAAAAATCAAATAACTACAAACTTACATAGTAGTGTGTGTGTATGGACATATGTACATACATACATATTTAAAAAAAATATTTCAGATTAGTTGCAAAAAGATGTGCCAGCTTTTCGAGCCATCAAACATCAATCGTTGAGCGCTTTGGTATTGGTATTGCTACAACTCAGACAAGCATCAAATGCCAATAACAAACGAAATTACGCACTGTACGACCAATCATTAATCATAGAGATGGGGTTTTTTTTAAATAATAGTACACATAAGGAGCTGCTCATGTAAAAGCGTTACATAATTGGAATCGACCACTTCCAACTTGAATAAAATTTAGTAAAGAGTTTCCTTTTATCATAAAAAAAAATTCTGTTACTAAAAAAAATCAAATTTTTTATTTAAATTTAATTTGAACAATCCTAAAATGTCACTTTAATTTTTTTTTTTAATTTAATTTTAATTTTTTTAAATAAAACAATCTTAAAATGTTACTTTTTTTTTTAATTTCATTTTTAATTTTTTTTTTAAGTTGATTAATTTTAAAATGTCACTTTAAAACTGTTTTTCAAATGGAATTTAAATTTAAATTTTTTTTTTTTGTGATTTCATATTTTCTATTTTTTTGGTGATTAACCATTTTGAAAAAAAAAATTTTTAGCATTTTTTAACTAAACCGGAAATATAAATTATGGCAAAAAATATATGGCAAGCATTTTCTGAATTTTGTAGACTTCAAGTTTCAAGTTGAATGTAAAAATGCTGTTTTAAAATTACAAAAGCTTCGCAGCTTACTTCTTCAAATGTTTGTAGATTTTTATTTAAAATTTTGAGCATTTGTGTGTTTTGGTGGCATCACTGTTATACACATACATACATACAAATGCTTTTCGTTGCCTCTTTGCAACTATCCATACATACATAGATAGTTGCAAAGAGTGATTCTTTTAGCAAGCTTTGAAAAGCCTTCAATATGACAACATATCTCAAGAGACTTTCTTGAATTATGAAACTTTCGCTCGAATGCCTTTTGTCGATATCTGTCAGTGACAGTAGTTAGTTTATTATTGATGATGAATTTAGTATCTACCCATTTCAGTGAGTATGATGAAAAAAAAATTAGTGACTAACAAGGACAATGTTCTGAGTTAGATATGAGTGCGAATATGAGAGCTTTTATAGAAGAAAAAAAAACCCTTTGGATGTAGAGCCTGATGAGTGGCGAAAAGGTCTCTTCCATGAGCCCATCACCCGTCATGATTGCCTTGCTTTTGAGTTTTTCTACATAGCCTTTGTGAGGGCGGTATATTCGCATGAGCTTTCGTAATAATTTTTCAATACCAAGCTCAAATTACCTTTTAAGCCTTGCTAGTCGAAGAAAGCGAAAGTCACCCTCTGACAGTTCTGCGTAAGCCCGTCATTTCCCTTCCGCTCTATTATTTTTATTTGTGAGCCGGGAAATTGTCCTTCTCATCTTCATTAATCATCAAATCATTTTCTTCCAAAAGCTGAGTTATCTAATATGACTTTAGTTATCTGAAACATTTGCTACTGACAGTCTGAAGGAGCTGATATCAATTGAGCTGCCGATATTAAATGTCTCAATTTGCCAGCTGTTCTTATTTCTTTCTTTTTTTCATTGGCAATTATTTCTGAGTTATTTGAAATTTTTTTTTTAATTTTTATTATTTTTTTCCTTTTTTTTTTTTGGCATTTGGCGTTTCCAGTACTATATATTTAAGTACGTTTTTCACAACTGAGTTTTGAGTATAATTTCATACAATTCTTGGAGTATAGATATTTTATATTTCGGCACACAGCTATCGTAAAACTTTTTCCACAACACAGTTATCGTAAAACTTTTTCAATAATACAGTTATCGTAAAACTGTTTCCACAACACAGTTATCGTAAAACTTTTTCCATAATACAGTTATCGTAAAACTTTTTCCACAACACAGTTCTTGTCAAACTGTTTCCATAACACAGTTATTATAAAACTGTTTCCACAACACAGTTCTTGTCAAACTGTTTGTAGAAAACAGAGCCGCTTATTCGATAGCAAAAGAAATATGTATCTAACAATCGCTATATCTGCGCTTTGTCCCTCATTTATAACTTGTCTTGTCTTTCATGTTTATTTAGAAAATTTCCTCAAAGTCTGAACTTGATGCTCAAATATTATTGCTTTCACTCTTTTCGAACTACTTCACGCACAAATATACATTTGCCCTTTATTACATTCACAACCTTCAACCCTTAAAATTGCTTGCTTAACCCAAACATTTTTATTTCTTCTTCAGTCTTAAAAGACCTGTAAAACACTCGCTTATCACCAATTGACAAACGAAAGTGGTGTCAACTTTGAAGTCCTTTGAGCTATGAATTTCACCCTCATCCTTTTAACAACCTTCACCTTCGCTTTTAGCAATCAAACAAATAACTAATTGAATGATAGATGTGAATAATGACAGTCTAATAATTTCTAATATTTTTCGCTTTGTAATTATGTGTTTCTATGGTTGAGTCTGTGTATATAAATATGTATGTATGTGTGCGTGCTTGAGTGTTGCCAAAGCGTTATTCCCCCAACGAAAGTAGTCAGGTATGGCTTTATTCAAACAAATGTTAACATTTTTCGCGGTTACGCCCTTTTTAATACAGCCATATATTGGCCTCAAGCGTAAAAGGAATAAATTGCGAAGGGGGATGAAGAATGAAAAGAAAGTCAAAAGGAAAGATCGCACTCCTTTTAAATTTCATAAATTTTTCAAAGCTCAGTATTAGTACAACACTTATGGTCTGCGGATTTTGATGGAAATACTGCCACTGAAAGATAACGTAGAAAGGGTATTATGAGTCATTTAGTATGACTAAAATAAATAGTTATTCTTTTATCGATTTTTAGTTGTTTAGTATCGACTTTTATTTTTTTAAAGTGAATTTTCAGCAACTATTGGGTACCATCAATAGATCCGCGTGTATTTATAAAAATGTTTAGCATTAAATTCAAGGCTTCTGCTACACGATAAGCGTTATCGATTAATATTCGTTTTTATTCTCCAATTCGTTTTGATGTTTAAACACCCATACCCAAAGCATTTTTTTATGGATTAACAAAAGGTGAATAGTTTATTTTGTCGATTTCAGGTTTTATTGTATGAACTTTTATTCGTTGATATCGATTTTTTTAATATCTATTTTAAGTTTCAAAGGCTTCTGAATTTTTCAAAGCTCTGAAGTAAATGCATATGATTTGTTATAGATTATGATTTGCCATCGATGTTATAATATATAGTAGTTTTATCGATATTTATTCTTCTCAGTTTTGTGCATGTATTAAATCCAAATTTTTTTTTTCATTTTTTTTATCGATTTTAGTAGATTATTAACTTTTATATAATTGTATATTGTTGCTCCTTTTATTTAGGATAATAAACACATCTCCCTCCCATCTGCATTACGGGTGTCATATTCTACGTCCAACCAAAACAACTTTCCAATTTCGGCTAAGTGCCAGTTTTTTATTGTCACCCCTAAAAGTATACGTCATAACCACATGTATCAAATTTGAATTGTTTCTTTCATAGCCACTTTCAACGCATATTTCTTACATAATATGAATATGCATTGCCTACTTCAATACGCTTGCACCACCTTCTCAAGTCGTTTGCTTTACTTTTCGGCGCTGTTTAAATAATGGTTATATTGTCTTTTACCAACGCCTTTGCATAAACAATGTTTTATTGCTCATTTCATTGTGAATGGTTGTATCTGGGTGCTTGTTTTTGTTGTTTATTTTGTTTTGTTTTTTTTTTTTTTGTTTGGTTTTCTTTTGTTTCCTTATAAATAATCTTTTATGTTCTCTGACACTTGCACAAGTGCACTTAAATTTTTTATAAGCACCCTGCACAGTAAGCGACATTAAGCCACAAGCCTTCACCCTACATTAGTGTGTCAGCGTGCTTTTGTCTTGCATACTTTTGAGCTTCCAAACAATTGTAGCAACTCATAAAGCACATGTCAATGTAAATTGTAATTTATAGTTGCAACAAAAATATTATGCTCGTAGTGCAATACAAGACAGCATATAAATGCAAAATGCGAAGAATGTGTTGAATTTATTGGCAAAATGTGCTACTTAAGGAATATAATAAAATTTTGAAATTTTTGCGGTGAGGCTTATTTGAGAAGGGCTACAAAAAACAATGTTTATATAAATAAACGATTAAGCATTTAAGTAAGTAATTGAAGTATTTAACATAAAAGTAATACAAGTTATGGGTCACATTTTAGAGAAACATAGTGCTGATCACAATGCGAGATCTAGGAGTTTGTTCTCGTAAAGAAAAAAAGTAAAGAACTACTTTGGCTAGAAAGCCAAGTAGGGATGTGCATGAATAGTTGGTTTTTACTTTAATCGATTATTATTTTTTAATTATCAAGCTTTTATCGATTTTTTTTTTAATCGCCTAGTTTTTTAACCCCTATTTTTTTCTTGACTATTTTTTTGTTGAATTTTATAAATGGTTAAAATCGATTTTTAATAAATCGATTATTTTTTACTATCGATTTTTTGTTTTAATTTTGTTACCAATTAAATCGATTTTTTTCTGTTATCGATTTGTTTCAGATTGATTTTCTCAATAATAAAAATGTACTCTTAATAAATCATTTTTCATCAATTTCACATAAAATCTATGCACAGGCCAGAGCTGAAAACGCATAGTTTCGTTTAAAACACTTCCAGGGAATTTTGGTTTTAGTCAAATGGCAGGCAGCACTAAACTAATTATTCATAATATATTCTCAAAAATACATCGAATATGTATGTATAAAAAAATATTATTTATTACTTTCCTTAAAAATCGTTTTTTCTCAAATCGATTATTTTCTTTAAATGACAAATAAATATCAAAAATAGTTCAACATCTAAACAAAACTAAGCGATTATTGAGTAATCCTACTCCAGGCCACTATAGGCCAAGTATTGTATGGATGACCTAAATAATTTTTTTTTTTTTTCAAAATTTGAACTTCTGTTTGAGTGCCTAAGTTTTCTGCTGCTCGTTGATTTTTTAGTGCAGCCAAAAATATTTTTTTTTGAGCTCGGAGAACAAATTTTACTCAGCCGATCTTAAATCCGAAAAATTAATGAATACTCGTTTTTTTTTTATTTAACTTGATTGAAGTAATCTAAGATGTTTAGTTTTTTCAAAAACATCTAAAATACCACAGGATGCTATTTTATTTGTTGTATCCCTCAAGCGTTCAATTGCTTTATCAGAAAAAATTTTCAATTGTGTTTAGTTTGTACTCATTTTACTAGCTGAGTTTTAGATGCTTAGGTACTCGTACCAGCATATACACATAGCACTTGTGCTCTTACTTTGTGCTCACTTACCTGTAGAGATAAGTGCTTACCAACTTTTTCAAATATCTACATACATATAAAAGTAGAGGTTAGTACATTATACAGTGCCAGAAATTTTTTTTTTTTTTTTTAATTTTTAACGATATTAATTATCAGATTTTTAATATTTATTTTTAGAGCTCTAACATTGTTAGTTAAGATTTTGTTCGACTGGTTTAATTTTCTTTTGAAAATTTTTTTTTTTGTGTACCCGAATAATCGAGCGCAGTCTAATGTGCTTACTTTTGTAAAATTCTAAATTTATCTAAATGCATTTGTTTGTTAACTTACCGGCAAAGCACACTTCTATATTGTTTTTGTGTTAGTTCATGTCTTACAAGAGGTTTAAGTTAGATGAGATGAAAGAATATGCGATGAAGGATGTGAATTTCAGAAAACGGATTATTTATTCGAAGATGAAGGGTACCTTCAGAGTTTTAGCGCTGTTGCGTATGGCTTCGATACACAATTTTTTATTGTTGATGCATATAATTTTGACTAGCTGGAAAGAGCAAAAAATTGTTGTTGGGAGCCACAAGAGGTCCATCATTAGGGTACAATGCTTTTCGTTTTCAAGAATACAAGAACAATTTTGCTGTCTGCAATTGAAGAACAACTCGGCCCAAACCTTGCTACCTTTTAATACACCACTTCCACTCTTATTACTAAATATGAAATTATCTCATGACTTCACTTATCGTATGAGAAAATCACAAGATAAAGACAAAGAGAAAAGATAAGTTAAGATGACAGCAACACACACACACTTATGCACATATTTATTTGTGCATAACTTTTGTGAAACAATCAAAGTCGAAGTGGCTTTCCATTAAAATACAGCAAATGAAACCAAAGGAAATCATATATTGCACTCAAAATACTTGTCAACGGACAGTTGAATTGCAACGCTGGCCCAGTTGAAGGATGGTCACTTGTAGTAGTTTTGATCTTATAGTAAATATATTCCAAAATATGTTGACAACTTCCTTTGAAGATGATTGCGCGTAAGAAAAATAAACGTCGGCTGAGGATAAGGAGTAAAACAAATAAATTGTGAATAGTTTAAGAAGCAATGATTGTAACGCAAAAAGGATAAAGCTACATACATATGTACATAGGAGCATGGAAGGGATATGAGTCACTTGAAATGCAAGCTAAGTGTAGTGTAAACAAAATGAGTTGAAAAGGAAAGAAGGAGCAAGTTGAAGCTGAAGTTGTGAATGGTATGCTTTGACAATAAGCAACAGACTTGAGGACTGAGTGGAGGAATGAGTTAATGAGAAAAGCAGCTCAACAAAAGGTGCATGAAGGAGGATTGTAAGGAGGAAATATAAATTAAATGCTACTTTATATTAAAAGAAAACAAGTAGAGTGAACAGAAAACTACATTTATAACCAGTGGTGATATTTTTAGAAAATATTTAAACGTCACACAGGTTTGCCGTATCAATGCGTCACATGGCTGGAATCGACCAATCCCGATTTGGATAAAATTTGGTGGTGAGTTTGCTTTAATGATAAAACGAACTTGTGGCATAGAAACATAAAAAAAAAAAAAATTTTAATTTTTCATTTTAGAAATTTTAGTGTATTTTTTTTGTTTTAATTATAAATTTTTGAAATATTTTGCAAAAAAAATTTCAAATCTTGTTTCGTGCTAATGAAATGTAAAAACAAAATTTTTTTTAAAATTTGAAGGCATATTTTTCCAATTCGTTGAATAAATTTTCTAGTTATCAAAATTTAGCAATTTTGTATTAAGTTAAAAAAGTGTTAAAAAAAAATCAAAAGTGTTAAATGTTATAAAAAAATTTTTTTGTTAATGGTTTTTACGGCTGTTAATTTTTACAAATTTTCACAAATCTTAAGGGCTCAAAACCAGTTGCTAATAAATTTATATTAAAAACAAGAATATTTAGAAAAAAATTTTCAAGCTTTGTTTGTAAAAAGAAAATTTTTTTTTAAAAATTTGAAGGCATATTTTTCAAATTTTTTAGTGATCAAAATTGAGTAATTTTGCATCAAGTTAAGAAAAACAAAAATCAAAAGTTAAAAACAAATTTGTTTGTTGTTGGTTCTTAAGGTCTGTTTATTTTCAAATGTCTTATGAACTCAAGACCAGTTTATAATAACTCTTATTTAATTTTGAGGAAATATTTATATTTAAAAAAAAAAATATATATTAAATTTCAAATTTTAATTTTAGAAAATTTCAGTGTATTTTTTAATTTTTAAATTTTTTTAAAGAAATTTTCAAATTAAAAAAAAAATTCAAAGACATATTTTTTAAATGCCATAAATAAATTTTTTGAGTGATCAAAATTGAGTTATGTTATTTGCCTAATTGTCGTCAAGTATAAGGCATAAAAATAATTTATTTAAAATAAAATTTTCTTTTTTTCTTTTGCAGAAATTGTTTTTTTTTTTGTTTTCAAATTGTAAGTGGGCGATTCCAACTATGCGACGATTCGACATAGAAAGACCCATGCTTATAAAAGTGAAGTAGTAGTAGACAAGGACGTTGAAATGCCCTAAACATACTGAACTTTATTAAAACAATTATACTCTCTTCTCATCTCCACTCTCTACTCATATTCACTCTCTCCCATCATCGCCACTTTTCGATGTCACCTTCGACTTTGACATGAGCCTCTCGCTTTTCCACTACTTCTACCTCAACATCTCCCACTCTCTTTCAATCTGCTTCTTCCTAGTGCCGCTCTCTAAGAATCGTATAAACGGACTCAATGTCTTTGACAACTGGGTATAAGGCAAAAGGCGGCGGGTACAACTGAACCTTGACAAAGAAAATTCTTCGAATATATGACTGAGGATAAGTATTTGAGTGGATGACGAGCAGCTGAGGATAAGTGAAAATGAAGGCGATGAGTGTCCTTTGGTAAAGAAAGCGACACTGAATGCCTGCAAATGATTGTGTGGTGCCAAGTGAAAGGAAATTTTTTCCAAGAAGCAATCATTTTGAAAGGATGAGAAAATTGGAGATTGAGGTAAGGCCAAAAGGGAATAAATAAACAAATCAACGAACCGAACGAAGTGTCATAACAACAACGATGCATGAAAAGCAAAAGTACACGCATACTTACAAACTTAAGACACATAAAGAGATGTCCTTAAAACGAATTTGCAGCAGCCCAAAGTAAAGTGAAAGCAGCACAGGAAGCGTTAAGCAATTTTATACAACGGAAGCGTGGCAAAAATATGCAACACAAAGTAGAAAGAAAATCATATATTGTCTGGCAAGCCCCATACAGAAGAGTTTTTGATTGTTGTAGCCAAATGGCAGGACATGTGACCATTACAGACGTGTATAGGAAAGAAAGAAAATAACCGAGTTAAAGTAAATAGAGCTGTAAATGGAGTGTGAAAGAAAAACACTGCGAGGCAAGAATTTCTACAGCTTTAATAAGCATTCAAGCAAACAGATCAAGCCAAACACTCAAGTCAAGCAAACGGGCCAGACAAAAAGCCCAGAGCAACCAGCCGAAGCATCTAGCCAGACAAAGGCCCCCAAACATTGCTATTGAGACAGAGTCGTTCAATTGTAAGCAAGCATACAATCTTCAGCAGCTGTAGCGTATAAAGCATAACAACAACGACAACAACAAAGCGCAGGTGGTCTTTGACAAACAAGCCATATCCTGCAGGGCAAAAATTTATACATAAAAGTGTAAGAAATATGTCTGAGGAAATAGTTAATTTTCTAAGCGCTTCCTACCCGCACCGCACTCTTGCAGACTTGCAAAAATATTTTGATGACTTTGCTTGCTAAGGAAGTGCGAGTTTGTCTGTGTAAAAGCAGCGAAAGTATGAGTGAAGTAAGGTTTGTGTGGTCTCGTGGCTTCGCAAGCATTGACGTTGTAAGCTGTTAATCAAGCGGTTGCCAATTGAAGTGGACAGTAAACATTGAATGTGCAATAAACAAAAGTTCACGGCGTGCAGACACAATTCGTGGAGTAGTAATTATGGATAGCTTAAAAATTTAAATTCTAAGAAAGTGGAGGGAAAGGGTTAATGCAAACATACAAGCATATTTTTGGTCAATCACGTGCACTGGTGGGCATAATCTCATAATTTGAGAAGAAAAAAATTTTGCATGTATAAGAAAAATTTTAATAAAACGAATATACTCAAGCATATTTTTACATCAAGCATGCTGCTCAAGCACAGAAAAATTTTAATACGCATTTCACAGAAAAACTCAAATAAACAAAAAAGCTGTATACGTTTTTCTAACCAAACAAAAACAATTAAAGACGGAATTGGTCAAGCATGCTGAACAAGCACGGAAAAATTTTAATACGCATTTCACAAAAAAACTCAAATACAAAATAACTGTATAAGTTTTTTTAACCAGACAATAATAGTTAAAAACAGAATTGGTTAGGCATGCTGATCAAGCACGTTAAGTTTTTTTAACCAGACAATAATAATTAAAAACAGAATTGGTCAAGCATGCTGATTAAGCACGTTAAGAAATGTCAAGCATATTTGAAAAAGCAAAAGTCAGATATGGGAAAAAGAGCTGTATAAACTCTTTTATCTAGACTTAAATTTACGAAGGATATTGGTCAAGCAATATGCTCAAGCACATACAAAATTGTCAAGCGCATTTCTCAACTAAAAGTGAATATGGCAAAAAAACTCTTTAAAGAAACCTAAATTCAGATCAAAGCGAAAATGGTCAAGCACATCCCTCTAAAGCAGAAGTTTAACAAACTTCATTGTTCTCACTTAATTAAATTTTAAAAACTATTGCAATGACTAAAAGTAAGGGAACATAAATGGGTATTAAACGAAAAGCTGCCTCAACATTTCAAGCAAATCATTAAGCATTGTCACAAGCATGTGATTTCAAAGAGATTATAAAATGCTTAAATCTTTGTATATTTGTGCGCGTGTGCCATGCAAAAAGTCTAGAAAAATAACAAAAAAACAAAAAAATAAAAAAAACAGAAATTGTCATTTGTAATTAATTAATTTTGCATTTAAGTTTCGACGAAAATTTTTAATTTATTTAATTGATTTGAAAGCAGACGTATTAACAGCCAACACTCTCCTGGCGCTTACCAACCCAGCAAATCACACTCTCTTAGCATACAGTCATTTCGAATTGCTATAACAATCTCTGCATTGCTGCCCCCTCCCTACCCCCGAAAACACTGCTGTTGTTAATTTTGCACATCATTTACTACGAAATTTGGTTGGTGCTTCGAAGTGTGCATACGAAAATTCGATTGTGATAAATTCGTTGTCTGCTTTCAGGCGCATGCCATGACCACTTGTGTGTATGTGTGTGTGTGTGTGTGTGTCTTACTGCCGAGCAATGTGCACTTTCAATTTAAAATTTCTCACACTATTTAACATTTTTATTGACAATTCTTTCACCAACAGCTCTTAGTCGACCGTTTGCCACTTGTCAGCCAACGTTTGCATTGCTTTGCTTTGCTATAACTGAAATTGTGGAAATGGTGTTGGGTATAGAGAGTTTCATATAACATTCACTGCGTGTCGGTGTTGCCCTGCTTCTGTTCTGTTTCTGCTATTTTAATGTGTTTCTGTTTGTATTTCCACTGAGTTAATTGCATGCGTAATTAATTTTGAATTGTGATAATTAATGATTTTGCGCCTAAAAGCGTACAACATGCTGTGACGTTTTAAATGTGTCTTCACGGCTGGTACAGTTACTATCTACGCCTTAAATTTTTTTAATGCATTTCTAATCTCCCTTTTTCAACAAAGCTTAAGAAGCACATAACTGAAAAATAATTAACGGACAAATTAAGCTCACTTTGCCTGCGCCTAAATGCATGCTTCCAATTCGTTGTAATTACATATATCACACAAAACTTTTTTGAATAAAATCAATTACATTCGATTAATAAAATTGAGCGGATTAATATCCGTAACGCTAGTAAAATATATACTTAATACGGGGTTTCTTATGTGAGCTTCCAATAGATTTTCTAGCTTTTTTGGCGGGTCAGATGCTATTCGCTGCAAGCGTTAGCTCTGCTTTAATGCCTTTGCCTAATGAGCTGGTAAGATAGGAAAAATGTGGCTTATTTTGAAAGATTTCAAATACTAAAATTCTAAAGCTCAACGCTTAGCAAACCATTTACATCGCAACACCAAAAGAAAAAAAAACCTTTAAAATGCTCTTTTAAAAATCCAGTGACATTGAGATTGACCAACCAGCTGCCACTCTTCATACAAATTTGGACAGTCTCCGATTGCGGACTAGGCTCTTATACAATTGTAATGTGCTGGCATTTTGTTGAAAGTAAAATAATTGCAGCTAAAATAGACAAATGATTGTCTCAACAAGAATTAATCAAAAATTTGTTTCTCTTTCGGAATTTCCAACTAAATAGCATGAGATAAACGAAAAGACAACGTCAACGACCGCTTCTACGCCTGTAAGTATGCAACAGACGCAAATAGTTAATTAAAATGCGACTGTCATTAGATGCTTCAATAAGCTAGGAGTTGATTAACCCATTGTGAGGCGCTTGATGACTTATGCTGCAGGCCTAAGAAGTAGCTTTCAAAAAAAAAAAAAACAAAAAAAAAAAAACTAGATACATATAATCACAGTTTGAATATGTTCTTAGGGGGATTTTGATTGGAAAATACTACCGAAAAGCTTCTTGATGGGAAGCCATAATACGTAAACTAGATCCAACCATATTTTTGTAAGGTTTAGCTTTATTTACTTTCTTTGAGCTGTGTCGTTTATGGGAGTTAATTACTGATATCTTTGGTTGGTTGAACAATATGCAATTTCAAATTAGAGTCACTCTCTCTTTGTTTTGTGGATCATAATTGGGACTTCAAAGAAATGCAAAGAGAAAGTTTAGAAACAGAGTTACTATCAGCACTGTAGTCACGTGTGACTCATAAAGGAAAAAATATATATTTTTTTAGTAAGCGAGAAGCAAACGAAAACTAAACAAAAAAATAAAATTAAATGAAATGAGATGAAATGAAATGAAATGAAATTAAATTAAATTAAATTAAATTAAATTAAATTAAATTAAATTAAATTAAATTAAATTAAATTAAATTAAATTAAATTAAATTAAATTAAATTAAATTAAATTAAATTAAATTAAATTAAATTAAATTAACTGAAATTAAATTAAATCAGATTAAACTAAAAGAAAATAAATCAAATTAAATTAAATTTCCCAAAGCGATGCCTTCTTACTGCAACAATCGTTATGTCTATGTGGTAGTACTTTTCAATACTTAGCCTGATAAAAGGGGACAGGAAGATGTACCTCGTTAGTTGATATTGGCAATTAGCTTTTAATCATTTAGATGGTTAAAGACCATCTACGCAGACATTGAAGAGTGAAGCAGCATCATTAGCTCCATAGGCATTCGAAATTTGCATAATAACATCGTGATATTTCCTTGCACCTTTGCACGTAGCGACTGCGTCTCTCTAACTCGTAGCAACCAAATTGGGGTTGAAAAGTACTTCCTGATGTACACACATTCTCATACAGTTACGTCGCATATTTCCTTATTCGAAAGAGTACTCATTTAAGCAAGTTTTCAAAGCATGTTTTTTTTTTCTTTTAATAATGACGAAATAATCGTGCCATACCATGTTCCTACAGTAGCTTGGGGCCATGTGTTTTTACGAAGATGGTTTGGATATTAAAACATGAATCCTGAGGTAAGTGCGTTCATTTTCCCTTTTTCTGGTAACATTATTGCTTCGAAAACAATTTGAGTGTAATCTAATACACGATTTAACAATTAGCTAAAGGAATTTTGAATTTTCATGCCCTAAGGCAAGCGACTGATTCAGTTTTCCACTTGTAGTATTTTCACATAAATTTCGCGGCTAGCTTCAAGAAAATAAAATAAAATAAAATAAAATAAAATAAAATAAAATAAAATAAAATAAAATAAAATAAAATAAAATAAAATAAAATAAAATAAAATAAAATAAAATAAAATAACTAAAATAAAATAAAATAAAATAAAATAAAATAAAACAAAAACAAATAAAATAAAATAAAAAAAAAGTTGATCTTTGCAATATTTATTGATTTGAAAGCAATTATAAATTGTTTTTTTTTTTTTTTCAAATGCTTAAGGTAAGGAAACTTATTAACAAAATAATGAAAAAAAATGCCGGAACAACAATCGCCTGCATTTGATTATGTGCATGAATGGAAACGAGTAAATTGCATTGCAAATGCCAATAATCAACCACCAATAAAGCGGTGACAATACTTAGATGTGGGGACATAAACATGAACATACCCCGGCAAAAGCTTATGGGTATAAAACTGTATACAAAGAGAAACCAAAAAAATAGATTATGAAAGTGGGTAATATTGTTCAACAAGGCTCACTTTTTAACCATAGTCAAATTGCTTCTCCTTGTAGGTGTGTGGGCTGAACCAATTGTTTGTTAGTTAGTAAGACCAATCTTTTATCTAAGACTTTACCCACTGATGTTTGATAGGGTAGGTAAGTTCATGTATATTAAATTGCGTATGCTTATATGCAGAAAATTAGCGGAGCCAACTAGAGTGCTACCGACAGCAAATGAACCAACAATTTACGTCTGTACTTAACCAATAAGTGTTGGTTAGTGACAACGAAGAGACAAAATGAAATGCAATCAGGGAGTTGGAGAAGGAGATATTAAAATGGCAACAACAATGGTAAGGCAAGCTTGAGAGAAAAAATTGCTGGGAGGGTAAAACGGACAATGTTCGCGCAAGAAAATTGCCATAATAGCAATGACATTAGTGTTAGTTTACAGTGGTAGCTTGAGGACGCGGTTGGCGGCATTGGTGGTTGCTATTTTTAACTCGCACATACATATGTCCTAATGCACTTGTGCGTGTCTTCAACGTGCTGCCTGCTGTGCTGATTTGCTGCTTATGAGTTCCAGTGAAATCGTTTCATAGAGTTCGTTCGGGCAGTAGTACCTACAAGTTGCACATAAGACTACCATGCAGGGAACTCAGTAGCTAGTAAGGAAATGTTTGGAATTTTAATGAAATACTTCTTCCTGATTATCGAAAAAGAGTTCGGAACGCAGTATCTAGATATAATGTGTAGATCATTAAGCTACTTGCTTAGGAATTGTTGAAGAGAAAACACAGCCTTGAGAACTTCCACCACTTAAACTTGCCCTGTGATTGCCTTTCAAAGTGATTGAGCCACTTAGCTGGCAATGCTGCCACATCCATTAGCAACTCACCAGCTCAGTACTTTAAATTATTCCTACAGGGTATTTATGCATATGTGCTTGTGGTTGTGTTTGTTTTGACACTGCGGGTATACTACTTCAGCAAAGTAATTTAGTATGAGGACGCGTGCGATAATGCAATCTGTCGCCAAATAACAATGACCGCAATTTGTTTATGCAATTTATTAAGTATTCATTTTCATAATTTTTACTTGTGCTGCGCGGAATTATGGAAACTTGTTTGGCTTGTTTGTTACTTTTTTTTTTTCAAATTAGAAGCAAGGAAAAGCGAGCAAATAATAAACAGAAAAGATAAGAAAACTAAATAGAAGGCTCAAAGCAAGTAGTTATACTGTTGTTCATTTAAGTAGATGTGGTGTTCTATTTTTCCAGAATAGTCAGATGTACTTCAGAAAGCGCAAAATTTAATTCAGAAATAATAAAATGTATTTCAGAATAGTCAGGTGTACTTCAGAAAGCGAAAAATTAAAATCAGAATTATACAATTGTATTTCAGAAATCATAAAATGTATTTCAGAATAGTCAGATGCACTTCAAAAAGCGCAAAATTAAATTCATAATTATAAAATTGTATTTCAGAAATCATAAAATGTATATCAGAATAGTCAGATGTACTTCAAAAAGCGCAAAATTAAATTCATAATTATAAAATTGTATTTCAGAAATCATAAAATGTATTTCAGAAACGTCAGCTGTACTTCAAAAAGCGCAAAATTTAATTCAGAATTATAAAATTGTATTTCAGAAATCATAAAATGTATTTCAGAATAGTCAGATGTACTTCAAAAAGCGCAAACTTAAATTCATAATTATAAAATTGTATTTCAGAAATCATAAAATGTATTTCAGAACAGTCAGATGTACTTCAAAAAGCGCAAAATTAAATTCATAATTATAAAATTGTATTTCAGAAATCATAAAATGTATTTCAGAATAGTCAGATGTACTTCAAAAAGCGCAAACTTAAATTCATAATTATAAAATTGTATTTCAGAATAGTTTGATGTACTTCAAAAAGCGCAAAATTAAATTCAGAATTATAAAATTGTATTTCAGAAATCATAAAATGTATTTCAGAACAGTCAGATGTACTTCAAAAAGCGCAAAATTAAATTCATAATTATAAAATTGTATTTCAGAAATCATAAAATGTATTTCAGAATAGTCAGATGTACTTCAAAAAGCGCAAACTTAAATTCATAATTATAAAATTGTATTTCAGAAATCATAAAATGTATTTCAGAATAGTCAGATGTACTTCAAAAAGCGCAAACTTAAATTCATAATTATAAAATTGTATTTCAGAAATCATAAAATGTATTTCAGAATAGTCAGATGTACTTCAGAAAAATCTATTTCAATTTATAATTTATGGTTGCTGAATTAAAACTGATTACTCTGATTTAAATTTAACACCTTCGGGAGTACAATTCTTTATTCTGAAAATTATTTTACGGATTTGAAGTGCAATTGAGTATTCCAAAATTACTTTTAAGATTTCTGAAATACAACTGTCTATTCTGGCTTCTCAAGTACACTTGGAAAAGTGTAGATCTAGCCTGTCATAGTACGCTACCAAATGCCCTAATTGCTCTAGGTAAAGTCCTAGCTAAGGTCCTTGTAGAAAATTTGCAATGTTTTTTTGAATTTAAAAAGGTGACTCATTGTCTCCGATGTTGGCTTCATTCATCATTGAGTCAGATAAATTTGTATTCGTATGTCTATTCTAATTAACGCCAACACATTTAATTGTCACCCTAGTCATCAGAGAAATAAAATTGTTACCTGTAGTGAAATGCTTTGTGAGATTAAGCCTAAAAGCAGGCAATGCCCACAAACATGCCGTAAATTTAATTTGCTTAGCTAAAAAAAAAATAAAACTTCTCGCATTTATACCTATTTTTAAACGTTTACTTCAATAGTTGGTGTTGGTAAATTTTGCGCTCTCTAAGCGTTTATTAAAAATATACACTTAGTGGAGTGCACCTGCAATCATGTATATAGGTACATTGAGTAGTACGCTGGGCGGCATAAGAGTGCATGGGGAACCACCACAATGTGACACATAATTGCAACAAAGCAATAAAAGTAATTAAGCTCATAGCGATTTGTGTGTAGAACGGTGTGGTATGAGAGGCATCTACGCATTCCTGTATGTCACTCCGTGGCTATATTGAGCGCAAAATGTCAACCGCAAAGCTAATAAAACTGTCAACGCAACGCTAAAGCCAACAGAAAAAGTAGGTTGGACGTGTTTGGTTGTATGCGTGAATGTATTCTAACCACAAATATGTATGCATGTGTGCGCTTGTGTAGAATAACCGCAAAATTGACAATGCATGGCATTTGACACAAACGCACTCGTTTTTAAACATCTGAAAAAATCCCACACACACACACACACACACACACACACAGAGCTTGAAACAAAATCACATTTGCAAAAGTGCTTATGAAAATGTGGGCGCGAATGTACGCTTCAATGCGCGTCATCACAATTCATGCGAGGCAACCAATAGTGAGTACATATCTGGGTATGCAAATTTATCTGGCATGGACTCGCAAAAACTGCAACTAGTTAAGGGATTGTTCGGACTAGTGTCGTAAATAAACCATACTTCTATTAGGACTAATACCCCACCCAAGCAGGTACGGCCGACAAGTCCTCCAACTTATATTAGTTAGCAAGCTGCTCAAATTAAAATTGACTTACATTTATACATAACGAACTGAATACTAAAGGTACTAACTGCGTATTACTCTCTTTAAAGATTAGTCTCACTCTTTCTTTGCAGCAATGTGTACGGCTGAGCCACGCATATGTAACTAGCTTGGAACTTTTTTTTCGTCTGCCATTGACAGTTACAAGTAAATTTATGATGTGATTTCTGAACTGCGAACTCATTGTCGTTGCCACTTTTCTTCCAGTTTTCTGATCGCAACATTTGAACACGCCACCACTGACACGCAGAGCTCCGAAATAACTGTTTGTCTGATAGTCATAACGGTATATTAACCTATTATTATTTTTATCTGTAGCCCCAAATATAGACTTCATCCAGTGAATTGGATTTATATTTTTATAATAATCATTTTATTTAAATTATTTTCTTGTTGTTTTTAAAACTTAATCTTACTCCATTTTGTTTTATTTCATTTAATTTAATTTAATTTTATTTTATTTTATTTTATTTTATTTTATTTTTTTTTTTATCTTATTTATTAGTATTTTTTTTTTTTTGCGTTTGTTGTTGCATAAAAAACACTTCTCAAAAACATCATAATAATTACTATTAAACCTTTACAGACTTTTTTGACAGTTACATATATATGAATTTAGTAGGCTTAAAAAAATACATGCTAATTGCTCAAGCGCCAGCTTCCAGGCAATCACACGTTTGCTTTTAGGCTCTAATTTTATGTTATA
This sequence comes from Sphenella marginata, assembly GCA_951509765.1. Lineage (NCBI taxonomy): Eukaryota > Metazoa > Arthropoda > Insecta > Diptera > Tephritidae > Sphenella > Sphenella marginata. The sequence continues at coordinate 64,011,763 of OX608083.1, forward strand.
ATTTTAAAATTTTTATTTTATTAATTTTAAAATTTTTTATTTTAATACTTTGTATTGTGGGCGAAGTGAACTCGACGTTCTTAATAGCTCGTTTTTTTCTTTCACAAATTATGAAAGTAAGCGGTGTTAGATTGTATGAAAAAAGTGCGCCCGAAAGTATGTTAACATAGAAGCGTTGAGCAGATATGAGCAAGGGCTAAAAATGCAAAATAATAGTGCTCTCGTATGTTCAAATGGATTTTAATGAAGGTGGAAATGTAACAAAAAGAGATCCTGTTCGGCTAGCTGGGATGTTCTACTGCAAATATTAGACCGGTAAAAAAACAAATACTTTTTTTATTTCTATGTGGACTGTGTATAGAATTAAGATCTGATCCTTTTAAAAGTCCACAACTCTTCACTAGCACTACTATCTCAAATATGTCGGGTGCGACTCTATCTGTTTTCTGCAGTGTCTATGATTCGTAGTCTCTATTCATTTCAAATTTGTCAAGGTCTGGAATTCGGATAAGAGTGAATCGATTTGTCGGTAGACTTTTTTTCTTTCACTGTACACTAACGTTCGTAACACAAAACAATTAGGCAAAAAGAAGTATTTTTTCAATGAGGCGTCCAGTCATCACAGAAATATTTTCAGCTTAACGCTGCCACATTGTCAATGGTCAGAGTTAGACATCGAATCCTTGAGCAATATTTATTTTAACTTAGAATATTAAACCACTTTAAAGGAAACTCTCTGTGAAGCAGGAATGACCTTCAGCAAACGAACTTTGAAATAATATCTTAAACTCACACCCACATACTCACTTTCGTCTCTAACAAAACACATACACAAAGTTTGAAGAAAAAAAAAACAAAATCAGCAAAGAATAAAAACAGCGACTACGCAAAATTTAAGATTTGTAGAACACTTCAAACTTATGAAAGTCATAAAATGATTCTTAGCACACGCAACACACCACGGACTGGCAATAAACTTTCGAACAAAAAATTATGCCTTGACCCAAATTTCCCAATGACATAAATAAGCAACTTAAACAGGAGTGATAGCAATGACGCTATAAAATTACGTGCAGCAATGGAGGAGAGAGCAAAGAAAAGTAAAGCGTAGATAAGTCATTTAGCGGCGACGAATTGCCACTAAGTAAAAGCTCACCACACTTCAACAAATTGCTTAGAGAGGAGCTGCGTTTGCTATTTCAAAGCAAATTGAAATTTTGTGTTGAGTGGAGGCGGAAATTTAAAGTATAAAAACACAAACACAGAAATGTTTGGAAGTGATAATGAAGTTAGGTATTTGAATGGGTGTAGATGGGTTAACGCCGCACAATGGGTTAAACAGAACCTTTATGAAATAAAACTCCAGTTTTGTGTCTATACAAGAGAAAATTGAACCAAAATGTTTCTCCCTTCAAGGTGACGGTAGATATTGAAAACTCAATAACTTAACCCTTTAATAGCCATTGCAAACAAAATTTAATTTTTCTATATTGGTGGTTTATTATTCACATCGTCACGGGTTGAGAAAAAGAGTTAAGTAGCGAATTTCAAAATCCCGTTAACAATGCCGGAAACATAAAAAAAGATCCCGAAAATACCGCCCACGAGATTTGTAAAAATCTAAGGAAACTCACATCGTTATGTAATTTCTTATGCACTAACCCGCTTACCTCAAATCCATAAAAACATACACCAGAATTATCTTTGCTGCTGTGCGTAAACAAGATTAAACATTTCTCTATATGTTCCCAAAACAAAATTTGTGTCAAAAGGATTTCGAATTGACAGCAGCTGTCAGGAAAATAAAAGAAATTCATTTGTCAAAGTCGTGAGTGAGTTTTCATAACAAAGGAAAAAATATGGTTAAATGCTTAGACAAAAAGGCTTAGAGATATGCCATAAAAGTTGGTTGAAGGGCATTTCTTTTTGTTGAAATATATCTTTGTGGCTAGTGTCAAGCATTAAAATGCTAGTTGTATGAACTTTTATACAGGCAGAAAAGCTTATATTAGTAAAAAATTTAATTTTTGGTGAAAAATCTTTTTTATCAGGTTATCATTTGAATTTCGATATATTTCGAGCGGAGTTTAAATTAAATATTCGCATACAAATTTATTTTGAACTTTAAAAAACGTTTGTAGAGGTTTGAAATGTTGTAGTAATAGTGATAGTGATAGTGATAGTGATAGTGATAGTGATAGTGATAGTGATAGTGATAGTGATAGTGATAGTGATAGTGATAGTGATAGTGATAGTGATAGTGATAGTGATAGTGATAGTGATAGTGATAGTGATAGTGATAGTGATAGTGATAGTGATAGTGATAGTGATAGTGATAGTGATGGATGATAGTGATAGTGATAGTGATAGTGAAGAGATAGGGTAAGATGAATAGGAGATATGTAAATGATATGGAAAAAAGAAGCAGATGAAGACGAAGAAAGGGAAGGTGTTCAGACAGAAAAATATGGATCTAATATGAGAGTCGAATAAATTTTTAGGCCGAGTCTGCTTGTATAAAAAACAATGTATAGCTTATTTACATTACATACATTACATACACAATTTGCATTACTGTCATTACTTGCATAACAAAAAAAAAAATTCACATATTTATTTGGTTAGATGAATAAATACATTCAACAAGTTCACAAATAGTTTATATTAAATTTAAATATTCAAAATATGAACTAACAATAATATGTATGTATGTATGTACCTTATGTGTTTGTTAATACAGTGCACTCGCGAAAACTCGAACTAATGAAAACCAGCCCTGTCCGAGTTATCGAAATATTCGAGTTTTCGAACGTTATGTATTTTTAATTGATAAATGTATTCTTTTTAACAGTTTTTATACCCTGTCCAATTTTATGGTATTATTAATCAAAGAGATGCTCTGGTTTGATGTTTTGTAGTTCATTGCCAGTTTATTTAATAAACAATGCTAGCAAATATGAATGTTGTTTACAAATTATGTATTAGAAAAAAAGCATTGATTTTGGTTTGATGTTTCTTATTTTCTACCGCATTCAATACAGACTTTTTTGCTAAACTTAAAACATTTAGTTTTCGTCCCATTATAACACGCAAATAAATTTGATCCGCACAAAATCCCGTGTATCACTGACAAATATCAATCAACTTAAAAGAAAAGTTCCGTAATTAGCACGAAACCTAGCCAGTGCGGCGCCTTAGAATGAAACAAAAGACTCACATAACGACAAAAATTTGAATATCGGCCGTTACAGCACATGCAAAACGACAGTTTCTAACATGTTTTTCCATGAAAAAAAGAAAATAATTGTTCGAGTTTTAGAGTAGCTAAATTTTGTTCGAGTTTTAAAGTAGTCAATGGAGAAAAAAAAAAGTTCAAGTTTCCGAATGTTCGAGTTATCGTGTGTTCGAGTTTTCGCGAGTGCACTGTATGTATGAATGTACATACTCGTATATTTGTTGTTCATCTCCCAGTAGTTGTGTTAACAAACTGTAAACCGTTTACCACAATTGTCATCTGAATAACAACACTTGCAGTGCATAAATTATGAAATTGGTTACAATTTGCATTACTTGCAAAACAACACAATAACAACAACAATAACAGCAACGAGTACTGGCCACAAACAAAGTGTAGTCCCAAAGGCTTGAACTGTTTGCGCTTGGCATATGGAAAATTGATATGAAATGGTATATGTTTGAAGATATGGATATGCTAAAGAAACCTGATATGACTAGGGATATTTATTTGGATATGGATACTGTAAACAACTGCAAATTGAAGCTTGTGTAGTGTGCTGAAGGAAGGATGTGGACAGTTTCTTTAATATCCATAACAAATCAGTGGACTGTTTTAATGAGCATAGCATATATCATAAGATAGTTTCTTTTCATACATTTAAGTTAAGAATTACGTGCGCTAAGTTCGTAAGGAATTCCTAATTTTACAGTTTTGCTGCTTTGAAGTTTTAAAGGCACTGTACTAAGATTGCGACTTTGCTTGACAGTTTGGCGGCCATTGGTACAACAGCTGAAGGGAGAAAGACACTAAACAAGAGGAGTATAGAAAAAATTTTAATTTTCCAAAATTTTATTAATCGCAAAAGTTTGGTCCATGAAAATTCCCCCGTTCAGTCAAGATCTCATCCACCCTCTTGACACTTGAGTGTGTAAATCCAGCTTAATCACTTGCTAACAATATCAACATTTCCTTTTGAAAGTGTTCCTAATAGAGTCGTTTAATGCGTAGCCCTTTTCAAACCCATCTCTCCAAAATTAAGATAAATAAATTGAAATTTTACATATTAGAGTGCTTTTGTTTCACTAACGACGCGTCGAATTGGTTTCCTTATCTCCTCACAAAACTTAACGGTCTCAGCCTACCGATACAACACAACTTATTTAGTCACAAATTGTTTTGTTATTTATTTATTTGATGAGCGACACTTCAATGGCTTTTGAAATTTTTTTTATTTCAAAATCGGTTGGGGTACTTTTGTATTGGACCATAGTCGTGGACTTTAATGAAATTTTCGCTCACAATGAACCTTTGTTTACGCTGTTTTGCGAACTGAGTTGATTGTTGTTGTATGAGTACTAGCTATTAGTGTTGTAATAAAGCGGGAGAACCGAATCATATAGAACAGGGAACATTGAGTTCGAAGTATTAAAAATTTGATTGAAAGCTTTCGAGCATTGGTGGTAAGGAATATGAATTACCTGCAAAAACTTAAGAAAACACTGGCAGTGGTAAAATCGTTACCGATGTTCTACAACTTCATTACAACTTTAACCAAGCGCGTATTTATCTTTAAAGTTTTTGATTTCAGAAACTTAAGCGCCTTATTCCAAGAGCTTTTCCTCCCATGCCAATTTCTAGGCAGTTTCAACAGCGCTAAACTCCTTTGTCATCATTATTCAAGGCAGATCAGGGCACCTTCCATCTCTTTCTAGATTTCAATTCAACGTTGGGCAGAAGTTACTTTTCGGATTCGATTTATAACACAGCCAGAAAATTCTTTAAACCGCACTCTGCCCATAAGCTCGTAAAGCTCATGGTATCATTTACCTCGTTCAATCTTTTTCTATTCGGGTTTTTAAGAAAAACTTTGTACATCTTAATATTCTTCCAAAAAAAAACCGGATCAACTTGGAATTTAACTCATCAGAACCGGTTTTTTTACGTGCGTCACACCACACATCACTCCACTCCCATGCTCGCCTTCGTGTAGTCGTCGTATTGTCAGCTGTAGTAATTTGTCAAACAGCAATTGCCCATTGGTTGGTATGGGGCAAAAACAATTTCGTACTTACAAGCTACTACAACATGCAAATAAACCACAGTTGAGTACAGACAAAACAAAAAAAATGAAGCAACAACAACAACAATAATGAGCTGTAACAATTGTTTGGTGTGCCATGTGACAATGTTAATTGATTTTATTGCCTACATTTTGTGGAGGGCATGAGACGTGTTGGCCATGACTGCAGCAGCTCAATGATGTCTATTCACACCATTCAGTGTTGGTTGTTTTTGTCGACATTTGAGTGTCTGTCTGTCTATTTGTTAGCAGTTCATACACTTAGTTGCATATGTTTGGACTGCCGTTGAGCTTTTAATTTCTCATTCTTCCACTTTGGACTGTCATTCACTTCACATTGATTTTAACGGTTGTGTGATTTATTATAGAACCATTAGATTGGGTTGCTTCATTATAAACTGAAGCTCTCTTACTACTAAAAATGAACACTCAAAGATGGAGTGTGCTATATTGCTGGAGTAATGGTTATATTTTACTTTAGACTTAGAATGCTCTCAATGAGAGTTGTGTAACGTTGTGATTGTAAGGGCTTCAGTACTACTACTACCTCGCCTTCTCTGGTGGAGAACGTAATGAAAAGATGGATGCCAGCTGAATAATTCCCGCCGAAAGATCAACATGATCAATTAACGCCTCCCTTAGGATCGAGCAGGTTTGGTCCTCAGGACTTACTAGCGGTATCTCATTCTTTGTCAACTTTTTGCTGCAAGAAACACATGAGAAAGCCAACACAATTGTGTTTTATAAAACCAAAACATTTTTTGAATTCAACGGTGCATACTTTTAGGCGCAACATTTTTAAGTTTTAAGCGTTTAAGTTGCCGACTCAAATTCAATAAATATTGATATCACACCACAAATAGTATTAACAATACTTCCAATAAGTCATCGGTAGCTAAATTATCTGTAATGCATTTAAAACGCACAAATTTACCTAACCCCATTTTTCCGCAACTCAGCTCAGCATAAATCTCAACATCCTGACACTAACCCCAATTTTCAACAAAAACACAAAAGTTTCTATAAACAATTATTAACTATCTCTTAAGGTGCACGCAAGTATTCAGCACACGCCGTGCTGATATATGTTTAATTTTAAACTTATGCATTCAACGTGTTTTGGTTTGCCTATTTTTAGGCGCTCATCAGCCACTAACTCTACGCTTATCCACACTAACCCACATTTTTATGTTACAGAACCCTGATAAATTGAAAATACGTGATTTGCTTAACAATTGAAATGCGTGGATTTGTGAAAGTGTTGCTATGTAAATTTGCGTGGTCGTGCGCCTAAAATTATGCATTTTATTGCAAAGTGTATATTTAACTGCCGCTAGCTATATTTTCACCTAAAGACATTTGTAAGGGTTAAGAATTTAAAAGACATGCCACTTTTAGTTGGTTTTTGCATTTATTGCTTACTGCCCAGTTTGTCAGCAAGGTGATTCACACTTTTGGATATTTTTGAAAATTGATGAGGAAACTTTTAGGCGCCGTCTTTAATTGCGCAATATAATTAGCTTAATTCTAATGGAAATTCTTTTGAACTTTGATTGCGAGGTTGTTAAGTTCATTAACAATAATTATTTTTCTATTTCGTCATAATTTTTGTAGAGGGATATCTTTGAGCGCCTAAAAGTAGGCTGCAAAATAATTTGTAATTTCATTTAAAATCACAATTTGAAAGGTCAATAAATTGTACGCTTTCATCTTCCTCAACTTTGTTGCTTTATGAAACTTTTTCTAATTTCATTAATTATCCCAATAGCACTTCACCTCTGACCTTTAGTATAACTAAGTTACGTGTACGCTATGCTTTTAGCTTTGTTCGCATTGTATTTTTTAATTTGCTTCATTATCGCTAACTAAATGTAAGTGCAATTCGCTTTGATGACCTTCAACCTTTGCTATCTACTTTGGCGAAAATTTATTGAACGAAATTTTTTGTATGTGTGGCACGTGCGACATCAAATTCGTTACACTTTTGTTTTACCAAACTAAACATGGCTTTCGTTTTTGGCTTATTTCCGCTTGTTAATATGGAAGGACTCGACGTGTTCAAAGACATATTGCAAAGAATAATGTATGTGGACTCTCAAAATAAATTCCGATGGATTCAGGGCATTCGAATTTTTTTTATAGAATTTTGAGACGCTAATCTTGCACGCTGTCATCTGCTCTATGATCTCAGCTTGACCATGAATTCAGCGGCTTTTTATTCCTTGAAAAGCGGAATCCTTTCTAGTGCCAATTGTTTCTTGAATTTGCACTCAAATTTTCCAGAAAAATATAATTTTTCCCCTTGAAATATGCAACGCAAATTTGTATCAAATTGAAATAAAAAATTATTGCATACTTTTAGGCGTCAAATTAAAATTTTATATTTTCAATGGCATTCCACGTTCTATGTACAAGGTTTTCATTCGGGAACACGCCCAATAAAATTTTTCAGTAAATATTTTTGCCTATTACTTTAACCCTCTATACACCATGCTCCATTTTAAATTTCTGCATAATATCAAGGTGCTTTAGCTTTTTTTTCTGTTCTTTTGTTTGCCGCCTTGCAGCGACTGACTAATGACTCTAGTGGTAGGCAGTTATCCTTTGTTGTTAGATGATATATATTTTGTTGTTGCTGTAAATTTAGCGTTTGTTGCCTTTATGTCATTATTCCTATTGTTTTTGCACATAGTTAGCTAATAAGAGCACATCGTCTAGAGCTTCTTCTACTCTACTCTGCTTCTGCTTCTGCTTTCTTTTCTTTGTTTTTATCACTTTGAAAGCCTTCTTAAATCAGCGTAGCAAAGTATGATAGCTGCAACGCGCAGATGTCTTTCTAAGCAGCCTTTCAATATATAATAATGTTTGAGTATAAAGAGTTTTGTTGTTGTTGTAAAGTTGTTTGTATAGCTTGAACAGAGGCTTTTGTATTAAATATATTTGTTGCTATGTTGTTCTCACAAAATTAAATCTAAATTAGATTTTATCGGCGTCATTGTTTCATAATACATGTACACACACACATACAAACATTCATACACACATACACACACGCACACATACTTATACAAAACGCATATAACCGCATGCGGCTTGAAGCTGTTCGGTATGGTTTGGTTAGCTTTCGTTCGGTTTTATTTCGTTCCGCTTAGATCCGCTTGAGTGGTTGGTTAGCTGTCATAGTGGCATGTCCTTCATCTAACTAGGCTGAGAGCACTAACGCTTTGCGTTAAGATAATGGACCAAAAATATAGGCAGCTGTGTGCGTGTACAGTGGCGTTACCAAAATGTAGCCATGGGTTGGAAGAAGAGCAACTTTTTTTATTCGCGCTTGATTTTTATCTTGAGGCTATGTGAATTATACAGAGAGTTGGCCCTACTTGAGAGCTCTTCGAAGATGATTATCATGATCTCCGTCATCTACAGTGATTTACTATGCTGCACTCTTCATCCTATGCGTGGGCTGTTTATGTTCCGAACTACCTTCTAACTCTTAACTGAAATTAGGTCCATGGATACCAACTAATGTGATCTCTTTGATGTTAGACAAGGACAAGTGGACATTTACCCCAGAAGCGTAAATGTTCCAAGACTGAATGCAATCTTTTTCAAGTAAAAGAAAAATCCGCTCTCTGAGTGAACCGACTTTGTGCTTATAAAATATAAACCGATTTTTTAAGCTCGAAGATGTCAATGCCCCAATCAGTCTATATATCGAGGCCAAACACTCTCCCAAGAGAAGCACATATACCATTGATACAGATCGAACTTGGATCAGTAAGCCTTAAAAAGTTCGATTAAAGCAACTTGGATGTTTTTCCCTTGCCGATTCAAAGGGTCACCTTCCCCTCCAGCAAAACGCCCATGTGTCCGTTTATATGAGAGCACTGTTAAGGCCTCTAAGACTTGCTTTTGTTGTTGGTAGCCATTGAAGTTGGAGATTTTCGTTCATTATGCATGCAATAATAATACATTAGAACAGCAACAATACCAAAAACAACAACAATAAAAACCAAAATAACAAGAGCTTTAATGAAAAACGACAATAACATTTGCAAATAATGTTGAACCGTAAAGTGTGTACAACAATAACAGCAATAACAACAAAAACAAAATTTATACTCTAATGGCATTCACACAAACAACACGACATAAGAGAAATTGTATGGCAGCGGCGAGAAAACCCAGTAGAAAGCTCTTAAAACAGAAATGTGTACTCGTGTGCGTGTATATGTATGTGTGTTGAAGTGTTGTTGTATGTGTGATTAACATGATTTGCCTCTACAAAGATTGCAAAAGCTCTAGCGCAATAATGGTGACAATGACGGCATAGCTAAAACAACAATGAGCTACTAAAACAACAACGTAATAAAGTGAGCAAAAGAAAGCAAAAAAAAAAAAACTAAAACCAAATTGGCTTTGGTGCATGCAAAAAAGCAAAGCAAAAACAAAAAAAAAACGACAAATAATATTAGATAACAATAGCAATAAAAACGCAAAATATATGACCATAGACCAAAAGAGAATGTTTGAAAACACTGGCCGTAAACCAACAAAACAATATATGAAAAAGCTGAAACAGTAGCAATTTTGAGCATAGAACTTGACAGTAAACAGCGTTAATGATGAAAACAAAAAAAAAAAAAAAAACAACAATGGTGTACAATAAAACAAAACACTTATGTAAATAAACAAACAACATTATCAACAATAGAGAATAAAAGCAACAACAACAATTATTAACAACTAGCGAAGCAAAAGTGGGTAATAAAAATAATAAATAATATAAAGGAAGTTGAAGCTTTGTTGGCGAAACAGAACAACATATGCGCGTTTGTGGGAGAGAAAATGCAAAAAAAATGTATTCTGCAAGACACCTTGAGTATTTGAAGAAGCGTCTCATAAAATGAAATGCGCTTTATTTGTCTATTCAGTTTGCGCTCGGATGTTGTTATTTTATCTTAGTTAATTGCAGCTCCCTTCCTTTTACTTTCTTTCCGGCCTTGTCTTGGAGTTCCTTGCTTTCTGTACTTTTTACTGTTCCTTTTCTTGCTCTTCCTTTCCTATAATATTTTCCCTTTCGTTTCCTTTCTTTCCTTTCGCATCCATCCTTATTCTAAATTTCCCTTGCCTTACTTTCCATTTATCTATGTATCTCTATTTTTTGTACATTTCATTTACCACAAATCTAACCACAAAAAAAGTACAAGAAAAACCTCCTGTTCTGAATATTCCCTCGTCGTTGTTTTTGTAAACGGTATTTTTCGGGGTTGCCAACTATTTGAAATTTAAAAAAAAAAATGAGTGAAATATTTCATTATTGCTATCAAACCAAATATTACCTGGAGTTGCCACCTAATCTTATTACATTTATTTTATTTCAAAAACTTTTGTTTACTTTCTATGGAATTCTAACTAAATATTATCTATTACAATCTAAGCTGTTTTACATAACCAGCAATCACTTGCCTGATTTTTACACTGTTGCCATCAATTTAAATTTGAAATTAAGCAAATAAAATTTGAACATGTGGGTATCATATTACAACAAAAACGTATCCATTCAACAAATCATTTTTCTTTTTTAACGGTTTTCGACTCTTAGAGGTACCTTCAAAGTTGATGAAAAAAAAATCATATTATCAATCTTACCTCATCAATCTGACTTACAACACTTTTTTAAAATTTCAAACTTAAATTAAGTAAATTTTCTACTCGCTATCATACATATCCACCAATACTCAGGCATGCATAACAAAATCCTCAGCATAACAAAGATCTGGCTTAGTAGCGCCTGAAATGGCATTACAAGCCACCAAAACGTCATTTGATAAGCCGGCAATGAGCAAGCACGTCGCGTTAACTACGAACACTAGCACAAGCGCAAGCACAAGCAGCACATCCATAAATATATACATGTGAATGTTAGGGTGGGCTATGTTTTCGCTTAGTAGCATAAAGATGAAACATTTAGTCCTCCGATTGGAAAATGTTATTTTTTTAAACTTTCTGCTTTAAAATAACATCAAAATAGAAAATAAAGAATATAAAGTAAAAAATATTGGTGGCCACTACACTTTGAAATATTTAAATCATGTTTCAACAAAAAAAGCACAGACTTTGATGCAGACAAACGAGTTCTCATCGCAGAAGCAAACTTAAATACAAATCCACCCTCCCTAATGTATAATTTTAGTTACAATGAAATTCACTAAATAGCACTTGCGTCCAAAAATCATACCAACGCGCAAATATAATAGTAACACTCGAAAATATTTACATACAAACAAACTAAAATCTACTTAAATACTCCACTACAAACGTTGGGATCCCTTAATACTTGGTTTTGGTACGAGTATTGCCATAGTTTCTGGTGTTATCAGTGATGCAACTAAATCCTGTCTACCCGCTTCGTGCTGCAGCCTATCCATTGTCCGTCTGTGAAACTCACTTGCACCCAAAGGTTGTTAACAAGCAACACTTTCATGCTGCAATTGTGATAAAATTATAAATTTGTATACCCTGTTGCGCTAGTAAATATTTTAACTTTAATTTTGTTTTATTTTATTTTATTAGAGACTATCACTTCGTACAGCATTTGGGTATACGATACTCATTTTCATACGTGTCTACATGTTTCTTATCTGAGTTTTGTTTTTAGTTTTTTTGAAAGTTTTTGCTGTTGTAGTTGCTTTTGTTTTGGCGCCTCCAAAATTTCATGCCCATTTTATGGGTTTCGGAAATGCTTTTCACTGCCATTTTCTGCTTTTCAGCTTTCGCCGTTGAAATATTTCAGCCGGATGTAATGTGTTGCAAGTGTCCAACAACAAAAACAATTGCATTACGACAAGCACACTCACATTTGTGGATGCTGTGATAGAATAATATGAGTAATGAGTGTGCGTTATCGATACGTTTTCTAGAAATAATCGAGTATTTGTAAATCTCCAAGTTGTCGTTAGGATTCAGCGAGAAAGCTGAACTCTTTCCAGCGTCTCTTCTTCTGACGCATACATATATAAAACTTCGGAGTATGATAAGTATCGATAGTTTTGTTGTGTCTTTTAAATGCGTATTTATATCGATAAAAACGTTCCATCACTACCGCCATGTATGGTTGCATATTCGCTTCCTACTATGTCATTGTCTATGCTGCATAGCTTTACTATGACTACGATTTGTTGTTGTATTTGCCACTCTGCCACTTCCTATTGTTTCTCCGTTAGTCAGTTGGTTGGCTGCTTGAATACTTGACTATTCTCGCTATTAGATGTATGACCAAACGGCTTTTAGTTGGCCAAAATGTGCAAAAATTTCACAGCTTCGCTTAACTCATAGCAACGTCACAGCAGTAGCTCAGCACATTCTAGGCAATTGTTGGGCAACATTTAAAATAGTAGGCAAATTTCAGAAAAATATAATTTTTCCAACAATGCATATCCTTTGTTATAAGTTAGTGTATTGCTGTTTTGTGTGTGTGTGTGTATTGAACCAACGGCAGTTATGGCACTGCATTTGAATCAAGTGGGCTTTGATAGTTGGATATGCATAGTTCGCATGGGAAATAATAAATTCTATGAGAATTGTAAAATTATGATGTTTTTTGAAAATCCGTGACAATTGAGTTGAGTATTTAAGGCGCGCTTAGGCTCATACGATTTTAGATACTTTAACAGTGCTAGTTAGTTGAATGTGGCAACAGAAAAGCCACAAAGAAACAATATTTGAATCGAACATTTTGTTTTATTTTATTTTATTTTTTATTTTTTTATTTATTTTATTTTATTTTATTTTATTTTGTATTTTATTTTATTTTATTTTATTTTATTTTATTTTATTTTATTTTATTTTATTTTATTTTATTTTATTTTATTTTATTTTATTTTATTTTATTTTATTTTATTTTATTTTATTTTATTTTATTTTACTTTATTTTATTTTATCTTATTTTATTTTATTTTATTTTATTTTATTTTATTTTATTTTATTTTATTTTATTTTATTTTACTTTATTTTACTTTTTAAAAAAAACGGCTTAAAGAGAGAGACGTAAGACAATTTTTTGGAAGGAGCAATGCCGCGACTATAAAGATCCTTGAGCAATAACCTGCTGATTTTAGCGTTATATCTTTGTACAATCAAGTAACTGCCAGCTTTATTTTCTTTTGTATCCTTACTTGCCATCAACTGCCAACATATCTTTATTGTATTTGTGATAATTTGTGCTTTGTGCCATACCCACATTAACTCGGCTAAATTAGCGGTTGATTGCTCGGCTTCCTTGGCATGCTTGACTTGCTGATAAAGTCATTTAAACCTTTGAAAGTACGCAACATCTCATCACATCAACACGACACAAATTTGTCAGCACTTTAAAAACCATTGCATACATAATTAAAGCATACTATTAGGCGCTCCACGAAGGAGTTTGCTGATAATAAGTAAGGTCGAAAACAGCAGGCAAGGCGTGCGTGTATGGAAAAGGTAAAGAAGTGTGAGAGCGAAGAAGTGTTTAAGAAGAAGATGAGTGCTTTTGCTCAACACAAAACCTTAAGAGACAAAGCGGCTCACGTAGCGTGTAGCATGAAAGATTGTAAGACAAAACTTGTTAATTTGTCGAAGTACAGACAAAATTCACGTATACAAAAAGAGCACACACACACACACATGCAGTTAAATGTGGTGATGTGTTGCATCGAAATTCTGTGGAAACACCTTTGTGTGCATTTAAAATCTCATGCATAACCAACGTGAGCTTTCAGCGCGCTTAAGTTTTGCTCGTTTTATTTCGTTTTGCTACTTTTTATGTCACCACCGCAGCTAACCTTTACACATGTACACATGCATAGCTGTGTATGTATGTATGTATGCACTTATTTGCAACACATTTCTATGAAAAGGCTGTGTTTTTGTTTTATTTTATTTTTGCATCGCATACTTTGAGGCGTGCTGACACGTTCCTCCCATAAACTAATACACACACACCCACACACACACATCCGCTTTTATTATGCTTTAGCTCACATTATCATATTCATGTCAAGTCATGTTTTATGTCAAATATTTAGGTTAATTTAAAGACATGTGCGAGTCATACATTAAGCATGATAAGAATGACATCCAAAAAGAAGAAGAAAAAAGACAATAAACATTAAAAAAAAAATTAAAAGAAAAGATAAATGAAACCAGAGCGCCCATAGAAAGTATTAACATTTGCAACAACGGCGAGGGTAAAGTAGCGAAAGTTATGGGACGAAATGAAAATTCATAAGTTTTATTAAAATACGCAACATTTTTGGTACATACTTTTAGGCGCACGGTGCGCTTTTGAATGAATAAACTGGAAATCCAGCAGGAGCACCCCTAGTTAGTGGGAGCTTTATTTTCTTTCCAGTGTACAAAAACTAAATGTAAAAAACTAAATAAAATTTTGATCCCCTGCAATAACCGCTTAAGTCGACTTATTAGGCTTAGAAAATTAAACATTTTAAAATAGTAGAAGTAGTGGCTATTAGTAGCTATTTTGTCATACTTTTAGGATGATTTTCCGGAATGCGCCTTAAAGTATGCTCTCTTTACTGAATAGCTCCTATCCGCATCCAAACTACTCTAACATCCACTAGTGATCGAAATCGCTACCATGACAGTCGTCTTTATAGTTAGTATTGGTACTTTAGTTTACCAGGAGTACCTACTAATTTCTACTCAGTAAAGGGCAAGGACATAGCAGATGTCCAACTCTTCATCTTCATGAACAAATTTATCAAAACATCTGACTGTCCCTCACCAAGGAAAAATTTAGACCACACTTCCCTCAAATTGCCCGCAATTCTTCTCACACCTCTCAATTTCACAACATTCCTTCATTTACGTTTATTAGATACACAATTAATTTAATTGGCTTAAATTGTCCACTTGCAAGTTAATAATCTTAAATAACTTAGTTCAAAAGAATTAACCTAAACCCGAAAACCGCGTAAACGAAATACATAAATTTAATCAAACAAAGCTTTTAAAATTTATGACAAAGGAAAAGCCAGCAGACGCGTTGAATGCAAAAACCCAACAAAAATTATAGCCCAGCTCAGAGTCAGTGAAAAATGTGTAATCCATTGAGGGCAAGCAAACCTTCAAAATTTGACCGTGACTGAAATCGTGCCATAGCAGTGAAAGTGTGAGTGAGTGTGAGAGACGCCGAGCGCTCTCAAACAACTATACAGACTAGTACAAAATATTTTTAAATAAATGCAGACATCCCAATAGAGTGAGTTAATATTTAATTAACTCAGTGTAAGTATGGTGACCATAAGTATTTTTTAATTATGTTGCCAAAAACAAATTTTCTCATTTTTTAAGTGAGTTTTAAAACAGAGATCGGCTAACAGAATAGATCATTTCGAAAAGTCAAGGTAACACGAGATTAATAAAACCAACTGAGGCCCCTTCGGCGCATTTACATTTTTCAAAATACACCTAAAAATGTATGTAGTATGGTCACCGTAGGTTGAGCCCAATAGCGTTGATTTGCTAAAAAATGAGAATATTGCTGAGTGCTGAGAGTTAACTGTTGAGCTTCACTGGACTAAGCTTAACCAATTCAATGGGTTTATAATGAGTGTTGGAAGTGCATGAAAATGTAAATAGTTTTTAATTTATCAGCATTTTCAATTTTTAATTCATTATTACTCAAAGGATAAACAAGATTGATGTGTACTTAGTAATAAGGGCAAACAAAAATGGATAATGAAAATGAAGAAAGGGGGGAGCTACGAGCAGGAGTAGTATTTGGAAAGCATTTGATTGGAATGAAAAAGTAGCTTGGGGTGTTGGAATATAGTCGAGGTAAGAGGTGACTTAAATCGACTTGAGCTCGATACCCATCATTAATACCCTTCCTCATTCTCACTTTTGTATGGCGTGTTTTTTTTTACAACTCGCTTATAACAGAACGCGCCTTATGTTGCAAGCATACTAGCTTAGAGTATGTGTAAGAGCACTCTAAAAGGACGACTAAAGCTGTGTTACTTAATGATGTCTATTGCCTTTTAACACAATTTTAATCCTCACCATAAAATTCCACACTAATTACCATTAAGCAGCAGCACCCTTTCATGAACCCAAAAATATGCAGAATCATAAATATAAAAACAAATATAGACATAAACACAAACAAAATGTGAAAAGTAAACAGAAAATATTTGTGAAAGAAGGATAAAGTAGAGAAAGCACAAAGCAAAGACATGGAAAAATTAAAACGAAAATGGCGAAAAAATAAAAACCAAAAAAAGTAGCGCTAGTAAACGACAACATAAAGTAAAAACAAAAAAAAACATTACCGGAATAAGAACAGCTGATAAATACTAAGCTCATACTGAGTATAAATATTTAGGAAGAGAGTTTATTAATGCAAAAGAGGCATGCAAAAAAATAATTTGTGATAATAATCCCGTAATAATGACAATAATAGCAGGAAACAGATAATATTCAGCGCCTAAAAGCATTTCATTGAGATTTGGTCCGATTACAAACATAACTAAGCTTATTTGTTAATGCTATAAAATAAATTAACATAGTACAGAGGTATGTGAAAATGCAAGTATACTCATGTTTGCGTATATTTTGAATAGGCTTTACTTTAAAATAGCCTAAAAGCCATGGATATGCGAGAAGTAAAAGCTTGTGAATTTAAGGAAAACTTAAAAAACATTGCATACTTCAAGGGTCATTTTTTTTTTTTTTTTATTTCCTGGTGGCTTGAAAACATTACTTAATCAAATTTTAGAAGGCCCCCAATAAAATTTTTCCTGTAACAATTTCATGGAATATTTTAACCCTCTAACACCCTTGCAAATAATTATTTAATCGAATTTTTCGAAAAAAGGACCAAAAGCGCGCTTTTATGAGGGAGCCAAATGGTTGAAATATTCTACAGTGTTGAGGATGTTTCACAAGCAAAGCTGTGGCAGATCTCCTTTGTAGCGAATGATCGTAGTTTCCAAATAAAAAGTCGCGGTTTAATATTTAAACTACTTTAATTAACTTTACTTGCTTAATTACAAAATATTACAAAAATCGATGGTAAAAAACTTATACGCGGGCGAACGATATGCAGGCGGTAGTAAAGTAGCGAAAAAAAAGAGAAAAAAACCAATGATGATAACATAAAGTGGTATGCAAAGCAAACGTCAAAAGCGTGGTGAATTACAATTAACCCTAGTATGCGCGTTTATATTAAACTTAGGTTACTATATTCAATACAAGAAACTGATATGCATATTAGGTGATTATTCCAACCCAACATACCGCCGCCCTTGAACTATCTATGTTCTTATGATATGTTCAATATTATTGTTAAAAAGAGATAGTTACATTACAATAATTGAAAAAATGAAAATTTAAATATGTATATGAAAAAAAGGTTGATTGGTGAACTTGATTATGCGCCATCGCAATCGGTAAATATATCGTCTTTCGTGGGCAGTAGGCATAACTTTGCTATTGGGCGAACAAACTCTCCGTTCTGCGTTTTTACGGTCACGACCCTTACCCGACCATCAGCCCCTGGATGACATCGAATTACCCTTGCCAATAACCACTTTGTAGGAGGGCTAGGTTCGTTAAAAACAGCTACTACGTCTCCTTCTTTGATGTTGCGAGTTGGCCGAAACCACTTTGTACGACGTTGCAGACTGGTAAGGTATTCGTCTCTCCAACGACGCCAAAAATGCCGCCTCATTGCGGAAATAAGCTGCCAGCGCCGGTGAAGGTTTCCGCAGAACCCTTGACCCTCAGGTTCTGGGATGGACTTAAGCGGTTCCCCAATAATAAAGTGCCCCGGGGTTAATGCCTCCAGATCGGCTGCGTCTGTAGTACCTTCGCATAACGGACGGGAGTTGACGCATGCTTCCACCTCTGTCAATAGTGTCGCAAACTCTTCATAAGACAGTAGCGTTTCACCCAAAACGCGTTTAAGGTGGTACTTGATTCGCTTTATCCCGGTTTCCCAGTATCCGCCCATGTGAGGCGCGGTCGGTGGGTTAAAGTGCCACTCTATGCTCGACTCTGCGAAGAAATGTTGTATTCTGTCATCTCGCATGCACTGTTCATACCCGCGACGTAGTTCCTTCTCGGCGCCGACGAAGTTCGTACCGTTGTCTGAGTACATCGCTTTGCAATAGCCTCTGCGGTTGACAAATCTTTTGAAAGAGTTAAGAAAAGCGGAGGTTGATAAATCACCGACGAATTCTAAGTGCATCGCGCCAGTGCACATGCAAATGAATGAGCAAACATAGCCTTTGGTGGATTTAGCTCCTCTTCCGTGCGTGAACTTAAACATGTATGGACCAGCAAAATCCACAGCGGTGCGCATGAAACATCGGGCGTAGGTAACTCGAGATACAGGGAGATCGCCCATTGCCTGCTTGGCAAGATTTCGATTCAAGCACGTACATTTTACGCACTTGCGATAAATACTACGTATTATATTGCGTGCACCAACAACCCAGTAGCGACGCATCAAGACAACTTGCATTAAGCGCGGGCCTGCATGAAGCGTAAATCGATGAATGTCGGATATAATAAGTTTCGACATCGGAGAATTTTTAGGCAGTATTATTGGATGCTTTGTATCGTACGAAATATCCGCGGACTTCAATCGACCACCCACTCGAAGTATACCATTTGAGTCCAGAAAGGGCTGCAAGCGCAACAGGCTACTGCGGAGCGGAATCGGCCTCTTTGCGCTGCAATGAGAAATTTCATTATTAAAGAAAAATGTTTGCGTGTATCTTATCAAACGGCGTTCGGCTTCAACCATCTCAAAACAACTTGGTGGACCATATCGTTTTCCACCAGTGCGCTGCATACAACAGCGGATATTGTGCACGAAACGCAAGATGTACGCGATGATTCGACGTAGTTTTGAGTACGACGAGTACTTAGTCATTATCGACCAATGACTATCCGAGTTGCTTACATGAACATAAACCTTTTTTCGTAGACCCAGCTCCGTTGCATGCGTTTCTGACGACCCCTGCTTCCAAAACTGATCCGACCTGCTTAAAAACTCTGGACCGTTCCACCATTGCTCGTGATGTAAAAGCTTTATTGGACTCATACCACGAGAAGCGCAATCGGCTGGATTTCCTTCAGAGCGTACGTGATTCCAGCATTCTGGTGGAAGAATCTCGTGGATGTCGGCCACCCGATTCGCAACAAAAGTTTCCCATCTGCTAGGGTGAGCTTGTAGCCAAGCTAGCGTAATGGTGGAGTCCGTCCAAGCAAATACAGGGTATCGTAGATCGCCCCAACTATGCAACACGTTTCTTACTAACTTGGCTGCCAAATGAGCAGCACACAATTCGAGACGAGGCAGAGAAGTGATTTTTATCGGCGCGACTTTGGTCTTTGCTGAGACTATCGAAACGGTGACAAGACCGTTGGCATGAGCAGTGCGTGCATACATGACGGCGGCGTAAGCGCGTTCTGACGCATCAGCGAATACGTGCAGTTCAGTAACGGATGCAGTCGTTCCACAACCAAGCCAGCGGCTTACCTTCAACTTCACCAAGTTCTGCAGCTCTACGCGATGATTAGACCATAATTTTGCAATTGTATCTGGTACCAAGTCATCCCATCCGACCTCAGCACGCCAAATGTCCTGAAACCACATTTTTGAACAAACTGTTACTGGAGCAAGTAAACCTAATGGATCGAAGAGAGTGCTGGCATCTGACAAAAAGCTTCTCTTCGTTAAAGTAGCAGGTTGTTTCTTTAAGTTAACTGCAAATGTGAAGTAGTCGCTTTCTACGTTCCAAATGAGGCCTAATGCGTGAACTTCCTTACCGTCTACGATGTAATGCGATATTTTTTGACATGACTCGGATATGTTTTGCTTTAACTCAGCGCTGTTAGTTGCCCACTTCCGAAGTTCGAAGCCGCCTTCTTGTAGAATCTCGGAAATATTTTGTTGAAGGATTTGTAGCTCTGACTCGCAAGAGGCACCTGTTAAGAGGTCATCCATATAAAAATCCCTAAGAATTGAGTCGATTGCTTTCTTGGAACCGTTAGCTGAACACTTAGCAGTTTGTTGCAATGCCTTGACCGCCAAATGAGACGCGGCAGCCACGCCATATGTTACGCGTAACATACGGTAGTCCCTAATTGGTGAGGATGGATCAGGACGCCAAACGATTCGCTGAAGATCGACGTGTTTGCGAGAAACGCAGACCTGCCGATACATCTTTGCCACATCCGCGGTTACCGCATAGCGATGAGTTCTGAAGCGCAGTAAAATCGAATATAAATCTTGCTGAATCTGAGGGCCTACGAATAAGGCATCGTTGAGCGAGTTACCTGTAGTGGTTTTGGCAGACGCGTTGAAAACGACCCTCAGCTTGGTCGTAACGCTCGTTTCCTTAAAAACTGGGTGGTGTGGCATATAGTACACTTCGTTTGTACTGTCAAACGCTTCCTCCATGTGACCCATGGCAATGAGTTCTCGCATGAACTCATCGTATTGCAAGCGAACGTCGTTGTTGGCAGCAAGCCTTCGTTCAATTCGTAAAAGGCTACGAACTGCGTAGTTGCGTGACTCACCCAAAGCTACGTTGGGCTTTAGCGGCAGCTCAACCACAAAGCGACCATCAGGTGTTCGGCGGTGCGTAGACTTGAAATGGTTTTCGCAGAACCTTTCGTCGTATGTCAGATGCTTCCTTTGCGACGGTTCCTCCAGGTCCCAAAGCCTGGTAAGTACTCTATCAAATTCTACATCGCAATACAACGATTGCAACGAAACCGCGGGCGGAACCGAACTATCCACATTTCCAAACAAAGTCCAGCCAAAAACGGTTTTTTGGGCCATAGGCGAGCCCGCAGGACCTTTCCGAAGCTCGGTGCAGATTAATTGATCCATTGCATCCATGCCAACAAGGATGTCTATTCGGCCAGGTTTCGAGAAATGTGGATCAGCTAAAAACAGGCCTTGGATATGTGGCCAATCAACAGCGTTCAATGCCTGCGTAGGTAAGTCGTTGGTAATTTTTGGCAAGATCAATGCGGTAAGATTAAAACGTATGCTAGACCAATTAGACGAGAGTGTGAGTAACGTCTCACCTCTACAACGACCACCTTGCGAGGAACAAATCCCAGTGACAAATACAGAAGACGATGAACGCTTTAATCCAAGACGCTGTACACAAGCCTCAGTCACAAACGAGGCGTGCGAACCTGTATCAAACAATAATCGTGCGGTCTGCCAATTGCCAGTGTAGTCGCGAATTTTGACTAATGCGGTAGATAATATAACTGTTTTTTGCGTTGCGTGAAGGGAACCGGAACCAACACTCGAGCTAGATGAAATGTCTGTGGTAGTACTATTGACAGTCAAGGCGGTGGCAGATGCAGCATGGTTACTGGTAGATACGGGATCTGAAACCGCGATATTGGCATCGACGGCATGAGCGGATTTAGCGGGAGGCGAACCTGTATTACCATGAAGCAGTGTGATGGCAAATTCGACACGACGATGAGCTATTACAGCGTTCTTTAAAATGCCCTGGACTTAGACAATTTAAACAAGCTTTAGATTCTTTAATAAATTTAGATTTTGTATTGATATCCAAACTACGAAATTTGTCGCATGAGTAAATCTTATGAGCTGCATTGCAATATAAGCAGCGCGTTTGGTTTTGCTCTGGAACAGCGTGAAATACTTTTGTTGATTTTGCGGTCGATTTCTGCGTCATAGGTTTGATGGGTGTTGCTCGCGAGACGGGCGCGGTAATCATTGACAGAGACCGACACCTTATCTCCAAAAACGATGTCAATTGTTCGAAGGAGGGGGATTCGTCGCTAGTGAGTGACAACTCCCACTGCTTGCGAGTTTCAATAGCGAGCTTATTTACTACATTGTACACCAACCAATCGTCCCAGAAATCGACGGGACGCCCTAATGCTTTTAGCTCCCTTATGTGTTGTTGAACTGCATCGAGAACACCCTTTATAGCGTCAGCAGTGTCACTTGAAGCCTTGTGAACTTCAGATATAGCCCTGAGATGTGCATCAACAATAACACGCATTACTTTGTAGCGCGATTTTAGTAAGTCCCAAGCCTCTGCGTAATTGGCATCACAGATCTTGAACCCGTTAATAATACTTAGAGCGTCACCCTTTAGGCAACTGCGAAGGTAATGCAACTTTTGGCCATCTGATAAAGCGGTGTTGGTATCAACCAACGAAGTAAATGCATCGTAGAAGGCAACCCAGCCCGTCGAATCACCCGAAAAGGTTGGTAAATCCATTTTGGGTAGGCGTATAGCGGCAAATACAGAAGCCGGCGTAGCAGAAGACTGAGTTGGCGGTGTAGCCCTACACTTTTGCACCCTATTAAAATTTGTTAACGCGGCAGCATACCAGGTTTCACCTTGTATACGATTGTTCTCCTCGACTTCCACACTATCTGGTCCACAAGATGTTTCAACATCATCTTGCGCAGCGGTAAAGCGAACCCATTGTTCGTTGAGAAGATGCACATAGCTAGCAACAGTGTCGACATCCATAAGAAAGGCGTCATCTTTACTTTTCGCCAAATACCTTTTAATAGCGTTAAGTGCGGAATCGCGAGTTTTTACTGAAGCAGACATTGTTGTTAAATAGGTTCTTTATAGATGGACGATATATGTAGATGTACGATATTTTTATGCTGATTGCAGAGGGCAAACCAAAGTCACAGCCGATTTTACGAAAAAAGTTGATTACGTGAAGTACGAAGAGGCAAGGTAAGATGCGGAGATAAATGTAAAAAAGTAATGTGCGACCAGTTATTTGCAGAGGTTATTTCAAAGTCACCTTGAGCTATGATAGTTGTGACTTGTATGTATGTGTATGCGCAGGTGGTTATATTTATAGTTGTAGCCAAAATGTTAATAAATTCTATCAACTAAGAGTTTTGTCTATTTATTTGTTAGAACAAAATTCAATAATTTATTTGAGGATAATTGATCTTTATTTGATGCATTGATCATAAATATGTGTACTTGCTGCGCATGTACGAGCGGTTCTATAATATCCGGCTCGAAGGACCAGTAAATGTTGAGGATGTTTCACAAGCAAAGCTGTGGCAGATCTCCTTTGTAGCGAATGATCGTAGTTTCCAAATAAAAAGTCGCGGTTTAATATTTAAACTACTTTAATTAACTTTACTTGCTTAATTACAAAATATTACAAAAATCGATGGTAAAAAACTTATACGCGGGCGAACGATATGCAGGCGGTAGTAAAGTAGCGAAAAAAAAGAGAAAAAAACCAATGATGATAACATAAAGTGGTATGCAAAGCAAACGTCAAAAGCGTGGTGAATTACAATTAACCCTAGTATGCGCGTTTATATTAAACTTAGGTTACTATATTCAATACAAGAAACTGATATGCATATTAGGTGATTATTCCAACCCAACATACAGTTTTATTCTTCATGTAATTTTGCTATATGCTGCCGAACTTTATATTTTTGTATCTAATATGCATGTTAACACTTTTCCGCCTTTTTCAAAAAACACTTTTTACACAAATTTTCTAAAAAAAAAGAAGAAAAAAATGCATATGGATATTAATATAAAATGCATTCTATATGATTTTTAATGAAATATTTGGACAATGTTAAACAAAAGCCAAAGAACGTGCGGCTAGCTCAGAGCTGGTTCAATAAGTTAAAGCTTACTTCTGAGCTACTTTAAATCTACCTTCCCAGTCGCTTGAAGCAGCGCTCTTCAATGTGCTATGCAACAATACTTCGTTGCCTAAAATAACAACAACTGTAATAATAAAATAATTTAATGAACAAGTAAGCTTAACACATAAATAGCTCAATGCCTAATGGCTCATTTTAAGCTAGTTTATTTACTCTAAAAGCTCTCTCAGCAGCTAAAGCTTTTTCCATTGTCCATTTGCCTATGACAACAAATAGCCTAAGACATCCTTCTGCTTACTTTTCCTTTTGTGTATTTTTGCATGCTTTTTGTTTTTCGCCATCCTTGTTGAGTGCTCAAATTAATACGAACTTAATAAGCTAAAGTAGCGGTCAATGTAAACACTTTTCATTCTCAAAATAGGCTTTTCGAGCTAAGCAAACTTGCTGCAGCTGTATGGGGAGGCGCTTTTAGTGGGCAGTAATTTTGGTTATTTTTAAGAAATTTGTTAGTCCATTCAATGCGAATGCTGAAATGTATGTGGTTGTTTCAAGCGATTAATTTGAAAGTTGTAACTATTCAAGGTAGTCGAGGCCTAGTTACTTTTCAACTTCAAAAATCCTTACTCACTCACGGCCTCGAGACCGCTTTCGTCACAGATGAAGGAGAGGGTAAGATCTAGGGTTACCATCATGTCCTACAAAGGCTAAGGCTGGTCATCAGACAGTTCCTATTTAAATTACTCTATTTCAGCTGGGCTTAAACCAATCTAAGTCCATATGTAAAATTTTCACTTTCCTCTCAAAATCATTCTCGATAGCCTAGTAAGCACTTAAGGCCATTTCCTTTAAAATCCAAAAATTCCCAAATAATTAATACACCCATTGACTGCGCATATCATCCACTCTCCCGCCCGTTCGTCTCCTCACAAATTGTTTGCAAAGTGGCGAATTCTAACTTAAAAAGATTTATCAAAACTTTATCGCCCATCGTTTATTCATCTTTGTTTTTTTTGCATACTTTCAGGCGTGTGTATAGCATGAATTTCTTTGAATTTCCTTTTCATCTCTGCCTAATGAAGTGTTGTCGAATTAAACGTGTTCAAGTAGGAATTAAATGTGAACAATTTGAACTGAGGAATTGATAAATGATGGGAAATGTAATGCGAATAATGAAGTTAATCATAAGTTGGCGTAAGCGCCTATAAGTAGGCAACGAATTAGTGGCGCATCTTTGGAGTGTTCAAATGAAAGATTCATTGAGAATTAATTTTATTTCCTTCAATGTCGGATATTTTAGCGTGAAATTTAAATTATATAAGTTGAGTAAAATTGAGCAGATGCGTTCAAGTGATGCTTCCACAACCCAACCTCTAGTTTCATCTGATTTAATGCTGCTGGTGTTTGTCAATATTCAACTTGTTAGCCACAGTTTATCTTGCGCAACTCATT
This sequence comes from Sphenella marginata, assembly GCA_951509765.1. NCBI lineage: Eukaryota > Metazoa > Arthropoda > Insecta > Diptera > Tephritidae > Sphenella > Sphenella marginata. The sequence continues at coordinate 64,037,218 of OX608083.1, forward strand.
AGTTCTTCTTTTAATATTTTCAAACACACTCAGCATGTCCTCCTTCTCACTCACTGTACGCTCTCTCTCCCTCCAATTATCCCAGCTATCTAGACATACATATTTTCACTTGTAATTATAATTTTATCTATTTTTATTGCTTCCTGCTTTTAAATTATCCATTATCCACCTGTCAGCTATTAATAAAATCCTTAACACCATTCTGCCATTTACCGCGCTCATTCTTCATTTTATCCTTTCTCTCATCTGAATTATAATTATTGTCATCCGGGTATTTATCTACCGTCCCAACTTGGTGTGACCAAAAGATGTAGCTTTTAATTTAATTTATAGCACGGACATCGGTAATTCATTTTTAAACCGTTTATTTTTTTTTTTACTTTTTTTCGTGGAGTTCATTTTGTAATAATCTTTATTTAATGTTGTTGTATGTACTCATAGTTTGTTGTTGCTATTAAATGAACTGCAACTCAAAATTGAAGTGGATATTTTGTGGAAGATGAAAGTGGGAGGACTAGTGTATTTTAAGAATATATGGGTAATTCCATGTCAGAACGCCACGTACAGGTGTAATCGGAATCACCATAAAACAAATGTTGTGTTTTGTTTTCAAGAGTAAGGCAATTTCGAAATTAAAATGTTTTTTTTTTTTCATTTTTTTTTTATGTATTTGTTTCGAAAACTTCTTAAAAAATAATGTTATAAAAAAATATACTTTCTTTAGTAAAAAAAAATTTGAAATTCACAATTTTGAGAATTTTCAATTTTTCAAAGTCGAAAAGATTTAAGATAAAAAAAAATTTGAAAATTCTAAATTGTGAAAATGTTAAATTTTTCAAAATCGAAAACATTTAAGTTCGACATAAAATTTCGGACTCGCATTTTTATACCTTGTAACTACATATATATTTTAATATAAATTTTTAAATTTCAAAAAAAAAAATTTTCTGTCATCTTTTTTAGCTTTCTAGTCCCGTTCATTAGTTCAATACAAAGTTACTCAATTTTTATTACTCAAAAAATTTTTAGGTGCTAATGGAATTTGAAAACAAAAATTTTCATGTAAACTAAAATTTTAAAAATTAGAAAATTTTATTTTAAATTTTTTTTTAATCCCTATGTATTCTCTATGAAAGTGCAAAAAATTATTTTTTTAACTTCAGTAGTTAAATAGGGTTGGGAATATATAATCGATTATTATTTTAATCGATTATTTAAAATGACCGATTCTTTTCTATCCATTTTAGCTACATGTGAACAATTTGAAACTGAACTATTAAAATCTGAAAATGCTAAATGATATTCTTTTATTCTTTTTATGTTCAAATACGTTTTTTAATTTATATTTTTTTTTTTTTTTTCAAAATATATATTTTGTATATACCGGAAAAGCCTTTTTCGTATAATAAATCGTTTTAGGAAGGAAAATCGATTTTTCAGAATTTTAAGTGACTAGCGCTACACATTTAGCTCTGGTTGGTTCTGCGCCAGTTAAATTTGAAGGGCATTTCCATGGTAAATAGCTTATAAGTGTGTATGTCGACTACATCACATTTATTGGTGCTATTCCCCCTATTTCCCTGTTATCAAATAAACGGGGCAATTTTAAAGCCACCCAACTGAAAGGAAATCACGCAGCAGCATACCGGCCAGCTTGCAAAAGTAGCTGCATCTATCCAGATGCCACTCACATATATTTGGAGGAAGTGTTTATTATTGTGTATATTAATAAACTACCCACTATGAAAATTGTCAGACTTCGAGGATTACTGTGGTCCACCAAAAGTCGGTATTTTATTTGTTGACATATTAATTATTATACAGCCAAGTACATTTCATAGTTGCTGGTTTTTTCAGGTTAAGTTTTTTCATGTTTGAAAATTTACAGCTTTCATAAGTTTTTGATTAATTCTCGAAAAGGTGGCAACATCTTTTTGTAAAAGAGTAAAGTTATTGTTAATAACTATTTAAAAACATTTTTGCAAATCGAGAAAACTAAAAAAGTAAGAAAAAATTCCAAACAGCTGCCAACACTTTTTGATAATAATAGATATTATAATGGGTATTATATTATTACTGGAGAAAACAAAAACCATAAAAATAAAATCATAATACGTTAAAAAAAATTATTTTTCACAAACAGGTGGCAACCTTTTTTTCTAAAAGAGTTAGGACATTATTCATCGATCTGTATAACGATTTCATATGACACCTCAAACTGGAAAATCAAATAAAGTGAAGTAGAATAAATTTCTGAACAGTTGACAACCCTTTTTACTGTCGAAAAAAATCTAGAAAAAATAAAATCAGGTGAACTGGAACATGCGAGTTTTTTTTCCAGTTGGCAACATTTTTCATAAGAATTCAATGTTATTAAAATAATCTGGTATTCATCAAATGGCTCAATTTTTTATGACAACTTAAACTTAACTCTTTCCCTGCAGGGTATTTTGCATTGAAGTGTAGATATGTTTTTCAGTTATGTATGCGTTTTATTTGTTATTGTTTTTCATTCATTTGAATTGCAGCAATTTGCATTATAACGCACTAGTTGTTCTTGCTTTAGCTTTTTATTCTTTTTGCTGTTGTTTTTGTAGCTGTTGTTGTTATAGCTGTCATTGTTGCACTATGTATATTCTCATATTTATTTATGAACACAACAATTGCGGTTATTGTTTGGAAAACGTTTTTATTTTGATATGAAAATGTTTGTGTTTAATACCATCAGCAGTTGAGCGGCTCAATAACTTTGGCCAAATGAAGGCGTAGCAAGCACGTACATTTTTGAGAGAGATCATTGATATGAGCAGAAATAAATAGAGACTTATAGTCTATGATATTTATGAATATGCAGTTTTGAACAATTTATAATGGCGGCATCAAGCTCTTCTAATGGAAGTTGAAGGAAAGGAATAAGAGTGATATTGGTGTTAGAAGAGTAGGTTTAATTGGACAGGAGAACAGAGGATGTTTACTATCTTGAGGGGACTTAACACATGCAGATCGAAAGGAAAGCAGAAGCCTCTTTTCAGTTTTCTCTGGCCGCTGCGGAGTAGCTCGTTGGATATTTTTTTTATTTTTTTTTTGATAGAATCAGGTACTACCTTATTTCTAGATGGGGGCAAAGTTAATCAGATTCTTTGCTATTTTTCTCGTGTGAAATATCGAAGCCTCTTTATATTAACTGGGAATTAGTATGTTTTCTAATCTTTTATGTCCTTGTATTGAAGTTTCTTTCTTGACAGCTCCTCAAACTATGTTGCTAGGTCATCTACACCCTGCTAATGCACCTTAAATACATCTGGAACTAATTCCGAGAACTACCAAATAAATAATCCTGTTATCCACCTAGTCACACCCTAATATTTACTAATACTGACTTGTGTTGTATATATACGTTTCGCATTCTGAATGACAAAACAAATACATTTTAAATTACCAAACATCCATTGTGATTTATTGTACTATATTTTGCTATGTGAGCTCGTATGCGAACTGGCATTAATTCACTGCTCTAGCAACGATGCACTCCACCCTTCCACTCCAACCTCCCACTCAACACTACACATTTTATATGCATACTTTTTTTGTGATTTAAAAATGTATGCGACAGATAAATAAACTACTTTCATATTCAAATAATAAATTTAATCACATAATTTATGGCACGCTTTATTTTTGAAATTCGATGAGCAGCGATTTGTTTGACCGCAAAAGCTTTTAAAAGCCTTTTTTATTGAACGTTTGTGAACTCTTTTTTTTGGTTTTATTTTTAGTTTGTTTTTAAATAGTGCTTTTATATTTGGCAAGCAATTTTTTTTTGCTGCTCTATTAAATTTTGTATATGTATTTAGTTTTTTGTTTGAGTGGCAGTTGGTGCTTTGTCGCAGATATTGCATACTTTTTGGCGCTTAAAATTATTTGCATATTATCGATGAAATGCCAATTTTGTATTGAAGCATAAAGCATGAGTGTCCACAAAAGCTTTTGAACCCAAAAATGAACACGGCCAACCACTTGCTATTTAAAATGCTTAACAACATTTGTAGTGCATAATTTTAGGCGCATTTTTTTGTTTGAGAACTGAAATCGCTTTAATGCAAAAAGTTGCAGAAGACAAATATGAGCTTCCAAATCATGTCTTTAGAAAGCGGCGGTTTCCTACTAAAAGACTGAGCTTCAATATATTTATCTTGCATCTAGACATTGTGGAAGATAAGATCACTTTCTCTCGATAATATCTTCGACCCCTGAAACTTAACCGGGTGCTCCAAGAGTTAAGACAAGACTTCTCATCTAGTGTAGATGAAACTGCTGGACCTCAACTAAAGTGGTATGGAAGTTCCTCGACCACAGCACAGATAGAACTTTGCCTTGTATTATACCTCTGGACACAAATCTCAAGATTTAGATTCGCCATTCTGCCACGAAATTTCACATGAGCTTGTTGATGAACTTAGACCCTGTAGACTCCTAAAACAGGCGCTGCCCTATCGCTAAGGTTATACAAGAGTGATCACTGCGCTGAGCTACTGAGCTGTACTGGCAACGTCTACTGGCTTACGGAGTTTCCGAAGTAAGAATGCTGATTGGCAATTTTTTTTTTTCATACTAAAATATTTCAGTCAAGGCTCACTCACGCCATCTCTAAGCTACGAAAGTATCAGCAAAGTGGCTAAATTGAAAAACGAAAATTTAATAAACTTGTCGCTGATAGCTTTTCCGATATTAACACACACTCACAGAGAGACCACACCACAGCAAAAACCTTTCGCCACGGATTACAATAGAAAGTACGAGCGGATAAAATAAAAGAACAACAAAAACAATTTAGAAATAATTATAACGAAATAAAATTAAGTAAAACCGCAAGCCAACGCTACAATGCTCCCAACGATCCCAATGCTCCCAATAAAAAGTGTTAAATCATTTAAATCCTTAAGTTTTAACTACACTCCAACTGGTGGACCTTAATACAAGGAGCACCAAGCACCAACAAAATTAATGCCAAAATGATTAACGCGAATGGAAAGTGAATGAAATTGGAAGAAGAAGGGAGTTAGCCAAAAGCATTCGAAGACGAGAGGACGTAGAAGCACCCAAAAGTAAAACACTGATACACTATATTAATGAAGGCGAAGCAGAAGAAGAAGAAGAAGAAGAATGGTGACAAGCAAAAACCATTTGAGCTGCTGACTAAATTCGTTGTAAATAAATGGCACTAAAATAGCGAAAGGTAGCCCAAAGCATTTTCCACAGTAAACCATGTTTTAGCCTACGGATTGGCCAAGCTTTAAGGTTGCTATGCTGCTGTCAGCCAAACCGAGCGAAATGTATACCATTGTTAGATACCGGCATTTACTGTTATAACGTTGGGATGGCAGCTTAACACTCGCCATGCCGGGCAGTCCATGTGTCCGCCATTTTTTTTTTTTTTTTGCAACACTTTACTAAAGCGACAGTTGAAAAGGATCCTAATGAAATTTGGTATGCTTATACGTAAGCTATTTTTGTGCAGAGAGAGAGACGTAGAGAGAGAGAGAGATGAGGAGTAGCAGAGCAAAGGGTGAGCCCAAAAAAATTAGTACAACCGCTTTGTGCATTGCGGCGGAAATACCAGTGACAAGCAGACAGAGAGAACAAAGGCTGAGACAGACGGCAAGTTAATCTAGATTAGCCGCCTGATGTGAATTGGCGTCTCCGTCGTGGACGTAGAAAAAAGAAATTTTACAATTGGAAATAAAAGTCCCCTCATCCCTTCCGAAATTTTAACCAGAAGTAGGTATGTTAGTCGTGAGAGGGGCTCAAAATCCGCATCGATGCCGGTTCCGGGGACAACAAAACTCTTTGCAGTTTGGTCCACCAAGCCTAACCACGAATAGATGTTAGGGCGAAGCACTGCCGTTACAACAACAACAGCACCCGAATTTGAGAAAGAGAAGTCGACACTAGTAGATGTGAGATGACACTACTCGTATCTCCACAGATATCTTCAATTGGCATCAACGTGCTTTCCTAAGCAAAACCCAAACTCAAGTTTTCGATAAAGAGGGTTAGTGCTAAGACCTGTCTACCCCTTTGAACTCACACGATGTGAGCAGATACTTACAAACTCAGGCGTAAAGCTTTAAAGCTCTCCTTCAGCCATCCGCCTTTGGAGGTGTCCACTTGCAGGCAGCTCATTGTGTCCGCAATTAAAATTGTGGCTCTATTTTGACGGCGAATTTTTTCAATCCTCTGCCATACCTTGTCTGCTTCTTGCTTTTACTTTCCACTTATTAACTTTTGTGAGTAATGAAGTGGAATTGGTTTGGCTTTAGCTTGATTTATTGCAAGAGGAAAAATTAAACAAACAAAAAAAATTTTTTCTTCTGATGTCTGGTGTTTGGTTCTTAGTTTTTAGCTTTTGGGCCTACTGTGCTTTCTCTCCTAAATGGTTTTAAATATCAGGCAGACAACTCTAAAACTGCGGGTTTAATTTCGTTCATCCTGATCGTTTTCATATCTTTATTGATGGGCCTACCCCTACTCCTTCTCAGACTTAGAAAAATCTTACCATGGACTGGGGATTTAATTTAGAAAAACAATCTTCCCTCGGTACAACAATATCGCTCCCTACAAGTCACTTACAATGAGTTCATTGTACTTCAAATATTGCACGATCGTTGAGGTAGTCGATGCCGATTATCATCTAACGACTTAGGATATATTTTCCTTCATCCTAGATTCTTAGCTAAAGATTGTCAGGATTTACAACTAAACAAGGAAGACTGATTGGATATTGAACAAAGCGTTGCTAGTGCTGACATCGTCGTCAAGCCCAAAGTCGCTCTGCGTCGGTAGACCATTTCCATATCTTCTGGTTTTTTATTATTTCGTCGTTTTAAAGCTGGACTTCTTCAAAGTTTAAGCGACTAGCTAATAGTTTCCGTTACAATCTCACCAGACAATGTATAAAGTTTCATTTTAATAGAGAGTCATAAAGTAGAAACCCAGTATTAATAAGATTACAGACGAACGAAGATACACGTAAAATGAATAGCTGACTCGCCAATACCATTAAAAACTGAATGACTTCATACCGCCAATGACAACATCAACAAGGCCATAAAAGAACGGACTAAACGACGTTTAAAGCGACTAAATGAGCAGGAAGTAAAATAGAAATAAAAGTAAAAAAAAAAAATAAAAACCAAAAATACAAGACTGCGTTTACATAAAAAGGATAGAGGAGAATATAAAATAAAATAAAGTAAAATAAAATAAAATAAAATAAAATAAAATAAAATAAAATAAAATAAATTAAGATAAAATAAAATAAAATAAAATAAATTAAAATAAAATAAAATAAAATAAAAAAAATAAAATAAATAAAATAAAATAACATAAAATAAAATAAAATAAAATAAAATAAAATAAAACAAAATAAAATAAAATAAATTAAAATAAAATAAAAAAAATAAAATAAATAAAATAATAAATAACATAAAACAAAATAAAATATAATATAATATAATAAAATAAAATAAAATAAAATAAAATAAAATAAAATAAAATATAATATAATATAATAAAATAAAATAAAATAAAATAAAATAAAATAAAATAAAATAAAATAAAATAAAATAAAATAAAATAAAATAAAATAAAATAAAATAAAATAAAATAAAATAAAATAAAATAAAATAAAATAAAATAAAATAAAATAAAATAAAATAAAATAAAATAAAATAAAATAAAATAAAATAAAATAAAATAAAATAATATAAAATAAAACAAAAAAAAAAAAATAAAATAAAATAAAATAAAATAAAAATAAAATAAAATAAAATAAAATAAAATAAAATAAAATAAAAATAAAGTAAAATAAAATAAAATATTTTATGGGTATTAAGGCGACCTAATATAAATGTAGTAAAAATGGTAAAAAGTTTCAAAGAGACAAATGAAATACAAAAAAAGAACAAAGTCAAAACTGAATGCAGACAAGCAGACAGTGAGGTAGGTACCTCGTGTAGTCCTATTAATCTCAGTAGCCCTTCTAGCTACCAACAGAAGCCAAGGCACTAAATGGCCAAAGCAATGCTACTAAATTTGGTTGCTCACAAACGCAAGCCAAGATAAAACCCCTAATTTTATGCTAAGGCAGTTATTTACCCATTCACGAACGCTTTGTTGTTTCTCTTTTTTTTGTAGCTACGTTTTCCTCAAAATAAGCACAAAAAAGTAATCGAAATTTTCATGGAGAAACCACAAATTTTATCTCTTTGATTACCACATTAAATGTGACGACGAAGCCAAAAAAAAAGTGCAACCCAATCTATTGAAAGCGTTAGGGTTGTTCGTGGTAGTCGTTGCACTACAAACGCCCAAGGGGACTAGGGGGTTGATGGTTAAGCACATTAAATAGCACGGTGGACACAACAATAATCGTGGTTTTTCGCATTCGCTTAGGGTTGCTCCTACAGCTGGCTAACTATGACAATCGAATGCGCTGAATATGAACGTGGCTATAGTAAACCGCACGTGTCTAACGAATTTTTCACATTCCAATGCACTTACAGCTCGTTTAACACGTCTAAATGACATTGTCCTGCGGCTGTAGGCGGAGTTAGAAAGTAAAAAGTAAAATGGAGAGATACGTTGGTAAATAAAATCACCGATGCTGTGTTGTTGAAAGGAACATAAATATTTAAAAGTGAGAAAATCGACAGTTTATGGGAGTTAAAGAGCTGAAGAAGTTACAAAAGAGCTGAGAAAATACTTTTTTTGCATGGCACGAAAGCAGAAAAGAGAATAAATTTATAAATTAAATTAATTGAGGTGAAATTGTATTTAATTAAATGAAATGAAATGAAATGAAATTAAATTAAATTAAATTAAATTAAATTAAATTAAATTAAATTAAATTAAATTAAATTAAATTAAATTAAATTAAATTAAATTAAATTAAATTAAATTAAATTGAATTAAATTAAATTAAATTAAATTAAATTAAATTAAATTAAATTAAATTAAATTAAATTAAATTAAATTAAATTAAATTAATTAAGTTAAATTAAATTAAATTAAATTAAATTAAATTAAATTAAATTAAATTAAATTAAATTAAATTAAATTAAATTAAATTAAGTTAAACTAAATTAAATTAAATTAAATTAAATTAAATTAAATTAAATTAAATTAAATTAAATTAAATTAAATTAAATTAAATTAAATTAAATTAAATTAAATTAAATTAAATTAAATTAAATTAAATTAAATTAAATTAAATTAAATTAAATTAAATTAAATTAAATTAAATTAAATTAAATTAAATTAAATTAAATTAAATTAAATTAAATTAAATTAAATTAAATTAAATTAAATTAAATTAAATTAAATTAAATTAAATTAAATTAAATTAAATTAAATTAAATTAAATTAAATTAAATTAAATTAAATTAAATTAAATTAAATTAAATTAAATGAAATTAAATTAAATTAAATGAAATTAAATTAAATTAGAATAAAAGAAATGTAATTAAATTAATTGTCTAAATATACTAAAAATTGCGTGACCATTTTCAATCATTTATTAAAAAAAATCAACATTAAAATTTTTAGTTTATAATTAAGTTTGCTGAGTTGTCACCATAAACCCTGAAGCTAGTTCGTGTTAATGCATTCGTTAATTACAAATCAATGTTTTTGTTGCTAAGCAAAAAAAAAAATTATTCAAAAAAAATCTCAAACAGATAATCAAATAAATTATGACAATTGCAATGTTAAATGCTTTTTAGTGGTCATAAGGTTAAAAAAAAATTGAAACAAAATCAACAAAAAACCTCAATGGGCGCCTGCGTGAAAGTTGAACTTACGAGAGTATGCATTGAACAGAGAAATAAACTTAATTAAATGTCAATTAGCTGGTTTCGATATACTGCACGGCATAATATTAAGTAGAAAAAATGCTGGCAAATAAAATGCGACTACATTTTGCAATTAACATATTTTTCGCGCTCAGCGACATGGCAAACGCGAACAAAAAAGTGCTGAACACTGGAAATTTATGAGTTTTATTTTTCAATTCTAATTTTTGTTCTGTGTTTTTTTTTTTTTTGGATTATTTTGTCAGTTTTATTATTAATAAACATGAGCGTCACCGCAATTTATGCAAATAGCAGTGGGGGGGAAGCCAAATGACAGACCACTTTTTAGAATAAAACAGATAAGAATTACACTGTGCTACAGTGCTTTTGGGTGCGGAAAATTTTCAAAGACAGATAAAATCTTTTTAGTGAAAATTAAATTTTTTTTCCATTCTCAGGATAATTATTTTTGCAATATTTATTTGTAATTTTTAATTTTTTTTTTTGCCAAAGTGTTTTAAGAATAAGTGGTTAGCCTGTCTGTTCTGTTTTAAACAGGTACATATTTTGCAATATTTTTTGGATATGGCTAGACGCTTAAAATTTTATAGAAAAATGTTTTTGGAGCGCTCGCGAACAAAATTATTATACAAAAAATATCAAACACGGAAGACAACAACAAAAATACGAGCATCATTAAAAGTTTACTTATTTTTAGTTTTTCTGCGTTGTTTCCTTCACTGTAAATAATTACCGGTAAGGGTAAGCCGTACTTAATATTTATGAAAGGTATCGGTACAGCCAGTGTTAATTATTATAATTTTTTTTTTTTTTCAATTTTCTCTTATAATCTTTTTATGCAAATATTTAATTGCATAAGGTATTTTTATTAAATCTATAATAAATCAATTTCATTCGTCATGGTAAAGTTGGATTTTTGCTTTTCTATTGCTATCAATTAATTGGCTCAAAAAAAAAACTTATAATAACCAAACTATCATTGGTATTTTGGTTAATTCAAATAAATGACGCGATTTCAATAAACTAATTTAAATATTGCTTTTAATTGGCTGAGTCTTAGAGTTCATAAATGAAAGTGATGAAAATATTCTACTTGAAACGAAATATGTGTGATTTATTTATAAAAATTATTTTAATATTTTTTATATTTTTGTTTGTTGTGCAATATATATTTACATATTTTAATTTCAATAAAAATTTTTTATTTTCGTTTTCAAAGTAATAGTTATAGGCTTTTTCAGCGACCAACCACTGTAGAAAGTATTCATTTATTTAAAACATATTCGATTTTTATATCTTCAGGTACCATTTCCTAATACAAAAATTTGGTTAACACGAACTTTCAAAATTAGAAATCTTATTTTTTTTTTCTAAAAACTTTTTTAAACATTTTTTTTCCAGAAATTTTAAAATTTAAGCTATATTCTTTTTTTAATAGACTTCGAAGGAAATTTTTTTTGACATAGGAAACAATTTATTATATTTTTTATTAATTTTTTATTAATTTTTTCTTAAGTTATCATCTCTTTATTATTATCTATATAGATTAAAAACAAATATTTTTACTCGGAAAAAAATGTTCCAAGATTTTAAAACTTACAAAAAAAAATTCTCTAAAAAAATGAAACTTATATAAGAATTACCATTCATTGCCACAATGATTTTGTATGACATGAGTGCTTTGCTACGACCCCTGTTGGAAACTGAAATAATTAATAATTATTTATTGAAATAATTTATTTAATGGTTTATCATGAATCCAAGAACTTTGTAATTTTTTGGTGATTTCCTGGGCGTTAAATACTATTCAATTAAACATTACCTTTTTTTTATTCAGCTTTGAACTAGTTAAAAATTGCCTAGTTTAGAACTAGTCCATTTATTGTTTCAACATATCATGGAACACATACTAAGATTGCTCGTTTTTTTTTTTTAATTTTTAGATTGGAGATTTTGAAACCGGTAGACGTAGAGAAAATAAAGCCAAACGGATTCATAAACTAATAAATTCTAAACCACTTAAGTAACCCTTAAAAGAAAATTGGACAACTTTTGGAAATCTTAAGGTAAGATAATTTTCTCCTCCCACCATATGCTTTACTTTGGTTTGCTGGGAAACAATTTTCGTTGTGGGCCTTTCCCTGGTTTCCATTAAGTTTCTACTAGCTAAAGAAATTTTGGACGCTACCCATTTCATTCCCTACAGGGTCTCCATACGGACTAAGTACGTGTGACTACATATGTGCGGTTTTTTTTCTTTTAATTTCTACATATTTTTATTTGAAATGCAACACACACATACATACATACAAACAAATCTGTGGCTCCGTTTTTTTCTTTTTTTCTCTTCATTTCCGTGCCTACTTGAACGGCAACGCTAACTGAGAACCACTTAAGTATATGTCAATTTAAAGTCAAGTACCTTTCAATGAGCTCGAAGAAGCGTGGAAACATTTAACAGTTGGCTGATGGAATGCTTTTCACATATGCGCTCAAAGTACTGTTAGCAGCCAAGTAAGAATTTGTACACATAAAAAAAAGAAGAAAAAAACAGGAACAACATGCAGCACGTTGCCGCTCATTCATCATCGTTGAAGCGAGCTATCGAATGGACAGTTGAATGAAGATGCAAGAGAGCGCCGAGCAATGAATGAGTGATGCATTCCGCTTTTCGTAACGCTTAATAGGCAGCTGATGTGTCAGCGTGTTGCCACTTGAATTTTAAAATTACTTCAGAAATATTGAGTGTGGTCTTCTCTGCTTTTATGATATTCATCAGCACTTTTTTTTTCTTAAATTGTCACATCAATGTTATTCATCAAGCTTTTTAGAATTTTTTTTTTCCTTTTTTACCTATGTGGTTGCCATAAATCATCTAAAGTTCCCAACACTTAATCTCAGCTAATAAGCGCGCGTGAGTGACGTGAGCGTATAGTAACACAAATGAAAGTCGCTGTCAAGCGGCATCAATCTAAGCCTGCATCATATGATTGATTATCACGCGATGCCATCAAGTCGCAGATTAGCGTAAAAAGCTTGAACAAAGGCAGCGATTACAAAGCAATCTGTAATTTTTATAGGTAATTTTAAACAAGGCATGTAGTTTGAGGAAAATCCCTTTTAATGATAGACACTAAAGGCCATTTAAGGGTTATGCTGGGGTTAGAATATGTTGGTTATGAAACTAGCATAGTAGGTGCATGTGGTGACTAGATGTCAAGAATTCTATAAATAGTCGTTATCAGTGGGTATACTTGCGGTAAACCAGCAATGATTTCTGACTGAAGTGTTCAAGACTGTCAAATCAACTGCTTGTAAACTACTCCGTAACTAGTTCAACAATGTTTGGCAGGTGTTAACGGATGACAAATAAGCAAGCAATAGTGAAGCCGCAGTGCAGTCAAGTCAACATAACTAATTTTAAATTATTACTATTTCTTTTTTTTGCTTAAAATGGGGCTGAAATTGGCAAACTAAAAAGGGGAAATAGAAAAAAAAATAAAAAATTGCTCAAAAAAATGAGGTGACTAAATTGAGATTGGTTTTTGAGCGGGCATCTTAGTCACCTTTAAAAATATATTTTTTCATAACAATGAAAAGTAGAAATCGAAGACGAAGCGGCTGATTACAGTCTCTTTTAAAAATCAAAATTAATTTAATTATCAGTAGTTTTAAATGAAATGGCATTATATTGTTAAACAAATTTAAAAAAAATCTGAGTTAGGTTGTTCTTAAAAATATTTTCCAACGCTGTAAAAACAAGTCCATCTCAAGCGAAAAAGATTTTTCAATCCATCCTACTGCATGTATGTGTTAGTGTGACACAATAAATTACGCTAAATTGAAGAATGCTTATCAAAATGAAATTCGTGTCACATCAAGGTAAAAAAGAAGAAAAATAAAGTATAGAAAAAGTAAGTAAAGTTAAACAAAAAGTCATGAATTTTTAAAAATGAATTTATAACAAAATGGATATAGCGCACAACAAGAGTTTGTTGCGTACTTGAATGTACTATATGCAAACATACTTAGTATTTTATAAGCTTAATGCCATATGAGCTTACATATCTACTAAAACCATAGCTTAAACCGACGTGCAGCCCTTTCTTTACACACGAACCCAATGTTTTATTGGATCTCAAGTGGTTGGCTTTTGTTAAAATTTGTTGCTTCACTTTAAAGCAGCTTATTTGATTTTAGATAGCTACTTTATTTTATTGGCAACGCTTTCAGTGCCTATTATCTTTATTTTTCACTACACTTTATTTATTTATTTTGCCATCTTTTATTTTTTTATTTTTTTTTTATCATTTTCCTTTTTGCCATTTACATTGTATGACAACAATCTAGGCTGCACACTTTTAGTGCTTCAATTCAATACAAATGTGACTGCTATATGCTTTTGCGTCACTTCTTCTTCTTCGTCTACTTTTTTGTCTGTGTCACATAGTGACATAGTGTTTCGTGATGGACTATCGCAACACCTGCCAAGTTTACCTACTGACACTAATACGCCGCTTACGACTATGTGCACTTGTGTAGTGAAGTGACATGAGGTGTAAAAGAGTTCACCGTAAAAGGAGTGGAGGGACAAACAGACACAGTTCAACGTCTGTAGAGTACTATAAAGCAAAAAAATAAATAACTGTACAGAAGTGGTATAGGGTAAAAAACAGTAGAGAGTAATAAGAGGTTGGTTAAGTTGGCAAGTGTTGGCAGACAGGTCATCAAGTGTTTACTAACAAGAACGCTTGAAATACCCAGTAGTAAAATAAATGCGGATCTCTTTTTTACTTCTTTCAATTGCCGACAAAGCGGTGGACTGTATGTATAACCTAACTATCATATCGGGTGTCATAATTCCCCAAAAATTGTACTCCTGTTCTTAATATTTACTTAATTAAACTTATAAAATAAAATAAAATAAATAAAATAAAATAAAATAAAATAAATTAAAATAAAATAAAATAAAATGAACTAAAATAAGATAAAATTAAATTAAATTAAATTAAATCAAATTAAATCAAATTAAATTAAATTAAATTAAATTAAATTAAATTAAATTAAATTAAATTAAATTAAATTAAATTAAATTAAATTAAATTAAATTAAATTAAATTAAATTAAATTAAATTAAATTAAATTAAATTAAATTAAATTAAATTAAATTAAATTAAATTAAATTAAATTAAATTAAATTAAATTAAATTAAATTAAATTAAATTAAATTAAATTAAATTAAATTAAATTAAATTAAATTAAGTTATATTAAATTAAATTAAATTAAATTAAATTAAATTAAATTAA
This sequence comes from Sphenella marginata, assembly GCA_951509765.1. Taxonomy (NCBI): domain Eukaryota; kingdom Metazoa; phylum Arthropoda; class Insecta; order Diptera; family Tephritidae; genus Sphenella; species Sphenella marginata. Next base: position 64,052,397 of record OX608083.1, read on the forward strand.
ATTAGATTCAATTAAATTAAATTAAATTAAATTAAATTAAATTAAATTAAATTAAATTAAATTAAATTAAAGTGAAGTAAAGTAAATTAATAAAATTAAATTAAATTAAATTCAATTCAATTAAATTAAACTAAATTAAATTAAACTAAATTAAATTAAATTAAATTAAATTAAATTAAATTAAATTAAATTAAATTAAATTAAATTAAATTAAATTAAATTAAATTAAATTAAATTAAATTAAATTAAATTAAATTAAATTAAATTAAATTAAATTAGATTCAATTAAATTAAATTAAATTAAATTAAAGTAAAGTAAAGTAAATTAATAAAATTAAATTAAATTAAATTCAATTCAATTAAATTAAACTAAATTAAATTAAGCTAAATTAAATTAAATTAAATTAAATTAAATTAAATTAAATTAAATTAAATTAAATTAAATTAAATTAAATTAAATTAAATTAAATTAAATTAAAGTAAATTAAATTAAATTAAATTAAATTAAATTAAATTAAATTTAATTAAATTAAATTAAATTAAATTAAATTAAATTAAATTAAATTAAATTAAATTAAATTAAATTTAATTAAATTAAATTAAATTAAATTAAATTAAATTAAATTAAATTAAATTAAATTAAATTAAATTAAATTAAATTAAAATAAATTAAATTAAATTAAATTAAATTAAATTAAATTAAATTTAATTAAATTAAATTAAATTAAATTAAATTAAATTAAATTAAATTAAATTAAATTAAATTAAATTTAATTTAATTAAATTAAATTAAATTAAATTAAATTAAATTAAATTAAATTAAATTAAATTAAATTAAATTAAATTAAAATAAAATAAATTAAATTAAATTAAATTAAATTAAATTAAACTAAATTAAATTAAGTTAAATTAAATTAAATTAAATTAAATTAAACTAAACTAAATTAAATTAAATTCAATTCAATTAAAATTTAATAAAACTAAAGCAAATTAAAATAAAATACATGTAGTGTTATTCACCTCAACTATGGTTCATATTCCTTTAGGTTTTCTTCGTTTACATTTATTTTCCTCCTTTTATTATATTTACCTAACCGTCTAAGCGCTACTTAAATTTCATTATTGATGACACTAACAGTTATGTGCATTTATTAGAAATAATCCTTTCACTTTCAGATGCATTCTCAAACTGCAACGGAACTCACAGCCTAATAAATATTTGAAACTTACCATAATTACAACATTCATTATATAACCAAAATGCATAGCAGCTATACAAAATAGTTAGGGTTTATTCTTAGGTAACGATGTTTAATATTGTTTATAATTATTTTCATTAGCGTGCACCCTATTGGGGGTCAAGCACATGGAATGTCAGGTTGCTCAAAGAAGTATGCAAATAAAGCACACTCTTAAGTTTAATTATATAATACTAGAGCTGCTAATCCCAAAAAAAGTGCTTAATGGTTTCTTTAATATTTTTTCACTTGTTCTCAAAGTAAATTTTTGGAAATGGTAATTACCCAAATTTAGGGACTAATACCGGATTCCAAAGTTATATCCCGAAAATGCTGTTTTTTAAAATTTAATCAAATTGACATCACTAGAGTGTATATACCAAAGGCATATGTAAGCTCTTAGCCATTGGTGACTCAATTAAAATGCCACAAATGCTAGTCGTCATTCAGTTTGCAATGCCACACACACACACACTTATACGTATACTCAAATTTATGTAGATACATAATTTTCAGAATTATTAGTTAGTGAACATTAGCACTATTTGAATACAAATATGAGAGAAATGCTATTATGTTATCTACTAATAAGCCAAAAGCATAATTTCCTTGGTAAACGACAGATATGTATAACTATCAATATATGTGTGTGTATCAGCTTGCACAAGTGTGTGTGTATGTGTGTCTTTAGTATGTATGTGTGAATGCAGTATTACATAGTTGTAACGCCAACGATTTGCTCTACTGCAAAGCTACAGAATTTCGGTCATGATTTCCGTTTGGTAGGCAGTTTAGTTGAGTGAAGTAATAAGCGAATTTCAATGTGTAGGGTAAAGAGGGGAGGGATGTTCAAGTAAGTCGTGTACATATATATTTACGTATATGCATTAAGAAGTGTACAAGCACTCAGGTAAAATTGCTGGCAAGTTTCAACATATTACAATCGCACGTTCATCTATTCATTTCCGATGTTCCAAATTCTAGCATTACCTAAACTTTAATGACTTAATGCTAAATTTTGTTTAACCTAAATGTGCACTTACTTTGTAGAGCTTTATTTAATATAAATTTGTGTTTTGTTAATATAGAAATTTTAGTTGATTAAATTGTAGTGTGTGTGCTTGAGTGATTCGATGCGAGAGTTTCTACAACACAAATGTGCTTTGAGCACTCAGTAAGGAATTAAATTCTATTTAGGGTCAAAGCTTTTCACTTAAGCTATGAGAAGCTTTAGTGGGCACAAGTATGCAGGTACAAGAGTTTTGAAAAAAATATTTCCATTATATTTTCGACTCTCACAAGCTCCACTTTAAGTTTTATTTGAAATTTACGAACGCTTCAACTACTGTTTGAGCCCGAACTTAGCTTGTCAAGTGCCTGGTCAGTTCAAAGTTGCACTTTAATTAAAGCTCTTCGCCTCATTAAAATTGTCCCATTTTGCAAAAACAAGTTCAACACCCTCCTCTAGGTTATGCTCTAACTAATCAATCTTAAATCCATGCGCTTTAGGTAGAGCCTATACCAAAATCCAATTAACCTTTGTCGCGCATTAAGATGCCCATGATTACCAGCAAACATACAGCATTTACAAACACAATGGCAACATTTACCAAAAGGCTCATTAACAATTGCCAAATAGGTAGTATGAGGCTATTAATTAGCGCTATGGTGCAAGTAACTACTATGCATAGGAAGAAGCAAACAACAACAACAACAATAGTGACATTAAATGGGTTAATGTTCTGATAAATGGCAATGATGCTTAATGAGCGCCAATGGCGAGTGGTATAATGATAAGCAGCTCGACAACGAAAGCTACGGATATAATATACACACACACACATACAAATATACATAAATGTTTTCTACATGCACACACATACAAATACTTTTTTAACGATTTAAGTACCTAAAATTGCATAGATCATCCGTACTTAGCTGCTTTAAAGCTGAAACCTTTAATTCACGCAATTTAGTACACCGTGGCGTATACGCAACATTAAGCGATTTTGTAGGTATTCAATTTACGCCAAATTGAATTTTATTTTATTGAATTTAGTGGATTTAAATGGTCGCCTCTTATCTTAAGTGTACTTACCTCATTTAGTTTGTTTTTAAGAGGATTTTGGTGGAATTTTCTTTTTGTTTTCTTCTTAGATAAGAAATGGTTGTAATTTAGTTTGGTTTTATTTTTGTGCTTGCTAGCATGATTGTTGTTCTTAGAGCACTACGGAAGCTACATTTTTAAGTCGAAGTCGAGCCTCTGGATTAAGCAATGTTCGTTGTACGTTTTTACATTAAGTACTATCTAAAGCTAAAGCGGCAGCTTTTGGGAACTTAACTAAAATCATTGATTTTATTTACAATACATGGTTGCGGTAACAGAACATACCATAACATAACATAACATAACATAACATAACATAACATAACATAACATAACATAACATAACATAACATAACATAACATAACATAACATAACATAACATAACATAACATAACATAACATACCATAACATAACATAACATAACATAACATAACATAACATAAAAAACATTTCGATAAATATTTACAAAAAAAGCAATTCGATAAATAGAAGTGTACGTACTAGTATACATATACAAAAAAAGTCGGAATTCAAATAAACATGAAACATGACAAACCGAAGCCGAATATTCGGTATGACTCTAGCTATCTCAGTGGTGGCGAATGGCGTCTAAATACCACCCACTTAAGTGTCATCATTTGTGAATAGCCAAAGTGGAAATCGTTTAATGACATCAACAATTTTTTGGAAAAAAATGGAGGCAAGAAATAAAACAACAATAAAGTTGAGTAATGTTTTTATTGTAAAGAAACAGCGATATTAATGTTGCTTGATGTCTTAAAAAATAGCTCTATCTAGGTACTCTATTGCGATAAATTCTAAAATATTACAGACTCGAAAGTGTTGAATCGTCCAATAAATTGATAGTTATAAAAGCTAAGAAAGCTTTAGTTTCCTTAGTTTCCTAGTTTCCTTTTCTTAGTTCTATCAGATGATATCATAACTCCCTCCTTATCAAAAGCTAGTCGAAAGCTTCTATATATAACTTTACTACAGACATATATATCCCTGAAGGAAGTTTGATATGGAGAGAAAATAAAATATGGGGCAATGAAATTAGTATTTTCGTCCAGGATGGGAAAATATATATGGACTTCGCAGTTAGGTGCCGATTTCGTTTCGTAGCGTTATCTACATATATCGAATTTTAAGAGACGAGTGGGGCTCAGCCAACCCTGATCTCTCACCATCTGTCCCTTTATCTATTTTCCTAATACTACCTAACCAATGAGTATGCTCAAACAATCCCAACTTTTTTATCCCATTCTAAAACACACGCATGTACATATGTAAATATATCTATAAGTATATAAATGTACATATGTATATGATTCACTTTGAGAACCCTAATCACGAACGAATTTTTGACAAAAGTTTCTTGTGTTTTCACTAACTTGCACATGCATTACCTGTCGAAAAATACATTAGTGGTCAACTTTTGTTATTAAATGAAAAACTCGCCATACTCAACCTCTTTTAGTTAACAAAAATTTAATTAAAATATGCTCAGATGTAGTATAAAACGTTCAACTTGTATGGCTGCTTTTCAATTTTGTGGTAAATTCACTGAATTGAATCTTTTCTAATTTTTTGTGTGGTTTGAGTGTGCCAATGCATTTGAAAGTTTTAAAAGCAGTTACGTGAGGTGGAATAATTAAATTTTTCAAATCAACTACTTTTAACAGACATACGTACATATGTATACATGATAATGTATGAATTTATCGTAAACTTTAATAAGGGTCGATTAAGAGTGCATTAAATACTTTAATTATTATTAGCAATGTTTATAATCTTAATGATTTAAATAATCAAAAAATAATCAGTTATTGGAAAATAATCAAACCATTAAAAATGTGTCAGACAACAATAATAATCAAATAGGAAAATATTATTAGATAATTAACAATAATCGGATAATAGCATGAGATAAAAGAAAAGGTAAAAATGTATAATAAATAACTAAAATAAAAACAAATTGTTGAACTAATCGAGTAATTTAAAATAGTTAAATAAATAATAATAATCCAAAAATTCAAAATAGTAAAATCGTTAAAAATTTCCAATTGATTACAAGGAATCAAATAGATGGAAATAATCGAATAATTATAATACTGAAATGATTAAACACAGAAAATATAAAAAATATAAGTAATCCAGTAATTCCAAATAATAGTAATGATTAAAAATTTCAAATTAATTACAACATATCAAGTGACTAAAAACAATCGCAAAATTTTGAATAATGAAATGGCTGAAAATTTTCTAGTAATTACAGTGAATCAAACAACAGAGAGTAATTAAAACTTGAAAATAATGCAACAATTAAAATTGTCCAGCTAAAAATAATCAAATAATACAGAATTATGAAATGATTAAAACATTTTCTATTAATACAAACGAAAAGAACTGAAAGTAATCAAAAAATTAAAAATACTTAAATAATTACAAATAATCAAGTGATTAAAGGTGATTAGGTAATTAAATATAGTCAAAGTATTACAATTAGATAATTAGATAGATAAATAACTAAAAGTAATCTAATTAATTAAAATATTTTATAGTCTAAAAAAATTAGATTATAGGGAAAAGATAAGTAAAAACGGAATAAAAAATATTTTAATAATGAAAAATATTTAGGTGGACTAAAACAAATTAAAGTTAATTACAATTGAATAAATAATCAATAATTAAAAAATAAAATGTAACAGGAGAAGTAAAAAATGGAAAGAAGGTCCCGAAATGTTAGAAAATAAACACGATAAAGGCATGGCTCTCGTAAGAGGCGACTCAAAAAGGTAATCGCAGGCAACTTGATGATTGCTCTATAGTTAAGACGCCTCTAACTTCTCTTCAACAATCTTCTTCTAGAGATATTTAATGGAAAAAGGAGTGGTGAGCAATATCCCAAAGAAATTAGGGTTTCATAGTGGGAGCAAAAGGGAATTATCTGCAATGAAACAAATATATAGAAATCTAAAAAATTTTCCCCTTTTCAACCCTCATGAAATCCTAACAGCGAAGCCCTCTAAGTTACTAAATATGAATTCAAAGGTAACATTCAACCTTGATAAAATAAATACATACAAAAACTAAATATTTCAAATCAAAAATTAAACAAAAAAAGCAAACAACAAATACAAGCAATTTCAAAATACTTTTGTAAATGCCGCTTTCAACAGCTAAATTAACAAACAAAAACAAGAATGCTGAAACACTTAAAGTGAGAATAAAACTTCCAATCTATGTACTTCCGTTTACCACACCACAAAAAACAACAACAACAAAAAAATGTAATTAAATATTGAAAACTATGTGCACACGCACACGCACACACATAAACCTCTTAAGGTGACCAAATCACATCTATCGTATTGTGACTTTTCAACCTAACTAAGTTTCAATGCATCACCTCGCTTCTTCTGCTGCAATAAAAGGATTTACCGGTGGCAACGCAAATTTTCAAAAGCTTCCCACCCACTTCCGCTTTGTAGTATGTTGGTAATGCTGTTAACTAAAACTGGTTGTTGAAATATTAAATTTTGTTTTTGTTTTTGTTATTGCAATTTTGTGGTTGCCACGATCACCGCCATGCAGTTAAAGTACAACCATGTGTCACACTTCAAGTCATAGCCGAAAGCGCAAAACAAAAATGAAACATTTTACAGGCTTCGTCTTGTTGTCAAGGCAACCCGTTTGTTAGACGGTTGCACACAATGACTTTGGACTTTGCTACACATTTCCATTGCGGTGTGCGAGGAGCATATTATTGACGCACAGGAAAGTTGCTCTGGGTAGAGAATTTGTTTTGAGGAAATAGCGACTGGTATAAGAATCGCATGTCACATTGTTCATCATATGATATATGTATGTATGTATGTATATGACATGATATTCTAGCAACTTTGCTCAATCTGATAACATATCGGATGATTTTGATGATGTGGTAGCCTAAAAACTGATATCAGAATATTAAATCATTGATCACATGATACACATCACATCATGTGATGTTTCATCGCATAATATTTATCATGTGATCACAATGTGCTGATGCGGAAAGACGATTTGGAGTAAACAACAAAATTGCATCTTACAACGTTTATCACACGGCATACCTTTGAAAAATTTAAATCACATGATATATCATCATATGACATTTTCTTATCTTTGTGGCATACTTCGTACGGAAAAAACAACTTTGCTAAACAACTGGGCATCTGTGCAAACTTTAAAACGGTATGAGGATTAAAGATCTTTGATCACATGCTTTGCTTCGCGGACAGTGGTAAGATACGATATTTCATAGCATGATGTATCATCACCTTAGCACAAAATGATTTTTTATCGCTCACAGATGATTATGCTGATTAACTGGGGGAACTATATCCAACCACAAGAATTTAAATCTTTGATTATACGATATATTTTAGAGCTATGTGACATCTTATGATAATTCATCACGTGATATTTCAAAAAATTTTCGCAATGTCATGGCTGGTAAGCGATTCTTATAACAGAAGGTTTTCCTCCTTTTTTCTCATTTTCTTTTGCTTTCTTTTCGTTTCCTTTACAACCTTATTTGCATTCCGCACTCATCCTTTCTTAACTTTTAAAACTTTGCTACGTTGCTTTAATCAAGTTTTAAGTCAATGATCCCCAAGTTGTTTGTCAGAATTTTTGCATACAAGCACACCTGCTTAAAACTCACAGACACACTTGACTAATCTCATGGTATATCCACCCGTAACCTCCAACACCTTAATTTCACTCAAATATGCGCTTCTATTTAGTATATCGACAAAACGTGGCAATTGTCGCCTTAAAATAGACTTCAAAAAATCGCATTTCAAGCGCAGACTAGTTATAAAAGTGGATAAGCTAAAAGGCAATTGACAAGAGATGAGCGTGTTGAGTTTTGAGAGTGTGAAGCAGTCTATGTGTTTGTGCGTTTGTACGTGAGTAACGCAAAAATATTTTTACACGTGCAATTTTTGGTGTTGCATACTTTTAGGGTGTGTTTAAGTAAGCTCATGCTAATTTTGGTTTAAACTAAATTACATGCAACATTTCACTCAAGTTGCATTTACGTGCTTCGCCTTATCTCGCTATCTCATTCACTCTCACCATTTCTGTCTAAATAACACTCTCTTTCTCTCTTATGCTCTCGTTCTGCTTGTCAAGTTTTAACTGTCTGCTTTTGTGCTAGAACAATTGCGTTTCACAACTAACAAACGAAAACATGTTTTTAATAAGAAAATGTCTAAATTTCTTAGCCCCCCCCCCCATACTCTCAATAGTGGTTATGCGTCACTGCTTTAGTGCGTTAGTTCGCTTTTCAGCTACTTTAGAATGAAGGTGTCTGCTTTCTGCGCCTTTTGACACGGGCGACGGTAGCACGTTTTGCTAGTTTGCAGCAGCGATGTTTTTGATTGCCGGTGTGGGTGATGGCATAAATAGACGCCTGCCGAATTATTATACTAAGCCACGTCATTTGCATATACACATACATACATATTTATGGGCATGTGTGTGTTTGTATGTATGTGCATATGTTCCCTGTGGGGAAATAGATTCAGATATTTCTGCTGAGTTCAAAACGAGCCAAAAACTCGTACTCTTCTCCCTCTTCGTTATCCACTCCAAATCAGCTTAGTCCATTCATCTTTTCATTTCTCTATATCTTTTGGGTAGCTCTATTTCATACATCAGGGTGTTCACAGATTAGAAGTCAGCTATAACCAGTGAGTGCGTTACTTCATCAATCCACTCCAAAATTTCCTCGGGGGCATTTTTCATTTTTGCCTGTAGGCGTGAGAGTGTTTGTTCGTTTGCATGTTTGTCTACTTTTCTATCTTCATAACAATGATTGTTTTACGGGAATTAGTAGTGCTCCTTAGTGAGTCATAAGCTTGAACGATAAGAGTCGTAAATCTTCAACGAGCTCAAAAGGGGTTTAACTTCAAATATTTCAATGTGCTTTAGGGTTGAGATGATTAGCTGGTATGGGAAGCAAGCGTAAATGCTTTTAATGAATTTGATACAAGATTTTAAGGAATTTTGTATTATTGAAGTTAACTTTAATTGGCTAATCGCTTAATTGAACATGGCGTGGTATGTGATATTTACTTAGGGGAAAGATTTCGCTTAGGCTTTGTTTCAGATAAAAAATTTCAGAGTGTTTTTTGTTTTTTTTTAAGTCGATTGCTGGAATATAGCCAAAGCTGGTTTTGTTTACAAGGCATTCAATATTAATAGGGTTCCGATTATTTAGCAACAGATTATTCAGGTTACTTATGTTACAGTTAATTGCATTATGTTTAAATAGAAACTAGTTAATCGAAATTACTAGGATAGGATTACTTATAAATTTTGTAATGGGATTATTTGGGTTATGATAAATTAGAAACTCATTAATCAGATTAATTAGTTGAATTAATTGCGTTATAAATAAAACAAAAAACTAATTGGTAACTAGGATGTGGTTAATTATAAACTAGTTAATCGGATTAAATTGGGTAATGATTAAATAAAAACTGATTAGACTGATTAAATGCGTTATAAATAAAACAAACTTATTAGTCGGATTAACTTGGATATGTTTAATTATAAGCTAGTTATTCGGAATATTTGGGTTGTGATTATTTAGGAAATTGATTAGTGCGACTAAATGCGTTATGAGCAAAAATTAACTTATTAATCCGATTAAATCGCCAGCTTCAATTCAAACTAACTCACATAGTGTCTACCTTTCTGTGGCTTTTAAAAGAGCAAGAATTGAACTAGAAGTCGATTAGACACTGCGTCGTTTGATTGAAAAGTGAATTCAAAACACACAAGACAGTCTCCTAGTAAAGTTATGGCGAGCGAAACACATGCTCCCTTATGCCAACCTTACCCTACTTAGCTTTAGCCCTTCACTCGACAAAGCGGTTTAACGCGCTCACACTAAAGCCCTTGATTCTCAGTTTGTGGATTTCCTTCTTCGAAATCTTCTAACTACTTAGCGACCAACTGATATTAAAAGCATTTCCCTAAGCGTTTTCTTTCATTTTTTAAGTCTATTCGCTGCAAAATTTGATTAGCTTAGATTTGCATTACCATAAACGATGAGACTTAAATGTTGAGCCACAAAAAAAAATTGCCAAGGATTTACGCAGAATCTCAGCCACATACAAATCTCATCGCATATTAAGAAAATACAAATTTTAGAATAGAAAATTTTTCGCTGAAAAACAAAATTGTTCACAGCTTATCTTGCAAATAACAAGGCATCGCCGCTTTGAGAGCGCGGGTGGTGAACGCATTTTTTATCCCACTCACACTCACACTCAAAACTCACCACAACACACACCTGGCGACGTTACAGTGTTGCTATGACAATGTCATGGCGTAATAAAATTTTGTCTCGCTTTATATTTTTTTTTGGTTTCTTATAGTCACGTCTGTGCTATTTGTAAATGGGCTGGGACAGAGCGAAAACCATAGTAAAATCAAGTATTTGAGCAGTTTGTGAGGTGAGCAGAGTTGCTGTTGAAAGGTCTGACGTTAAAAACTATACAAAACAGATGAAAATAATTGCAAAATTACTGCAATGCAGGTAGCAGACAAACAAATCATGCAGCAATGAAATGTGTTTATAATTTTCATTATGAAATACAAGTACGAGTACGAGCAGGAATACAAATGTTGGGATTAATCGAAATTAAAAACTTTTTGAAAAACTAAATAATTAAAAACAAGGGCTGGGTGAGGTGAAAACAAATACTTTGTACTGGAACGTAAATTGAAACCCTAACTGAAACCGAAATGATATGATAAACTAGAATTAAATTGAAATAAAAGTTGGAGCCCTAACGGCAACTGAAGTTAGACGGGAAAGTAGAACTATAACGATTCCTAAATTCGGTCCTTAACCAGAACCCAAATTGGAAGGGAAAGTTGAACTGCAGTGGAACTAAAATTGGAACCCTAACTCGAACCGAAATAAGAAAAGAATGTGGAACTTTTTTTGAAACGAAAATGGAACTTAAGCTTAAGCCAAAATTAGAACAGAAACTGAGACGAGCGAAAAGCAAAAAACCTGAACCAGAAGTGGAACCCGAAGTCCGACTGAATTTGAATGCTAGCCGAAAACGGAACTGTAGAGAATAATGGAAAAGAAAATTTGAACAAAAGCTGGAACTTCAACTTAAACCGACAATGAAAAACTGAGCTCGATCGTGGAACAGAAAAGGGAACGAAAACTGAAACCAAAATTAGCATTTAAATTGGAACTGGAACACTACTCATAATTAAATTTAAAAGAGAAATAGCAACTATAAATGAAATAAAAATTGAATAGGACCTGCAACCCACATTGAAAGGACCATACCGAAATCGAAACACGATCCAATTCTAAGAACAAAAGAAGGGCCAAATCGTTAACGGAAAATGAAACTGAAACAGAAACTAAACTAAACCCAAATTAGAATTGAAATTGGAACTGGAACACTGAACAAAACTGAATTAAGAAGAGAAACTGGAACACTACTTGAACAAAAATTTAATCCGAACCCGAAACCCAAATTGAAAAGGACCGGTGCAGTGAAATAACTCCCAAATGAAATAACTCCCATCAAAAAAATGAAATAACTCCCAAATATTTTCCATGCAAGTTGGGACTTATTTCATTATGAAATAACTCCCAATTCATTGGGACTTATTTCATAATTTTAACTGGGAATTATTTCATAATGAAATAACTCCCAAATGAAATAATCCCCAATAAAATATCTTTGGGAGTTATTTCATAATTTTTGGAAATTGGGAGTTATTTCATTTTTTGGGACTTACTTCATTGCTTGTAATCCAGGCATTGGGAGTTATTTCATTTTTGTTGGGAATATTTTTAGCGAACTAACGTCATTGACATTACTTCGCATTAAGAAAGCGAACTAAAGTCAGTACATTTTTTTATATTCCAAATTTTCATTTTTCATTATCACCTTCGACTTATGATCATTATATCATGAATCTGGGATTTAAAAAATGAATCTGAGATTGGCTTAGGTCACATCCCCAATTCGGGGCGTGATCAATGGTATTTATGTGCAGAACTCCTTTCCGCATTGGCGGCCTTCGGCCGCGCTTCAAAAAATAACCCTGGGCTACGCCATTCCAACTCCGGGTGTGTGCCATAGCCGTGGCTACCGCCACGGTGATGTCCTTCCGCGTGCCACTCTTTTCTCACAGGGTAATCTGATTACAACAACCACATGAAAATGACTTTAACTGCAAATATCTCGCAAACTACTAAACATATTGGTTCAGCGGAGTTATATTCATGCTCCTGGGACCAAAGCGCGTCTCCTGATACATATCTCAACATTTTTGGTTGTGTATTAGCGCTCGGTACCCCACGTAAACGATTACCCATGTCTAGATTTAGAATCTGAAATGAGATTTTTTTCATTCAAAAGTTTCATTCAAGTTCAAAAGTTATTTGCAGTTAAAGTTCACAATTTTCTGTTATTTTCATGTGGTTGTTGTAATGGCACATTAGGCTGAGCCAAAAAAGTGAAAAAGTGTGGGAAACGTGGCACGCGGAAGGACATCACCGTGGCGGTAGCCACGGCTATGGCACACACCCGGAGTTGGAATGGCGTAGCCCAGGGTTATTTTTTGAAGCGCGGCCGAAGGCCGCCAATGCGGAAAGAAGTTCTGCACATAAATACCATGGATCACGACCCGAATTGGGGATCTGACCTAAGTCAAATTTTCGCCTGCGGCGCTACTTTGTCGAATCTCAAACCCAAATGCCTCAATGACATTAATTCGCATGTCAAAATATTATACGAATTAACGGCACTGACTTTATTTCGTTTTTGGTCATGCGTCTTAATGTCACTGACACTGGGTGCGTAATTTGTTTGGAGGTTGAGCCCAATGTACTATTGATGCCGTGCAAACATTTAAAAATATGCAACGCTTGTGTTCTAATGCTGCAAGCTAAGAGTATTTCTGAAGGACTAGAAAACTTTAACTGTCCGATTTGCCGTCAAAAGGTCGACAACACTATTCAGGTTTTCATGTAATTGTTACATATGTACATTCACATATGTATCTATGTACATATTAATTTCCTGTATTTTTCAAATTTCATTGTAACTGATTATATTGTAAAAATATACCATTTCAAATTTTGATTTGGGATTTATTTCATTTTTTTGGGACTTATTTCATTTGGGAGTTATTTCATTTTTTTGGGACTTATTTCATTTTTTTGGGTACTTGTGGTTTCATTGTGAAATAACTGCCAAATATTGGGAGTTATTTCATTTCCTTCTTTGGGAGTTATTTCATTTATTAAAGTTGGGAATTATTTCATTTTTATTGGAACTTATTTCATTGGGAGTTATTTCATGGGAGTTATTTCATTTGGGAGTTATTTCACTGCACCAAAAGGACCAGGTGCAGTGAAATAACTCCCAAATGAAATAACTCCCATGAAATAACTCCCAATGAAAGAAGTCCCAATAAAAATGAAATAATTCCCAACTTTAATAAATGAAATAACTCCCAAAGAAGGAAATGAAATAACTCCCAATATTTGGCAGTTATTTCACAATGAAACCACAAGTCCCCAAAAAAATGAAATAACTCCCAAATGAAATAAGTCCCAAAAAAATGAAATAAATCCCAAATCAAAATTTGAAATGGTATATTTTTACAATATAATCAGTTACAATGAAATTTGAAACATATAGGACAGCTTTGGACATGCGAATTAATGTCATTGAGGCATTTGGGTTTGAGATTCGACGAAGTAGTGCCGCAGGCGAAAATTTGACTTAGGTCAGATCCCCAATTCGGGGCGTGATCCATGGTATTTATGTGCAGAACTCCTTTTCGCATTGGCGGCCTTCGGCCGCGCTTCAAAAAATAACAATGGGCTACGCCATTCCAACTCCGGGTGTGTGCCATAGCCGTGGCTACCGCCACGGTGATGTCTTTCCGCGTGCCACGTTTCCCACTTTTTCACTTTTCGGGCTCAGCCTAATGTGCCATTACAACAACCACATGAAAATGACAGAAAATTGTGAACTTTAACTGCAAACAACTTTTGAACGGTTGAAAAAATCTCATTTCAGATTCTAAATCTAGACGTGGGTAATCGTTTACGTGGGGTACCGAGCGCTAATACACAACCAAAAATGTTGAGATATCTATCAGGAGACGCGCTTTGGTCCCAGGAGCATGAATATAACTCCGCTGAACCAATATTTTTAGTAGTTTGCGAGATATTTGCAGTTAAAGTCATTTTCATGTGGTTGTTGTAATCACATTACCCTGTGAGAAAAGAGTGGCACGCGGAAGGACATCACCGTGGCGGTAGCCACGGCTATGGCAGCCACCCGGAGTTGGAATGGCGTAGCCCAGGGTTATTTTTTGAAGCGCGGCCGAAGGCCGCCAATGCGGAAAGGAGTTCTGCACATAAATACCATTGATCACGCCCTGAATCGGGGATCTGACCTAAGCCAATCTCAGATTCATGATCATAAGTCGAAGGTGATAATGAAAAATGAAAATTTGGAATATAAAAAAAATGTACTGACTTTAGTTCCCTTTCTTAATGCGAATTAATGTCAATGACATTAGTTCGCTAAAAATATGCCCAACAAAAATGAAATAACTCCCATTAAAAATGAAATAACTCCCAATGCCTGGATTACAAGCAATGAAGTAAGTCCCAAAAAATGAAATAACTCCCAATTTCCAAAAATTATGAAATAACTCCCAAAGATATTTTATTGGGGATTATTTCATTTGGGAGTTATTTCATTATGAAATAATTCCCAGTTAAAATTATGAAATAAGTCCCAATGAATTGGGAGCTATTTCATAATGAAATAAGTCCCAACTTGCATGGAAAATATTTGGGAGTTATTTCATTTTTTTGTTGGGAGTTATTTCATTTGGGAGTTATTTCACTGCACCAAAGGACCATACCGAAATCGAAACACGATCCAATTCAGAAGGGCCAAATCGTTAACTGAAATGGAAACAGAAACTAGATCCAAACGTAGAGGCAGACCAAGAACCGAGTTGCGAACCCTAGAAGAAAACGAAATTGGAACAGAAATCGGAACAGAGATTGGAAACGAAACTGACAAAAAAAACTGGACTCAAACGTGGAACAGAAAATGTAACCAAAGCTAGAATTGAAGGTGGAGCGGAAATCGAAACCTGAACAGCGACTGGATTGATATTACTGGTACAACCAAATGTGAAACTCGAACCGGAATTGAAACCAAATTAGGTAACGAAAACGGAACAGGAACCTGAACCGAAAATAGAACTGAAAATGGAACCGTAACGGAAATAAAAAATTTAAATCATACTGGAACAGAAACTGGAATAGAAAGTCTAATTTCAAGTGGAACCGGAATTTTCACTAAATTTTAAAAGAAAATGTATATCAAACTAGAACCGAAACTCAAGCAACTATGCAGACGTCACAGCGAAGCGCTACCTAAAGGTTTGAGGAAGGTTTGGTACTATCTTGACTGTCACGGCATCGATATTTGGCTCCCCGAAACTTCGGATCATACGTCAATTTCTCCCTAATGGCGTCATCTTTCCATCCGAGGTACTTTAAGGCACTGTATAAAAAGTCTAAATCCATCTAAAGTTCCGAAACTACGTTATGTGAATCAAAGCTCCGTAGCATGCACAATTTCTACAACACTAACAATGTCCCCCTCTCACACGGCAAGTGTGTATTTGCAAAACTTTAGAAAGCTAATATGCACAACCACCAAGCCGTCAAACCAACAATTGTAGCCACTTAACTAAGCATTTGAAACATTTTTAATTACCAAGCAATACGAATCCTACAAAAGCCAATTTGATGTTACACAGTAATTCCTCACGTTCAAAAACCCATAACTCTTAACCATTTAAGCCAAGTGTACGCACAATTAAGTGGAAGTTAAAAGCTTGTTATACCTTCGGTTGGGTTATCATCTCAACACCGTAAAAACGAATAGTTAAGACCGAAGTTTTAATCAAAATCCAAAAAAAAAAAAAAAAAGGTAGAATTCATATTAATGAGAAAACTTACAAGTGTGCGGATATCAGTTTGAGAGTGTGTGTGTGTGTGTGAGTAAGCTTTTAAATCTCGGTAAAATCATTACAATGAAAGTTGGTAGTGCAAATGAATTGCAAGCAGAGCAATGAAAATGATATGGAGCGCAAATGTTTTGGGAATAAACGGAAATAATCAAATTTGAATTTCGTGAAATTAGAAAAAAATACGTTTTGATAATTATTATTATTCCTTAGAGAGCTTTCAAAGCGACAATTTCACTCAAACAAGTTAAGGTGAATAGATCTTTGATTTGGATGTATAAAGATGCTTTGATCTTATGAGTTCAGAAGAATACAACTGGCATGTTGGGAGCTTTAATGCTGCGTATCTATCACTGAGCTTTAAGTCTCTTAAATAGTACACATTTTCACTTGAAGCTAAATAAACTCAGCTAGAAGAGACGTGAACGTGCTCTATCAGCAGTTACCTTAACTCACTAGAGCCCATCCTACCACAAATGAGAATGTGGACAGATTCTACTACAGAAACTGCAGCTGGTTCAGTGAGGGATTACGAGCTTTTTTGTTTGAAAAAAAAAAAATCTGAAAACAAGAGGTCTCGATCGACGACTGCAAGATAAAGTCAACATAGCAACGCACTTCCTGTGACGAGCTATGGTCTAAAATAAATTATTAACCTCCAAACTTATCCCTTGCTCGCTGGAGCTTTTTTCCTTGACTCAGTCAATCCCTGAAACACTCTGAAGGCGCAGAATATTCTAACACTAACTTTACTCTGGTCCAACCCAAAGTGAGACAAACAAAATCCAATTTCCAGACTGAGACCACATTCCGCTGTTTACCCCTCCAACACAAAAAGTTGAAGGTTGTGTGTACATGATGTCTCATAAAATACGGTTTATGTGCGTAAAAATGCTTAAGGGTGACCAGATTGTCGTCAACTATTTTATTGTGCAGCCACCTCACCAGACATTTAATGTTCATCCCGTACTTTCGCTTTATTGAGCATTGTTGTAGCGCAGCCATTTGGGATTATTCCGAACTGTATTTACATGAGTAAAATAAATCAGAAATTTCAAATTTGTCTTGCGATGGTGTTTTAAACATTTAGATGTTAGAGATGTTAATCCCGGGACTTATCTTTTTCATATCCCGCATTTTCGGGACTGGAAATATATTACAGAAAAACTAAATACGCGTTCAGTACTGATTTTGTTATTTTTCGAAGATAACGATTTTTCTAACTTTTTTATGAAAATTTGTAAAAAATTACCGCGTCACAGAAAATTTCGGCAAAGTTTTATAAGCTAGATTGGGCTATTGGCGTTTCTAATTGGAGTTAGCTGGCAAAGAATTTCACCATAAACTGAGATTGCTCAAATAAAAAGTGACTAATCCAGAAATTCTATTAGGAACTAAAATCGATCCCGAAAATCCCGGTACTATAAAAATCCAAAAACAACGCATCCCTAGTAACTTCATGGTATGCAATGTTGTTAATTACTTCAATTTCATAAAATTAACTTAATGCTTTAACCACTGAATTCAAATTGTTTTGTTTTTTGTTGTTGTGTTGTTTAAATAATTATTTCAACTTTGTTGTTTTTTATGTTTTGTCTCACTTAACTTTGTAACATTGCACTTTGTGTTGCTCTTTGTTGTAGTAAATTAACTTTGTATATTCCATTTAAGTAACATCCTGCATTGGCTTACTCCATCCGACAGACTTTACCGTCCTTCACTGTCGCATAACTTGAACTTTATGGTGAAGTTTGTTGTTGTTGTTCACAAAATCTTTGTTTAATCAGCATTACATTCGTAGCGTACTGCAAGGTGACGAAAATGCAATCTTTTTGCGGCTTTCTAAAGACAAAAAGTTGTAAAATTTGGCATTTCGAAAGCGAACTAAAACTCGACGAAGAGTTCGCATTAGTTTTTGTTGTTTACAAACAACGAAACAACAACAATTCTTAAGCAATAAACTTATATGTAGGTACCAGCTAGGCTAGGTCCAAGAATTTGGAGCAGTGCAAAAGTCATCTTCAGTTGCGTCAAACAAAACATTCAGCTCAATCGACCGCTGAAGCTAGCGACATCTATCAATCAAAAGCTAAAGCTGCAGAGGCAAAGCTTTAGAACTAGGTTGAACATTATCTCCACAACTTTTGTCGGCCTTGATGGAAATGCCCCCATTTGGAGCACTGCTGTTAACCTTTGTACAGCTCCACTAAGTCGCGACTGTGACGAATGGACGATATAGTCGAAGACATCCTTTATGGAAGCTTAGAAGATATTCCGCCATTTGCGAACGCACATTCTCAAAGTAAAACTCCTTACGAGCTTTCCATAATTTAAGGCCAACTCCTCCTGGAAAATTTCTTGCATGGCCATAACATAAAGAGATTGAGACAGTGGATAAAGAAAGAACTCTGTACCAGACAAAGGTAAAGGTGATCCCTGAGGAGCTTATTATATTCAACCTGATAGGATTGATTCCCAGAGGCATCAGTAAGAAAGGAAATGAAGAAGTGGCATCGGCTGTCAGCAGTTTCTATCAACTTTCGACCAGTGAGACCGTAGGCAGTTCTATAGCCGAGCGATCTACTCGAAACGCAAGAGTAACTGTGGAAGCAAACCACTTAGCTATCGATACTAAATCCAGACCTTACTCAGCGAAATAAGAAGATCACAATGACCGAAACCTGTTTAAAGTAAGGACTTCCGTCAAAAGATTTTGAGTAAAATTTCTTCTTCTAGGCATAACTTCCTAACGTGATGTATGGTGGATCACAGTGCATGGTATACAAAATCAACTCCTTTCACCCCTTCATCCTCTCAATCATTAAACACCACTCACCTACCATTCCCGTTCACATACTCGCGTATTTCACTCATTTTCCTACACAGCTTTGAGCTTCCTTCTGAGCAATCTTAATTAATTATTCTTTGACTTGCCTTTTGTTTTTGCGTTTGCCTTTGTTGTTGATGCTGTGTGGCACTTACTTATGCTCCAATTCCATGATTTTTTCTTTAATAAGCCAATACTCAACTGAAGCACGCCTTAATTTGCGCGAGCTCAAAAGCAACTAATACCTCGCAAGAAAAAAAATCTCAAAAAAATCATCCATTTCTAAAAAAAAAAACTTCAGATGGGTAAGAACGCGATATTGAGCATTAGAATGACATACAAACAAATTAGCATAATTACTCAGGCAAACATACATATCTACATATATGTACATGTTGAGGTGGGAGCGAATGTATAGGAATGCTTAAAGTGCAGTATACCAACAAATTAGTCAGAAGAGATTAGAACTAGTCCGAAAAATGTAAACTCGAAAGTGAGCTTGAGTGAATAATAAGGTACATGGCTCTCTTCTTCAGCTAAAGGGAATGAGTTAGCATTGATACTTCACTTCTTTGGCTTGATATTTACTGACTCTTTATGGCTTTAGAACTCATTGAAGTTGTACTGTAATATGTAAATACTAGGTTAGGTTTCGCCAGCTTACATTACCACGTCATCAAGTGCATAGGAAAAAATATGTTTTGCGTTTTATCTACATACATATGTATGAGTATGTATATTTATGTTTACTTTTAAGTACGTTCGTTTTACGTTTATGACAAAGGACTTGAATATTCAAAGAAATTTTGCAGCATCGTAATAACAAACCCAGTTCCATTTAGCTAATGAAGCGATTATCATTTTTCAGAGACTAAAACAACGAGAGTCAAACTTACTCGGTGCATGCATACACATGAAAAGAATATTGTGAGTAAGCCCTTCTAAAAGCGAGCAAAATATTTTACTACCTTTACACTAGGTCGCTTAAATTAAATTACTAGGATTTCCATTAGAAGATATTCATCACAAAAAATGTTTCAGACTCTGTTTGGAACATTAAAAAAATTATTTGTAATCAAAAATAATTTCATATTGCAATCACGGCACAAACTTAGCTCTAATATGGTTTTAAATTATTTCCAATAAATCTTCGCTCCTGAACAGCTGCTCACTCTTTCCATTTAATCACCAGATCATTCAACAATTTTTCAATATTTACTAGCTTCACTCTTCACGCTCGTTGTCATTAATATGTGTTATGTTATCCATTTAATCTTTGCGCTCTACTATCATATTGCCACCTGCAAATAAGAAGAGAAAAACAAAAAATGAAAAATTATTAAACTAAGAGTAAGCAAATGAAAACTTCATTAAGTTTTCCAGCATCATTCATTTTCCATCAAACACATACCAACAAACATAATCAAATACGAGAGAAATACAGTTCATCGAGTAATCGAACTCACCTCGTACCAACATTGAAGGATGATTGTGCCTACTTTGTATACATATTTGACGGTTACCAAAAATTATTATTTTAACTCTCGTTTCGTTTTGATATTTCTTTTTAAGCTGGCAATGCTGTTTAAGGACCATTAACCAAGGTTGCCATGTGTGATTTCTTGGTATTTTTCTCATAACCTCATTTATTTCATTCACATACCCTTCCGAATTGTTAAGTTACTTTGTATGAAGCTTTTATGGGGTTCCCAATCATTTCACACTTCGGAGAAAGAAGTCAGAAGAGATGTGAGTGTTATCTTCGAAATTGACAAAAATAACAGCAAATCAAGCAGGATTACTTTGGCTGCAAAACTCTTAATCTTTCCGCCTGCCAATTTATGTCGAAATACCGAACAATACATCCTTTTGCCTATTATTAAACATTTCAGTTACAGAATTGTCCTTTTTCCAACAGTCTAATGTACTTTTTAACAGATTATAGTATTGCTTTTAATTTAATAAAAAAGCGATTTAATTGAATGTGTTATAAAGAAATTACCTCATCATCAATTTTAAGCACGTTATGGTGCATATAGTTATGTACAAATGTTTGTAGACAGCACCCTGTAGGAAATACATATATGTGGCTCCTAACTCTTTAAAAATGTAATATAGCAATGTATTGAGGTGGGAAATTTGTTCACGCTGTATTAAATTTTATACAATTGTAGGTTAAATTTAAATCTTTTTTAATTATACCTATTTCTTACTCTATCACTGGTAGTTATTCTGTCTATAGGCCTTCATTTGTGGCAGTTTTACAGAAAACGTTAAATATTTCTCTTCTTTCTCCCACAATCCCACATTATTTCGACTTTCAGGTACTTTGATATTGATTTCCTTGTAACACTTGGATAACAGCATTCATTTTTGGGTCTTTATTCTAGTACCTCACTCGCTCATCGTAGCCTAGTCTACGCTACACATCATTAGAATCAAAAATGTGTTTAATAAAAAATTATTTCTTGCAGGGTAGCTGGTTAATACAATCGTGTGTTTGTATTTAAGTAAATCAGCTAGCAATATTGTTAAAGTGAATATGCATTTTGAATTATTCTCATAAATGAGATTGGTTAAGCGTTTTATGAGTTTATTGTGAACGACAAATATTTGCGAAAAAATTTACAGAGAGAGTGGTCCGCGGTTAACCCCAGTCATCTAGAGCCATATAAATAAAGTAAAATAGAATAAAGTAAAATAAAATAAAATAAAATTAAATTAAATAAAATGAAATAAAATAAAATGAAATAAAATAAAATAAAATAAAATAAAATAAATAAAAAATAAAATAAAAAAATAAATGTCTCACGAGCTTTTATTCGCTTATCAGCCAACATTAATCCCTGGATTTTTTTCTTTCTGTGCTACAAATTATTTCATTAACTCCTTTCTTTTTGTTTATTTCTTTCTCACACGTACATACATACATGCACAAGCAGTCAATTAGTAAATAAAGTTGGCAAATTATTGAATTTTCATTAATGCAATTTCAAGCCGCAACAACAGCTTTTGTCATTATTAATTGAAGTATTTCATATGTATGCCTACACAAACACATACATACATAAATATAAATAAGTAAACATATTCACTGATTGATTATGAAATTTCTTAGCAGATTTTAATTATATGAAAATTTAATAAGAAGATTACAAAATACGTTTAATCGAAAGTACAAAAGTGGCTTGTAAAGGGTTAAACATCATCAATGTACCAAAACACGAAAGTCGTCAGTTTTCCAACTTTAACCCATCACCTTCCAAGGTGCAATCCCAAATACACACACACATGCGCATACATACACATCCACAAATACATTTACAAATAGACAAATTACAAAACGATTACTTAACCCACGGCTGGTCGATTACAATGGCATCAATTTGTGGCCAAAGTGGAATACAAACAAATTTCCGGTTGAGTCGAAACAAGTAAAAGGCAAAAAGATTAAACGCAATAACAACAACAAAACTCGACACGAATACACCACACGAACACCTACACACACACACACACACACACAGGCAAGGGCACTGGACGATAAAAGCAGGAATACCTATCGATGAGCTATTGAAAGTAGTGACAAGTACATAACTTACAACAACGAAAACAACAACAACAACAACAACAACAACAGCTATAATTACGGCAAACTATTACCAAAAACAATAAAAGCAACACACAAAAAAAACAATAACAATTCATCATGTTGTACGTCAACCAAAAAACACTAAATTCCGTTTGTGGTCAACAATAACAAAAACAACAACAACAGCAAAAAACGAGTTTGATGGAAGAGACTGCATGACCTACTGAGCCACAATTGATGAATGAGCGTTTGTTGTTGCTTTGAAAAGTTTGTCATTATTGTTATTGTTGTTGTTGTTGCTCTTGTTCGTTAGTTGGCTCCAGGTGGGAGAGCTTACATCGACAAACCAACTGGCAGGTGTGCGACAACAACAAAATTCATTGTGCAATATCTGCATTTGTGTGCCAATTGCCGGCTTCTGGTTGCGGTCAGTTTTCGTGCAAAACCAATTCAATTCAAAGTAAATTCACAAACTGACACACCTACGCATTTGCTCAAAAACCAAAAGCCGAAGCCAGCAGCGAACAAACCGACAAGCATACTTTCAGGCGTTTGCGGCTATTTGATGTTCAACTGACCAACTGACTCAGTGACTAAGTGATAAGAGAAGAAAGGACAGGGAAGGAAAGGAAAGGAAAGGAAATGAAAGGAAAGGAAAGCAAAGCGAAGGAAAGGAAATAAAATAAACGAAATCTAAATCCAAAAAAGGATCGAAACCAACCAGCAGCCATTTTTTGAATTCTTTGCTGGGACTTAAAAAATGAAGTCACCATTCAGACTTCATTCTGCTACTTCGAATTAATTTTTGTTGGTTATTGCATTCATTGAATAAAAAGTCTGACTGAAGTCAATTGAAGTCATTTGAAGTCAATTTACATGGCATACGAGACATGATCGTAAACTATTTTTGTTGCAAAAATGAAGTCAGTAAGGGACTTCTCTAAATGACTTCAAAGTCGTGACTTTAAAAAGACTTCAGACTTCATCTTTTCATTCTTTAGTCAAAAAGCGAGTCAATGAGTGCATTCGAAATTTGAAGTCATTGAATAAGACTTCAACTGTTGCATTCATATGCGAATCTTTTTCAACCTGCCAACCAGTAACTAATAACAAAACCCATATTGGATTCGTAAATTTAGTCAAAATCAAAGCCATAGTCGAAACTGGAATGAAAAGCGTAAACTGGAAACTATTGGGCGGTTTCTAGTTCAAACAAATCGGTATGCAACAAAGTCTTTGATTGTCATTTTGATTGATTTGTTTTTGTGCATTGATATCTATTTCACTACAAATTCCATTGAACTTACTACACGCAGAAAATGTCTAAAATTGATACTATTTTCCTACAGGGATGTCACAAGCTTACACGCACACACATGTAGATATTTGTGTTTGTGTGGCTTTTAATTGGTCCACATTTCCATTAGATTCAAACAAATTTAACGCTTCATTGAGGTGATAATGAAGTGCAGTTTGACTGGCCACATTAGAAGCTCTGCGTGTGCTGTTAGTTAATTACTTTTATTAGGAAATATTTGATTGGATTTACAGTCTTTAGGAGCTTTCGATACTGTTATAAACATAAAATGGTTTCAGCTGGATTGGTCAAAATAACAAAATGTCAAAAATAATGAAAAGCAATAAATTTTTTATTTTTATTTTTTTTTTTTAGGAAAGTTGACTTGTTAAGATAACTAGGATAGTAAGGCTGATGAAAGCTCTTTTTCCAACTTATTTTCTAACGAAGAGTCTTTTTTCTTAAAATTGTCAGTCACAAATAAAAACTTCATTCCATTGACATCTGCGAAATGTAATACAAAGCAAAAAAGCTCCTAGCAATCAAAAGTAAAGAAACGATTGCCGCTAATTTAAGATAGATCCAGGTATAAAAGCAAAATGGAAAAAGGTGTAGCACAATTTCCGTTACCAAAATAATTCTGTAAGAGCAACAAAGTACTTGGCACATCTCGAAATATCTTCTATACCTGCGAGCAAGTGATGGGATGGGCTGAGCACCAAATCCAATGATACTTGTTGTCAATTTGGTGGCTTGCTCAAGCTTGTTAGTCAATTTGTTTGTTAGTTATTTATTTGAATGATTGTTTGTTACTTAGTTTGTTTGGTTTACGTGAATTGACAACTGATTGATTTGTCAAGTTACTGACTCTAAGCTGATTTCATTTTGGTTTTTCCATTTTAGTTAGAGAGCCAAAATAAAGGCGCCATGGTATCAAATGAATATTAAGTTAATTTCTATACTTTTACTAATTTTTTTTTTAAGTGCTAAAAAGTGAGCATCGAAATGAAAAACAAAACGACGCAACTTTTGAATTTGAATTTTTTTTTTTTTCTAAATAATTTTTTTTTTTTTTAATTCCCATTTCCCATAATTAATCTCAATCTGTCTTTTAACTTTGCCACCAAGATTCCATCAGCCATGCAGAGGATATGGAGATAACAGCGAGTTGTGTTTTACTCTTTAGTAACGAGTAGTTCCATGTCAAATCGTTAAATAGTTGTAGTCGATCCATTCCGATTTGAAGGAAAATTGGTTTCCTTTAATCAAAAAATTAAGTTCTACTAAAAAAAAATATTACATCTTTAAAAAAAAAAATTTTTTTTGTTAAGAGTTCTGCACTTACAATATTTTACTTTTATCCTGCTTTGTAAAATTTTTTTTTTAATTTTTCGGAGACTACCAAATTCTAAAAACTTAACATTTTTGCTTTCGAAAGAGATACTTGAGGTGATAAAAAGAGATATTTCGGGCAAAACAATTTTGAATTCCCAATTTAAAAAAATTTAACAATTTTCAAAATTAAACCCAATAAACTCAATTTATTTTTTTGTATTGTACCGCTGATATATCTTAAGATATCCAAAAAATTTTAAAAGGGTGGTTTTTTTCTTTTTTCAATACTTTTCTGTTTATATTGTTTTAAAAATATGTATGCATTTTTTTCTGGAAATCACAAAAGTTAGAAAAATAATCTTTCGTACTTTCGACGGGTATTTTTTAATTTTTCAAAAATATTAATTTTAAATTTTGTTCAAGAATGTATTTTTTTAATTTTTCCAAATTTCTAGTCTATTGCAGTTAGTTAGTTGTAGCTATTTACGAAAATACATAATTTAAATTTTTCAAGTTCACAAAAACTAAAGTTGGTCAATAAATTTTGGACTCAAATTTTGCCTGTGTTAACCACTGTTATCTCATATCTTAAAATTTTCAGGGAGAAATCTGTTCTATGACCATTTCAAAATATTTCAACTAGTAACTCTTTGATCGTTGCTTAGTTTTTCTTTTACTTCCTTCCTATTCCTTCCTTACCCTTCCTTTCTTTGTATACATTTTTACTAGATACTTCTTGTTCTATGCCATTTACAATTGCAACTTGTTACTTTTTATAATATTTGCAGTTCGCATAACGCAGCTGCAAGTGACAGCAAAAGTATTGCAGCGAATTTCAATACCGTCTAGACCAATTACAATAAAATATTGCATTCATTGCTTATGAAATTTCTATAGATATCTAAAAAAAATAAATTTAAAATGAACAAAATTAAAATTGCAAATTGTCAACTTCGAGCAAAGTTCATTGCTACCTATCATTTGGGGTTGAATAAACAGCGTACAAACATGTTGTTTATTCTTTTATTGATTCACTTATTGAATAGCTCGTCCCCCACCCCCAATTCAAGAAAAGTTTTCTCGAAGCTCTGATTTTATTGAAAAAAAATCAAACAACAAAAAACGCGCAGAATTTTAACAAAAAACACGAAAACAAGCAGGGCTACACTTCATCACCAAACGCCCCATGTAACTCTAACTCTATAACAACAAATAGCGCGTACAACAACAACAACTAGAACTTGGACTACTCGCTGTCGCCATCAATATATGAAGTAAGCAGTAAAATCATTCAAGTTTATTTGCTTCAGCTACTTATTTGTGCAATTGATGAAGCTTTCTGCTTTGGCATATGAAGTAGATACTATGCTGAGGCACACACACACACACACACACACACATGTATATAAACACACTCATACACATCAAAGCATATACTTTTAACGTGCGCTCCCTTTTTGATAGCGACTCAATCGTTAAGTGGTGGCGACCACTCGGCAACGCTTTTGGTCATTCACTACGTTCTTGGTCGTTTCATGGGTGGCCAAAGCGCTGAATTGTCTGGCATTAAGCTTGTACTTTACTACGATTTTTTTTATTTCAATTGACTGCACTGGAGCCTCACTGCAATAAAGGCGGCCCCTACTACCCTTGGTTCCTACCTTTTTTGCTTTTAGATATTCTTGCTTCATATTTTGCTCTCTGTCTTCCTCATACACTACCAACCTTCTGTGCTGCATTAGGTCTCCATTTCAATTCTTTTTATACATCAGCTCGTCGTTGTTAAGTTGACTTGAGTTGAGTTGAGTGGAGTTATGTTCGAATGAAGTTGCATTTGACGTCACTGCAAAGTGGCCATCCATTCGTTTTATTGTTGATAGTGCAATACAGTGTTGTGCAGCACAATGGCAGTGTAAAGTAAGAGAGTAACGAGTTGGCGATCGTTGGTCATATTGAGCATTGGGTCAGCTTACTTACTTGCTCGAATATATATTTGAAAGGACCACACACCATTTCAGCGATTTTTTCAATTTTCAAAAACTTTTCAACGAGTTTATCGTATTAACTAGTTACTCGTTATTTTATTTATACACTATACATACAGTTTTCAGTAACGAGTTATAAGAAAACAAATAAAGACAAGTTCATGCCAATTGCACGCTACCATTTTATTGCACAACACTGTCTATGAGCATCTCGTTTTAAAGGCTCTCCATTGCTTTTGCTGCACTTTTCCTTCATTGCCTTTTGTGTATTTCGGAATAATAAAAAATAAATACTTACAAAATCTTTATATAAAAGTGTATTTGTTTTGTACAATTTTATTCAATTCAATTTGACTTTGGCGTATTTGCAATAAAATGTGCAACAAGCTGATTGAAGTTCCATCATTGAAAAGACAGATAGAAATAGAGTAAAGCAAGCAAAGCTTATTTGTGCTTTATTTATATTTGTTTAGTGAAGCAAATATTGTTTGGCAAAGGTGCAGTCAATTTTATGCTTTGCAGAAATAAAAAAAAAACCAATTTAGTTTGACTGAAGTTTGAGAAAAGACGGCGCTAAAGAAAACTTTATAGGAAAGAAAATGGCAGCTTTCTGTTAAGTTTTAAGTTGAAGTTGAAGATAAGGTTTAAAGCGAAATTAAATAAAATATTTGTATTCTGAAAATTAATGGTCGCTTTAAGTAGAACGAAAGGTATTGGAAGTGTTAAAGATATGCTGGAGTTGATGGAAAATTTTGTATCAGCAATGGAAGAGCGCTGGTCTTGACATTTAAGAGAGCGGAACTCTGTGCTCCCCGGTTCCCATCAAAAATTCAGAAACACACTTTTTAGAAATTTTTTTCAGCGAGTCAAAATTCTGAAGTCAAAATTCAGAAGTCAAATTTTAGAAGTAAAAATTCCGAAGTAAAAGTTCAGAAAGTAAAAATTCAGAAAGTAATGAGACGGCAGAAAAAAGGTCGCCAATTTTAAATATTTAACAATTATGTGTAGCACCCATTTAAACCTAACCAAAAAATCGTTCATAATATCGTCAAATGCCAGTTCGTTCTTCCTTTATTGATTCTTCACGCCTTGAGGAGAATTAGAGACTTGAACTTTTTTGTTTTTCTTCATCTAAGTCGACTAAAGTCTCGTTCACTCAGTCTGGAGTATGATCGCATGACGGCTTAGCAATGCGTGCTGCCCTTCCAATTAAGCTTAGATTAGGTGAAAGACGTTTGGATCAAAAATGGCATGGCATTTCTGGGTTAACAGGGATAACGCGAACGCCAGAAGTATTTGGGGATCCGTCAAAGTAAACCCCATATTTGTATTGTACAGGTATAAGAGAGGTGATGTTGGTAATTTGCTTGAGGCCGCCTGGTGGCAAGGGCTCACAAAGTTCTGAAATTTTTGCTCTGCTTTCAGGCCACTTGGTATGATATACGACAACAACTCAGCTCAGAATATTTAATCCAAGCACCAGCACTTCCGACAATTAGACGCTGTTCAGCATGCACACCGGAAGAGAAAAGTTGTTGGAAGCACTCAACTCGAGGCCAGTAGTGTTATGAAGGAAACTCTGAATCTTCATATTGAAGATGATTTCAATAATATTAAAACTGAGATCTTCTGTGAGCACTTGTAGTATAGAAAGCTTTGTATCTACCTAGATTGATTCTATTCTTAGCTTAGAATGGTCAAAGCAACTTTGGGCACGGGCTAAGTAATTAAATTGACTGCCCGAGATGCCCCTAAGGGAGCTTCCCTTCGAACTTTTTACAAATATTTCTGGTTAAAAAAAAATTTGAATATTTTTCTGTCAAAACAAAAGAGGCTAGTCGCTGCCTTGTTGTTGCTGATCATGGGTAAATTTCTTCCATTGTTTCATGAACATATTTACGATATTTCGCGATAGGCAAGAGAATGCGCTCTGGGAGTGAACTTCACCGCACAAGTCCGAACTCACTGAGAGCAGCTACAATGCACATAACTGGCCCTGAGTGGACGTGTCGGATATCCGACGAGACTCGATCCCCACTTTGCCATAGACTGATGATGGAATATATTTTCTGCTGTCAATAATTATCCTCATAGTCCTTTTCATCATTGACGCTTCTGAAAATGTGCTCCCTGCCGAATTTTAGTACGCACTTGAAATATGCTACCAAGTCTGCAGCTACTCTCCCAGCATGAATTCAGCACAGTCATGCAGCTGCACAGTGACTAACAATGCAATCAGTGACCCAATTTTTAGTTGTCCATTTATATTGGTGTATGTATGTATGTATGTACATATATAAGAAATGACTAAATATATAAAAAATTGTTATGACTACTGTTAGTGCTCTCGATATTTTTCCCAATTCATTGTTTACTTACACACATACACAGACATATATAATATAGTTAATATTGGTGGTAAACATAAGGATATCAATCGTAGATTCATTGAGCCATGCACACAATCATTCATGCGCTCATTTATGACTCTATATATCCATAACAAAAGCGTTAATAATGGCATAATACAATACAAAATAATAACAACAACAAACATCATACAACAACAACAACGTTCGTATATAACTCGATAAAGGCCAATGAAGGCTTACAAAAACAAATAGCATAACGAAAAAAGAAGAAGCAATTGGCACCAAAGCAAGCATTCAGTCATGCATTTAGCCAGATATACTCACATTCGCTGGACAATCAAACTAAAATTCATTGAACTGTGCGAAATAAAATCGTTCATTATCCTTTTTTTTTGGGGGGTATGTTTGCGAAGTGTTTGCAAGAGATACGAATAATGTAAATACATAACAGAAATGAAATGGCGCATTCCATGTTAACTGGATTAAAAGTTTTTATGGTAGCTTAAATTTTTAGCGATTTTTTTATTATTTAGCACTAATTTTGGTCTCAAGGATTTAAGTAATTTAATTGTACAAAAAAATGTTAAGTAAAATTTATAAAAATTTATTTTTTATTTTTTGTTTTTTTTTGTGTTTTGTTTGTGTGTGCAAAAAGAAATTCATCTAGCTTTTTTTTTGGGTTTAACTGTAACGCTTTTTGCAATTACAATCATTTTTCGTATTAAAATTTTTTTTTGTTATATCGATAACAATCGATTTCCAAAAAAATATATATCGAATTTTTTATTTTAGTCGCTTTTTACATTTACAAAATATTTGTTAAATTTTAGCCTTTGTTTCGTCGATTTTGGAATTTTATGTTTGCATCGATAACAATTTTTTTAAAGAAATATATGGATTTTTTTTGTTTCACTTCATATTTAGCATTTTTAAAATTTATTATTTTTATAAGATTTTAATCTATTAAATTTAAAAAGTTTTCGATATTTAAAAAAATATTCATAATACGAAGAATCTATAACAATCGATTTCCCAATAACTATACATATATCGTTTTTTTTATTTTTGTTGAAATTTAATTTATTTTTGAAAAATAAATATTTGTTGTATTTATCTTAAATAAAAATATCATAGTCTATCTTTAACCTTTAACTATATTTGTCTCGTTAAACCGATTGCTATTTTAAAAAATAATCAAAAAGAATTTAAAAATAACCCCAGAAAATGGAAAAGTTTAAAATAATAATAAAAAAATGATTCTGATTAATTTCGATTGTTTTAAATTTCCTTTTTGTTAGTTTGAAGATAACTATAAGAAAATGTGGCAAAATAATGAAAAACATAATAAAATAATGAAAAGTATTTAGTTAGAAATATTTAAAAAAAAAAACTTTTTAGATTATTTTTTTGTTTATTTTTCTTTTATTCTTTTAATTCCAATTTTAATCTGTTTGTAATTTCGGCTTTTAGAAAGCAATCATAATAAGCCTCAGAGATAAAATAAGCCTTATATAAGGTACAGATTTGTAAAGTTATAAGATTTTGGCAAGAGCCCCACATTTTTTTCTTCTACTTCAAAGTACAAATAAATGATTATTTAATAAATATCATCAGTCGTTGCAGGCCTATTGTTAAGCTGTATGTCGTTGTTGTATTTTTTTCGGTCAATGCTCACAGTCTTAAAATTACTTCTTTTTTTTGGTTTCGAGGTGTAATCACACAACCACACACCCTAATATACTATTTCCATTTAAAGCTGCTTTATTATTTTTACCTTCGTCCAGCTTGGACCCCTCCGCACACTCTGGTCTTTGAGTTTATGCCCTCATCGCACCGCTTGTGTTGGCACCTTTGGGTTTTCGGCCTGTCGGCATTGTGTTGATTCATATTAATACCAGTTGATTTAACACCAACATTGTAGTAGTTATAGCGCACTGAAACGAGAACAAATGAAATAAAATAAAAATAAATTTTGAGGCCAAGTAGGAAAGTTTCCTGTGAAGAAAGTGAAGAACAAATTTTAGTGCAAGTGATTGGCAGCTGGCGTGACGTTTAACCATGTGAGAATGGGATTTCAGTCATTGTAACCTCTTTTTTGTTGTGTTTTTTTTTTGCATTTGACTATAGAAAATGGGCTACAACTTTAGCAAAATTTCAACTTTTATTTCCATCTCATCATTTCCTACTAGCCCTCTATGCACTTCATACATTGTGTTTCTTATAATTCTATTTATTTATTTCAGCAACGTAAGTGTGATTATTTACGCTCACCAACCATTGTTTATGTCGCCCCTTGGCGTTTTATTGTTGCAGGTTCTATATAATTTCTTTATTTCCATTTTACCTTTTATAGGCAGCTGATAAAAATTCATGGCTATTCCTCAAAATGATGTAGATTTAGGGACATTGACGTGACAATGAAATCTTTAGTGTAAGTACAGCAGCTAAATTTTGTAATGTTAAGAAGAAGGAGAGGTATTGTAGAACCCTTGTTTTGTTCCTAGAAGCGCTTATTCAAAGAAATTTTGTTGACCAGATATAACTTTGGTTTGTGGATCGTATTATTCTGCGATCAACTAAAGACACAATCGCTTGCTATTGAATCCGTAGATTTTCTCAGGACCCGAGTAAAACGAAGAAGAATGCAATTACAATTACTAGGACAAAGAGTAGGCATCGAAACCGTAATCCTAAGTACCGAAGTTTCGGGATAGCAACTTGCTCTTACTCTCAAAATTCGAAAATTTAAAATTCTACAACAACTTAGGAGTGAAAGTGAGAAAAAATTGCCTTAAAATAACAACAACTAATTGCATTGCTAAAAATTTACATATTTAAAATCCCGTAAATTACGGGATACCGACATTGGCCCTACTATACACTGCTGAATATGAAAATAGTTACTCATACGCAGTGTCGTTCCGCTGACTATTCCTAACTATGGATGCATTGCCTTTATTTGGGCTGCGTTCATAATTATAAAATTGTTATATGTACGCGTTTATGCTATTATGCAGCTTATTTCATTTATTATTTTAGATTCCAAAACTCATCAATTTCAATAAAATTCACTAATGAATAAAATGCATTTCAATAATTTGCATAGAATTAATGAGTTGATGCAGACACAATTTTAATGCTCTGTCATTGTTGAATGTTACAACCTTAAAATATAGAATATCATGTGAACAAATATCTTAATGGCGTAGCTAAGTAAAACTTTAACATTTTGCAGATTTTATTCGTGCTATCGATAGACCAAGATTGAGAGCTACAACCAACTAACATGCAGATATTGATACATAAATGAATATGGCATGAAAATGGGGTGTAACGATTCTGTGTCTATGTATGTATTCCAATATTATAGTTCTCATCTTCTATATCATTCCACGTTGGTTGTAGGTACATATCTCATTTGCATCAGAATTGAAATCAATGCAATGCATTTCGTACTTTGTAGTAGTATGTGTGAACTGTTGGTGTCGGTGCTTACGTTTGTGCTTGTGTTTGTAGTTTTTACTGTTTGCAAATACAATTAAAATGATAGATCATACATTGTTTACGCTTTGGACGACACCAAGTTTGGTCATGCACACTTTTCCAGATTTTCTTTTGTGAAAGTACATACATACCTGCTTGGAATGTGGAGAGAAATGTGGCAGGATCTCTATTAAATAATATAAAATAAAATAAAATAAAATAAAATAAAATAAAATAAAATAAAATAAAATAAAATAAAATAAAATAAAATAAAATAAAATAAAATAAAATAAAATAAAATAAAATAAAATAAAATAAAATAAAATAAAATAAAATAAAATAAAATAAATAAATAATAAATAAAGTAATGAAAAACGAGAAATATAAACAAATAGAAACAGACTTTTTTAAGATTTCAGTATTTTATTTTCCCTTTCTTCCTCCTACAATTCAGCTTGTTAACTTCAAGTTTGTTTTTACTTTGTTAATTTTTTTCACTGCAATCGTGTTCATTTAACTTTACTGTTTTCATTTCAATTGCAGCTATCGGATCAAGCGAAATGTTTAATAGAAAAACAAAGCGAATGCAATCAAATTTTATTTCTTTGAGTTTATTAAATGTTCGTGTATGCTATGTAGGGAGTATTTTTTATTGAACGAACTTTATTCAATTTGCATTTATAGACGTGTCACATAGAGTGAAACGAAAAAAAAGACACTGCCATCAATTGGCATACAAAGCTCGTAAAATATTATTGTGCATTGGTGGGGACATTTGCATAAGGGTGTCGCTTAATTGTAAATTTTAAATTGTTCCGTCTGATAACGACTAGTTTGATTTTTTTTAAGTTAAACTACCAATGATGGAGTTCTAAAAATAAAAATTAAGATCTGATAGTTTTGCAATTAGGGTTACTAAAAATAATACCTATACAATTTTTAAAATGTTTTTTTTTCTTTTGCGTTACAGCCTTTTGGTCTATTTTGCTGGCTTAGAAACAATAAAGTTCGGTCTTGCTAGTGCTAAAAAAAAGTTCGAAGATTTTATTATTTGAGTCACCCTAATATGAGTGTGAGTAAATACAAACTTATTGATTTGATCATTTATTTGCATGCGATTGTTTTGGTAGTATCCTTTATTAGTTTTTCCCACAAATACATGCATGCAGCGTTTTTCCTTTAGCTTTGATTTAATTTAACATTTCTTATTTCTTTTTTAAGCTTTGACTTTTTATACATCTAGTTTAGTCGCACTAGGTCTGCAGAAAAATCTACAACAGACAGGGCAGGATTCTGGAATTTTAGTCTCGAGCACATGATGACCCCATCAGTTTAATAACAAGTGGAAGGCTCTAATGGCTCTGATTCCTCTGAACCTTGAAACTATTCCACGGGCTAATTTTGTTTCAATTTTCGGGCAACTTGTCTGACTGAAAGTTTATCAAATCTCTCACACCATCAAAGATTTTTTGGTTGTCATAAAATAATGAGCTGCGTCGATACTTTAAAGCGGGTGGGGAGTCCTCTTACGCTGCCTTCACATTTCTTGCCAGAACTCAGTCTATCACCTAGTCCCGCTAGACGACTTTATATGTTGGTGTTGTTGTTTTAGCAACTTTATATCGCGGCGATCAGTGCTGAGTGTTCTAAGAAAATTTAGCTGATGACGATACTAATTTTCTCTGGGTTATTTCAAGTTTGCAAGTAGGTATTTCGTGATTGTTCTGGGGCAATGTATAGCCTTTACCGAGACCAGCTGGTCTTATTCGGGTACATGCAGGGACTTTTTAGCATTATTTCAGAATCAACACAGGAATTTTTGAACCATTTCGGGATTGTTTTTAGTACTTTTTGGAGATCGTTTCTTGAGAAATTATTATTTTTTGATGAAAAATAACATTTCTTGCGTCACTTAAAATTTTTTTTTTGAAATATTTAATAAAATTTATTTTTTATTTTTAAATCATACCATGCCAAATATTTTCTAACGTAAATAAAATTATTTTTAAAAACATTTTTCTTTGCACAAATTAAATAACTAAATACCATAATTTATATTAGCAGCAGCGAGTAAGCTTCATCTCTCCAAACATGCCCATAACACTAACGCTCTGACATACTTATTTAAACAATTTAGAAATAATATTAATACGCAAGATATTTTCATCTTAAAAACACTTCTTAAGCCACTTTCACACCACACACACACACACACAAGCGCAAAACCACGCATCTTACTCACTCACACTGACCTTAAATAAACTTGGCAGTTATTAAACTTATGTGTTCATTGAAATCTTTTGGGCGATTAGAAGTTTTAAGAACTGCACAAGCCGTCAGTGTGACGCTCACTGATACATTCATACATACAAAAGTATATTTGCCCAACAATTTGAGAGAGCAACATAGAAAATCTTTACTAAGCTACTGTGTCAACCAAGAACATATTTAATCAGTAACACAAATCTGCAATGTGCTATCTGCAACTGTTAATCGTTACAGCTGAGCTAAGAATGCGTATCTAGGTACTTTTAAGTAAGTATATTAAGCGCTAGAGCGGAAGATGTCGTGGAGCGGGGGGGGCGCATATACAATTTTCAATTCAAATATATTTTAGTTAAGCTTGACGCTTTAAAGTTAAATATTTAATTTCAAATGTGGCTAAGTGTGTACACTTGCATTTATGTATGTCAGTTTGTTGTGTTGGTGTGCCAACTTTCACTTGATTGTGGCTTAAGGTTACTCATACGACACGTTGTACCTACATTTTGTTGGCAACTGGCAAGCGCGGGTGGGAGCAATGTAATGTGATAGCAAACGCTTAGGATTTAAGTAAATAAATTGAAATGCACATAACAAGATATATGTACGATTGTATATATATGCATAAATGTGTGTGTGTGTGTATTCATATGCTTGTGGATTTGTGTAAAGTTGTGCTTTGGAATTGTTGGCTAACAACAAATTTCTCAATTTCGTTAAAAGTTTTGCGCAATGCGATTTAGATAACGAAGTGGTCCTGTTAAAGCTAACGCTCAGAATTTACTATCACACCAAGGTACAGGGTGTAACATAAGTAGCAGTAGGATTGCATATTTGCAGCAATTTTTCGTTTTTTGGTAAGAAAGCTTTACAAAATATTTTTTTTGGTTTTTGAAAAATTATTTCTGAAAAAAATTTCCGAAAACTTGTACATATTTTTGAGTTTTTTCTGTCTGAATTTATGGGGGGCATCGAAAAAACTATGGAAAGATTATTGTAGAGTTCATTCAACACTTCTAGAGTTGTGGTCTCTCTTTGTTATGGGTATGAAGGCGGAGAAAGGGATCTATTTGTAGATATAAATACAGACTAGGACTTAAGGGTAATTCATTGGAGAGGAGGAAGTATTTCAAAAATACTCAACTGTAAATATCGATGGATATGAAGATTTAAAAACAACTTATTTGATAAATGGTGATTGAAATGGGTGGTGAAAAAAGTGACTGAAGAAGGTGATTATGAAGGCGAGGTTGAACGCTTAAATCATTAGAGAAACTACTTAAGAAAATTTCAAAGCTAGCAATAAACGACTAAATAGTTTGAATGAAAAAAAAAATCTTTATCCCTTAGCTAGGTTTAATTTTTTCATTACAGAAATAACTTACAAGAGAAAATGCTCACACTGGCATTACCTACCGCACCCTGTATACCGCCGTGTATCTCCTTCAGCATGTGTATGTATGTATGTATTTTCGTACACACTTAACATTAACCTTCGAAAAACACTTTTTTTTTCCTAACTTTTTACAAACTTTTGCCAATTTATATATGCTTAAGCAGCTGTGAGCGTGTTAGTGTGGTGCGGTATAGCCTCAGCACTCCTCCTGCGCCACCAGGCCACCAGGCCACTTGCTGATGATATCAATTCAATTTTTGCAATTTTTATAAATCCAACAAATTCGTTAAAGTCACCAAAGTATGTAGGCAAGTACTTAAGTTTGTCATTTCATTTTATATTTATTTCGTTGCTCAAGTAATTTCCTACACTTGGCATTGACCGAAAAAAAAAAAAAAGTGCGCTATCTTGAGTGTGTGAACCAAAAACTGAAAAGGCGTGCAGTGTAAAGGGTGGTAGAAGCAATTTGCTGGCGTCTGGTCCAAAGTGTGAAAAATCAAAAAAATAAACCAAAAGTGTCATAGTACTTTCAGCATTTGACACGTACCACGCAAGTCATACTCTTGCTTGCGTTGCAATGCCTCCAATATGTGTGCTACACGTCGTATACGTGACCTCAACGGAAATTGGGGAATTGAGTAGTAGATATTGGTTAGCCAATATTCCTTTTGGGGTTAAACATGTGTGCAATGCTGACAATTAACATACATACATACGTACATACGAATTTTGTACATTTTTGCTTGACTTTGAATGTAAAGCAGAGCTCTGGATTTTATTGCAGCAATGAGGTCAAGTACGTTTTTCTTTTGAGTTTTAGGAAATTTGTTTAATAAAAAATCAGACAAATCTAGCATATTTTTTTCTATGACGAAACGCTATAGACTAC
The DNA here is from genome assembly GCA_951509765.1 of Sphenella marginata. Lineage (NCBI taxonomy): Eukaryota > Metazoa > Arthropoda > Insecta > Diptera > Tephritidae > Sphenella > Sphenella marginata. Next base: position 64,090,295 of record OX608083.1, read on the forward strand.
TTGCTACCCACGAACCTATGCCTCTGTTCGAACAACTCAATCTCACACCTTTTCTTCTTTTGTACTCTAGCTTTTTACTTCCCTCCTTCTGCTCTTTACTGCCTCTTTTTCTTTTCTAATTAATATTGCTATTAACTATCTTTTCATCTACTTCTCCTTCAACCTCTTCCTTCGTGGGAAGTTAGATAAGTATTCCGAAATGTATATATTACAAAAGCTATGGAGGTTGTCCACACCAGACTGCAACTTGAAGCTTAACAAAGAATGGCAAATGATCTTGCTGAAGACGACAACTGAATCGGCTTTTGTATTCTGTGGACATATACCGCCTTTTTTACTATCTTTTATGGAGTTTAGTTGTTTCTCTTGCTGAGTGAGCTGTTTATGTAGCCTCAGTATATCTATACCTTTGCCGGTACTATCCAAGCAGACTTTGTAAGTCGACTTCTCACCACCAAAATTCTCACTTGAATTGATTTCAAGCCTTCATTCAGGGTGACTCCGAGGCAGAGGGGTAGCTTCTGCAGTACTGGGAGAAAACTTTATGTGACCTACAAAGACAAAACTTTCGACCTTTTATGCGGGCAGAGATAATTAGAGCTTAGATACTCGCAAGCTAACGTTATCCCAGGATTGGTGATTATTTAGGGGGAAATTTTCGATACTAACTGAAACTCGGTGGTCGTCGGCGCCTAAATTTCAGTTAATATAAAAAAGTGCGCCTAAAGTTATGCTATTTCACATTTATAGGCAAAATCAGTGGTAGAGGGGCGACGAATTTCCTTTATCGTTTCCAAAGTCAAATTGAGGCAGTCGACTTTTTCTGGCCTAGTTCACTGGAGATATCCAACCTTTTAATATCATAAAGCATACTTCTAGGCACAATTTTTCTCACATAAAATCAATTTCTACAACACTCATTGTAACGTTTTATAATTCCATTTTTCTAACACAAAAATCGTGTGACTCTCTGAGCCTCCTCTTTTTAGAAACACTTTTCAAAAATTTGCGTATAAATTAGAAATTAACCAAAAGCGCCTAAAAATATGCAACGCAAAAAAACTAAAATTTTGCCTAAAAACGAACGAAATAAAAACGCAAAATGCCTGAAAACTAATCCAACATACAAACAATACACTAACGGCGCACTTGCCGGCAGAGAATTCAACGAGAAAAACGTGAAATGCTAACAAATAGATATATGTATAGAAGGATATTTTTCAAAAGCAAAACACACACAAAAAATGCATTAAAAAAAAAACAGGAAAAAAAAGTGAAATGAACTCAAACGAAGCGGAAATTATGCGATGCGAATGCACATTTTCATTTGGCGAATGGCAAAATGCGCTAAAAGACATAAACCAAAAACGCAACCGACAAGCAAAAATGTATGACGAAAAGCTGAATGTAAGCAAAAAACAATATTAGCGAGGCATAGAGGAGATGTGCATTCGAAAATCGCACAAAAAAAAAAAAACCTAACTAGGCATGTTTGACAGCAGAAAAAAATCACCAAAATCTCACCCCTGCCAGCGTTAGCATATGTGTAGACGTACTAACTTGAAAAATTGAAAAGCTTCACTAAAAGAAATGAAACTTGGCGTAAAAACATAGCGTTTGTCGCTACAGATTTGTCGGCTTTGAGCTGACGTGATTGCGTCGTGTGCAGTGGAATGCGAATTAAAACTATTCTCTCGGATTTTTTTTTGTTTTTTTTTTTTTTGTTTTATTGCGTTTCCTTATGCATAGATTCAGATGTGAGTTAAGCTTATATGAGCGAGTGTGTGTATTTGTTATATGTATATGCCTTGGATACGCGCTTAATTTCTTTTGGCTACAGTTGGTTGTAGTTCAATATTAGTCAATTTTAATTTGTGTAGCATACTTATTTCATTTCATTTCATTTATTATAATTAAACATTAGTACAATAAGACCTAATTGCAGTCTTTTTTAGTACAACCATTATCACATAAAGCTTTTGTAACAATATCTATATATGTAAACAAGGGCAATTACAATCGAACTTCTAAGTTAATATTAAAATAAGTAGCGCATAATACAATACTGTTCATGGAAAACTTTTTTAAAGTATATCACACATCAAACTATAAGATAATAAATAGTAAAAAGATAACAGCAAAACAAGATAAAAACTAATCAATGGTTTATTAAATGGTTTAACAGGTTTAATAGGTGGCCAATTTAAGCAATTTACGTTGAAAAGTATTGGTAGATAATTTTTCTGTAGTTCTTTTCGTTTATGCAGTTTCTAATGTTAGCAGGTATGGAGTTCCATGTTCGTATGGTATTTACAAAAAACAGTCTTGTTGATGCCACAAAATTGAAATTTGGCACTATTAAGTCATTCACGCGACTAGATCTAGTAAAAATAAGCTTCTCATAAAGATAAGAGGGCGTTTTTGTGGCAATAAGTTGCACGAGGAAAATACAACTTCTGGCTTTCAAGTAAGCATGGATTTCACAGCCAAGAAGTTGGGTTTTCCAAGCAGAAATGTGGTCAAATTTACTTAGGCCATACACATAACGCGTTATATGGTTATAAACAACATCAATTTTATGAGCGGAACAAGAGTCTAATTTACTATATACCAACTCAGAGTAAGTTATAATGGGCAACAATAGTTGAATTGCAAGTTTCTTACGAATGAAAACTGGCGTGAACATAGACGATTGTCTTAGATTTCGAAGTGTACAATACACTCTGCCTACCATGAAATTAATGTGATCAACACAAGTAAGACTAGAGTTCACCATGAATCCCAGGTTCTTAACTTTATTAACAATATTAATCTTACTGTTATCAATATGTACTTGTGGAAGATTGCCAATAACAACCTTTTTTCTAGAGATCGGTAACACAGACGACTTACTTGCATTTAGACAAAGACCATTCTTGTCAGCCCACTGCGACACTTTCAGTAAATCTGAATTTAGTTTGGAGAAAAGGTCAATGGTTTTATCAAAATTATCAGAGATATACATTTGCACATCATCAGCATAGGCATGCATTTTAACAAAATCGCATTGTTTGAAAATATCATTTAGAAACAGGCTGAATAACAAGGGTCCCAGGATGGAACCCTGTGGAACTCCCAATGTTAAAAGCTTTGACTGCGATGTTTCATAGCCCGTGCTTACTCGCTGGCATCTACCGGTCAGATAGCTGTTCATAATCTTCACCGCATTTTCGCTAAAACCAAAGTATTTTTCAAGTTTCTTGCAAAGTAGGGGGTGATTTACGGAGTCAAAGGCTTATAGGCGCAAAAACTTATATCTAATTTATATTGCATACTTTCTGGATTCAAAAGACAGTTGGCTGTGATCGCAGAAAGTAAATAATTTCTATCGTACCCATTTATACAAAAAATTTTTACGATTGGTTTTTCCTTAGAATATCACAAATAAATATAAAGAGGGCAGTAGTGGCTTCATTTGCATTTTTCTTTCCAACTCTTTCTAGATTACTTTTTGCATTGATTTGAATTTCTTTAGTAGTGCAATTATAGGTAAATATGTGGAAAGCCTACTTTTAGGCGCATATTGGCAAAACTTATGGAAAGGCATGCCTTTAGGCGCAGTGTGATAGGTCCATACCGTATTTAATGGCATAGTTGAAACTTCCAAAAATTTTGCAGAATGAAAACCCGGATTTGTATGGAAGGTAATACTATCCTTCTTGTCCTCACCTTCCGCAAACTGGAGCTGTTGGGGATATGAACATTGGGGACAATTCAACTTATCGGTTTTAGAGGGAAAGGAGATGACAGAAAAATAAACTTAAAGTTGCTCTAAAGCTAAAAATAGCTTGAGAATATAGCTTCCTATAGTCATATCACTCGCCACTGTTTCAATGAGGCTCAAAATAGTTGAAAGCCTTTACAGATTTTTACAGAGTCTGGGGCCATCATAAGAAGGAATAGGATTTACGATTTACAAAATTTGCTAGTGGAACTCACACGTTAGGGATCAGAAAGCAAAGTGATAGATCATGTTCGCAGCTCAATTTCTATGGGGATTGGAGGAAATAGTGGGAAGCCTGCAAGGGGACTATTCAGCACACAAATTGAAAACTACCCCTCACTTTCTGCACTCTAAGCTCACTCTGTCTAGAATACTTTTCATTGATGGAATTGAAGAGTTGTGTCACCAAAACTATGTTCCAGCGCTAGTTGTTGTCTCTGACTAACCAGAGCTTTTCTCTTACTGCCAGTTAGCAAGTGATAACGTGACCTAGTTTCATTTACATTTCTTTGCTCTGCAACTCGTTGACAAAAGGTTGCACTTCTTTTTTCAATTCAACGCACACAAATGCAGCAACGAAAGAGGAAGAAGCACAAAAGAACAAACCGAAATGCATGTCAACTCTTGGTCATGTCAGCCGGTTAAATTTGGCATTTTCTACAAGAAAAACTCTTGCAGCCCAAAGAGGAAGTCCAACCAGGTGAACAACGCCATACAAAATACTAAGTGCATGTTGTGGCTAACACATACATACATACATACATACATACGTACTGTGCGTACACCTTTAGCAAATTGACAATTCGATGTTGCATTGCATTCTGTGGGCACTGCCACTTGCAATCAAGAACTCCTTTCCATTTCCATTTCCTCTTCACGTCATTGCTTTTTCTGCCGAAACCTACGCTTGGCCACTAGCACTTTGGTTACTTGGTACTAGCACGACCACAGCTTGAGTAGCAGCAACTACATACGTTTCGGAAACAAGGTTGCTTTGACTTTGGTTTTGGCTTTTTTTGGTTTTTGTACTTTTTGTATTTTCTCATGCTTTGCTCTAGGCCGCAGGCCGTAAGCAATAATTCAGTAGCAAACGTAGTCATTGCAATAGGCAATTGCAAGCGAACAATGCTCAAGCAGTTCCCTTTTCTCGTTTTGTTTTTCTCCTTTACATTGATTTAGGTAGTGAAGCAGTTGAAAATTCCATTTTCATTTCCATTCAATTGAATGCCAATGTACGAGGCCCAATGTCCAATACCTGCAATTCATTGGACTTGATTATTTTTTCGGTTATACGCACACACAATAGAATACACTAGGCACACAAACAAATTGATGCTCATACAAAAACAAATACAGTTGGACATGAACAATAAATAAATGTGAATTTTTAGTTGGGTTGAAAAGAATAAAAAGCAACCAGCTACCAATAATGGCTCAGTGGTAATTCAGTTAGGGCCAGTCTTATGCACGCGTGTTAGCGCTTTTTTGAGCTTTTTCAAATGTTTTTCTTTACACAAACAGGGGAAAGCTCCCAGCAACATATGAAAGCTTGCCATATACAGCATTTACTATAGTTTGTAGAATAGGAGAAGAAGTAGTAAGAAGAAGAGGTAGAGGAAAAAGTGGAGGAAGAAAAAAGAGCAGAGTATACGGAAACAATAGCATAGGATTAAGCGACTATTGGGACAGCTTTAAATCTTAGTCTGAATTTGTTTCCAATCGTTTCGACACTTTGAATTCCAAAGCATTCTGATCACTATTTCGTAATCAAAAACTTTAAAGCTTTTGAAAGCGTCTGCCATACAGCGAGCTTTCATGTAGCATGCACAGTTTCAAAATGCATGCGTATGGCCCACACTGTTAAACATCTTTACAAACATACATATGTACATATGTGTATTTCACTTCCTGGTAAGCGTAACACAGCACTCGTGTGATGGCTTATTCAGCGATTCAAGCATTCAAAGATATTCCCAAAATTTTTGCTGATTCAATATCTCACATTTTTTGTGATTTTTTTGTTTTTTTTTTTGTTTGCAACCCATTGACCATTTATTTATTTGTTTGGCTCCCAAGGCCAGACGAAGCTTTTAAATAAAGCAAGTTGAAATTTTTGCGCAGTCTATTTGCATAGCTAAAGTAACAAAATGGAAAACTATTTGCACTTTTAGGCAGTTCAATATAATGGAGCAAGCTAGTCAATATTGTCAATGTTAGAAATTTTGATTTGAAGAGAAGAAAAATGTATATGCAAGGGAAGAATTTCATATATATATTTACAAATATCTGGCTGTAGCACCATACATGTCTTCAATATTATTGCTCAATATATTGAACATATCCTCAACTTGGCTCAATATACGAATTACTTCATTAGCGATTTGACTAGTTGATAGATCGATTTTTCTTATCAATATTATTGCTCGATATATTTAGGGTAACACAAAAATTACATCATAGCTAAGTTATACACAACAGGTAAACTACAATATGATTTTATACTATCTATATTATATGCCCATATTATTGCACAATAATTTTTGTCCATACATATATTGAGAACCATTATATTATTATATTTACTATTCTTAAATATGAATTTTCTCAGAAATATTATTGATTTAATCAATTAATTGTGCAATAATATTGTTCAATATATTACAATATCAATTCAATATACTTTTTTAAATAGTAAAAGGAGGAAGATATACTAAGAAATCGAAGGCAAAACGAAGTCGAAGTAGATTATAAGGCTATTTAAAAATATTTTTTCTCAGAACCCAAAAATTGCATACCTCTTCATGGACGAAAAAAAACTCTTAAATTTGTCGGAAAATATTTAATTGATAAAAAGTTTATTTGTTGTTCCAGAAATATCGCTGTTATGCCATTAGCTTGAGCATTTTTCTCATCTTCTTATCACACAACATACATTAAAAATATACCTAATAAATACACTGTCTGCATAATCCACCTCGGTGAATTTTTTTTCTTGCCCCATCTATCCAACTTTACTTTTAGTACCAAACTAACTCTCAATGCATTTCCGCTATTACTTTCCACTTTAATTTAATACGACTTTAAATTACTGATATCCGGCACTAAAATCACTAACCACAAGCACTACCAGCCAGCACACTCAACGCTTCACAGAATATCCACTTAACATAGCATACTTATAAGCGCACACACAGTCATATCCAATCCACACAAACACCAAATACATAAATACCATTTTACAAATGAAATTCCAAGTAATGGCTATTAATTTGTATGAATGACATGAAAATGGAAAAAAGTGTATGATTCATGCAAAAGAAAGGAGGAATTGAAAAAGAAGCCTATTTTCTTATGTCAGCATGCAGGATGTCTATCATTCGGATATCGTTCGATGGCTTTTAATGCATACGAATTAACTTTGCATATGTAGTTACAAGGAGTACATAGTATGACTTGCATGTTAGTTTAAATGGACATATATGTATGTATGTATGTATGCTGCATGTACATATGTAAAATGCCAATCATTGTAGCTATGTACGTCTGAGAGTATGGATACATATTTCAATCACATGTTCCACTTTGTCCATCATTCAATCACTATTTTATAGAGGCGCGCGCGCGGTTTGCCAGTCACACAAACTTAAGCAACTATCATTCACTTGTCCAGTCACTTTGTCAGTTGATTTTGTCTGTGTGTGTGTGTGCGTGTAATTGGTCTTGTTATGCAGCCTACTATGGACACAGATACGTATAGATGTGGCTACATTAGGGTGGGCTGGAATTTTTTTTTCAATTTCTCGCCTAAAAATTCAACCAATGCTTTGGGTTCCCACTGTAAGAAGAAAATGTTTTGAGATGTTTTTAGAAGGCAAGTTTGGGAAAAAAATATTTCATACAATTTTTTTAGTCTAAGTAAGTGAAAGAATTAAATTATTTTATTTTATTTTTACTATCCGAAAATCATTATCTGAGCCAAATATATTCGTAGTCACGACGCGTTGGAGCTTTTTATTGGCTGGGGGCGTGGCACAGCCCACTTTTCAAAAAACTATTAATAGAAAACGAGCTACTATTGGCGAAAAAGAAAAAAAAATCTAGAGGCGTGGCACCGCCCACATTGATAAAGTTGAATTTACCTTGATTGAACTACAAATTTATCTAAATTCACTAAAGGCGTGACACCGCCCCCGTTTTCCTGCTTCGCAATAAAAAAATTCAAAAATATTGAACCCACCCTAATATACGTATACCGTTGTGCTTGTAAACTCACAGAAGCTCACAGAACTGTTACTTATAGCCTTGTCAGTTGTAATTAAGTCTCATTAAAATATCCATCAAGCATTTTTGGTATTAATTGACACTCACCGGTTTCCGCCGAAGGTTGTATTTTTCTTTGCTTTGATACTTGCTTCTCGTAAGTTGCGGTTTAATACCAAGCTGCTCATACGACAAGGCTATCAATATATTCGGGTACGTGTTAAAAATAGAGAGTGAGCGTTCTTAAAAATAGCAGAAAATGTAAACATATTTGAAGTCTTAGGCAGAACTTTAGCGCACAGCTCAATGGACTCTGGTTATGCCACATCAGCAGAAGGGCAATTCATCCATGAGTCAAGTTACTCCAGCGAAACTCCCTGAAGTTATATTCAGCACTTTTTCTTCGTATTCAGCTAAGCGTATTTTATTCAGCAGCTTTTTTGTGGTATTTATATATATATTCAGCGCTCGTTCTTTCAATTCAGCTTCTGTATTGTTTTAAATATTTTTTATTATAATTTAACAGAGATCATGCATTTTTTATTGATATCTGTTATAATTTTATTTTTATTCAGCACTTGGCTGAATTTGTTCAGAAGCCACTGTTTATTTCTTGAAAAAAATTTCCAATTCAGCTAAGCAACATTAATCGAAACAATAAATCTTATTCAGCCGCTTGTATGGTTGCTTCAGCGAATTTTCTTTACAGTAAGCACGTTCCTGTTCAGTTTTTATTTCCATTGAGTCATATTTTTATATTCAGCGCATGGTCCGACCATCGTATACAATATTTACATGGCTTTTACATTATACACTATGGGAAAACGAAGTTAAGTTTCTACTAGCAGGTTTCCCTTTCTCCAGCGCCTTTTCCTGGATTTGTTACTTCATAGCTGAGATCATTATATTCTTATTCAGCACCCGCTGAATATGTTAAGAACACTATACTTGTGTTTTATTTAGCTTGAATCCTAGTTGATTTATTATATTCATTTTCAGCTACGCCTAAAATTTATTCAGCTTCCAAATTCTTTTAAATATTTTAAAACGGAATATGGTTTCTTCTAGCAGGTTTCCCTTGCTTCAGCACCTTTTCCTTACATTCAGCACCAGATTTTCTTTAAATTTTGTTCGATGTTCTATTGCGCAAAGCTCCTGAGATAATCATATTTTTATTCAGCACGCGCTGAATATGTTCAGAACTTCTAATTCTTTTAAATATTTTATCCATTAGCTCCACTGTACTTTGCTCAAACCACCAATCAAAATATTACACTTAAACTATACATGTTTCGTTGTGATTTATCACACATTTATTTTAAATAACGCGGAAACAACCTTATTTGTCTGCATTTCATGCGTCGACAGTGGGCATTCCGACAAACCGGAAATCGCAAGCAGTTGGAGATTGAGAAGAAAAATTATGCAAAATGGAAAATATGAATAAATATTTGTAAAGCACCAACGTACAACAAAAAAAAGCGATTGCACAGAAATTAAAACATTGTATTGCCTTGTATGCCACAGAGTCCAAATCAAGCAACCGCACACCAGCAAACAAACTGCGAGCTGACAAATGCCCCCTACAGTGTTAGTCCCAGCTCAACGGCAGCAGCTTGTTTTCATGTTTTTCTCATTTTCTGTTTTTAATTTTTTTTTTTTTCCACAATCCTTTTTATATTTTTTAATATGCTACATCGTCCATGAGCTCGAAGTTGACCAATGTACACTCGAATCACATTCAACTCAAACTGCAGTTGGAGGCTGCGTCTGAAGTGGTTGCGCGACGACGACTACAACGACTCATCAATTCATGCGCGTACTCCACAATCAGCCGACTTCAACTTGCATCTGAGTAGTACAGGCGAGCGAGTAGTTTGGTCATTTACATTTTGCCAGTTATTTGTTTTAATGTCCAACGAAGCGCAATGGTGATGGTGATGGTAACAGTGACGTTGGCGGATGTACGCATAAATGCGCCCAAAAGGTTTACAAAGCTTATGAGCTACCGACAGTGCGACCACCACACTCGTGCGCGTCAACCGTGCAACGCCGGCACTTTACGCCTCAGCGATCGCGTTGTACCTTCATTGTGGGCAGACAACTTTTTAAGCCAAGGATATAACAACAACAACAAGTGAAATGTCGATGTCGATATTGCTGACTACAACGGCGGGTGACAGTTACAAAAACAACAACACAGGATATAAACAGGAAACGTCCACTTGAAGTGTCTGTGGCAGACAATCGTTCGTTGTACGGCCGACAGCCGGTGCGACAAGGCGAATTGAGCATTTGAATGTGTGTAGAATTGCTTGGTTGATGTATATTAATCGGTAGGCAGAGTCTAATGAGTTTGGTTAGTTGTATTAATGAATATGAAGAGTTTTAAAAAAAAAAATTATTTAAATCAATTTTCTGTATTCCCGCTCTCGGTTGGTGCTTTCCAAAGTTAAGTGTGGAGCGATACTTTGCGGAGCTTTTTGTTTTCAGCTTTTGTTTTCAGCTTTTGTTTTCAGCTTTTGTTCGGTTCTTCCATACGTTATATTGCTTTCTGGTTGATTTTCAATCTAGTTTATTATAGTTTCGCTGGTGTTCCGACTCAAGCTTCAAGTTTGCATATAGTCATGCTTCGGGTTTTTTATTCTGGTTTCGCAAGCTTTTGATTTCGGCTTAGCATTTCAACTTATGTTGGGTATATTCCTTATTTCTTTTCACTGTTCAACAAATGATAGATTTTTTAATTGAATCTAGTTTTGAGTTCGTTCCAGTTATTTTCTGTTCTTGATTTTTGTTTAGGTAATTTTAGATAATTTTGGTCTCGAATTCCCTACTTTTTTGTTTTCCTCTTCCAACAAATTTTAGTCTCAAAATTTTAAATTCAGTTTCGATTCCAATTTTCGTAGTTTCGTTTCAGTTTCGTTTCGTTTGTGGATTGCTTGATCTCATTCTCCATCAATTTCAGTCTTAAATTTCAAATTGCCTTTCGATTCAAGTTTCGTTCTTCAATTATTTCCAATTTCAATTTCATTCCAAGTGTGGACTCCGTTTTCTATTAATTTCGGTCTCGACACCCCTCCTTCTTTTGATTTCATTTTCCAGCAATTTCAATCTCAACTTTCAGAATCAGTTTCGTTCCCCAATTAATTTCAGTTTCGGTTACGTTCCGGGGGTTAGTTGTTTTTTCCAATAAATTTGGATTCCGAATATTTTGCTCGTCGTTTCTTTTTTTTGTAACTTTCTCAGCCTTAAGGCATTATAATAATTTAAACGATTCAAATTAAAAACCGATTCAAAATTTAACTAAAATTATTTCTGGGAATTTAAACCATTCACAAAGTAGCATGCGCCTCTACGCCTATAAGTATGCCACACAACGCACACACCAGCAACTGCAATGAATTAACTAAGGCATACCAACACTTAAAACAATTTGACTATGGTGTAAAGGGTCAATTCAATTCATTTGGCCAACCAGTGCAAGCGTTGCCAATCCAAAAAGTGCACTGACTGAATTTCATGCTTATGCGGAAGTGCCAAAGTACAAGTGGAAGTTGTAAATTTACAACAAAATTTTTTTATTATTATTGCTCTTTTTCACTTTGCTCGTTATTTTTGCTACTCAACGCTATAGCGGTTGCTTATTAATGTTTTGTATTTGTTGTTGTTGTAACTACAGCTGCACTACTTGCCACTTGTGTTTGCCTCGGTTGCTTGTTGTTAAATATTGTTTAATTTATGCGACTTTTATGTGCTTTATGAGCGGAAATGCATTTACAGGTAAACAGAAGAGAGGTGATGAGCGGTGAGAAGTGGTGAGCAGAGAGCAAAGGAAGTAAAGCAATGTTCATATGTATGTATGTATGTATGTTGAGTAAATCTGCACTCGTTGCTTAATGAGCAGTAAATAAATTGTTTCGAGTGTTGTAAAATACTAACTCTGTGTTTTTGCATGTATGTGTGTGTGTGTTTGTACGACGATTGGTCATTCTGTTACTGATAAGTTGTAAATTTTAATGTTACTAAGTTATGTTTTGACATAGTTCTGGATTTTGGTAGTGGCAACTTTTGCCCAATAAGGAATTGGTAGAGTAAATGTGTGAAATATTTGTAAGCATGCGTAATTTATGGTTGTTGACGTTTTACCATAGAGATGTTTTATTGTATTTTGTAAAGCGAAAATGTTGCACAAAGGAAATTTGTATTAAATTACGAAGTTTAATATTGTAAACCTTGCTGGCAGACACACCAGCATAGACGCGCATATTGAAGTGTAAATTCCGAAAAGCCCAGATAATCTCGGATAACTTCGGATACCACTGGATAAGGTCGGATACTGCGAATAGCCCCGAATAGGTGTATATATACCCGATTAATTCATATTTCAAAGCACAAATGCACTCGGATAACACCGGATAGGTGCAAATATACTCGAAATACTCATGTAGCATAAACCAAAATCTGTAATTTCAATTTAGAGATCACTTATATGACTATGACATTCAGTTTTTTTTTAAGAAACACTAGATGTTGAGGCCTTTGAAGTAAGACAGAATAAGATGGAAAGTGTAATGTATAATCACAGCTGCCAAACCTTTCTATTCTATATACAATTTGTCACAATTTGGGCAGAAAATATTCACATCTTGCCTTAGAAAGTATCCTACAAGTATAATGGAAATGTTTTAAATATTCTTAAAGTAAAAAGGTATTTTTTGTCGAAACTTCTCAGCCCTTATTTATATATTATAAACGAAAATATTTGGTTTAATCCAGTATATAATATCAACAGGCCCTTGGACCTGGGAATTTATAATCGTTTGTAGCTGTGGGTAGTTTCGGATAACTTCGGATAATAACGGATAATCACTAATTAGCGCTAAAAACCAACAATGGACTCATTTAGATTGCAAGCATGCACTTTTTGTTGATAAATTATTGCAAAATAGTAAAAAAATTATAGTGGAGAACGCTAACTAGTAAATTGCTAAACAAAGACAGATAAATCGGATAGTTACAAACCTAAGGAGATTTATTTTTAAATACAAATCGCAATTTATAACCTAAATAGATATAAGATAAACGCAATCTTGCAGTCGGATAAGCTCGGATAACGTTTTCACTCCACGTGAATGCTTCCAATGGAGGGTAGAACGTTTATTGTATCTCAAGGTTTGGGAATACTTTGTTATTAAAGTTTAACATTTTCTGAAAATATTTTTATTTTTGTAATTTAAAGCTCTGCTGATTTGTGATATATTATAATATTCTTTTTTGCACGGACATACATATGTACATACATTCCTTCAAAGGTTTTAATACAATTTTGATCAGCTTTGCATCCATGCATTTACCAGTTAACTTAGGATAAAATAGAAATACAAACACGTACACACACATACATACACACATACTTGGGGTACATTATATTCAACATGGCATACTTATGCTCAAATGAGCAATTATATAATGTACTGTACACACTAATTGCAATCACTTAATGAAATTGATTAAGCCAAATGAGCGCATTAGTGTAGGTAAATGAAAGGCTTGTGTAAGCGAATATGTGTGCAATGTATGTGTGTGTGTGTGTACTCAAAAGTACATACTACAAATCTGTATGCAAACTAATATGCATAGAATATACATTAGACAGAGCCAAGAAATAATAAAAATAGTTTTTTTTTTAGTTTTTTATACTTCTGTTGATATTTTTTAGAACCACTGTAAATGTAACATAAATCAAAATTTATTCTAAACTCTATTGCGTACGACTCGGGAGCATTGGGTAGTATCGCAAGAAAATTAGTACGCCTTAGAATATGTGAAAGAAAAGCGCTCCAGGCGATGTAAGGCCATCATTTCAGAATCATAAATATTTCCTACAGGGTATCGCATAATTTTGCGTATGGATGTGTGCATAGTTTGTGAGGCATTACAATTATTTATGCTATACAATGTGGTCACCTTAACCTCAGGCAATAACCGCCCTCGATGTGGTAATTTTGCATACAAACACATTTTCAACACACATACACATACTCAAATGCCACAAATGTGTAGAAAATGCACTTTTACCCATTATATTCCCATCATTTCTAATTCACACATGTGCTTAGTTAGTATGTTGTTGTGTAAATTCAAACATACATACATGAAAAAAATTTCCCTTAAGAACACCACAATTCCAATTAGTGGCATTGATTGTAAAGCACTACGCTGACTTTATATTGTGAGCAGTTTTTTAAAGCCACTTACTTGTGGTTTTATGAATTTTCTTTTTAAATAAGATGTTGTTTAGATTTATGAACTATGAACTAGTGTCGGTATTGATGGTGGGCTTTTTACGCTTAGAGTAATGTCAATTATTTGCATAATTACACTAAAGTAATGAAGTGGGAAAATATTACGCTAATGATGTGATTGGTCGTCATGGGAGCTAAAATAAGAAATAAAATCGAATGCTTGTAAGCACAGATAACCTGGTAGCTAATTGTTTTTTACATTGACAATGTCGGATAACTGAATATAACAGAAGTTATTTCATTTTCTTTCAGAAATTTGTAAAATCGTGAAGCAGGATAAACCCAGATAAGCGCGGATAAGCACGGATAAATAAAATTAATAAAAAAATTTGCTCTAACATATTCTTCGCCCAACTTGAAACGATAAAGCAAACTGCAATGTAAAGTAAACTCTTCATGAATAGTATAAAATTGTAGCAGTCTATGGACGGATAGCTTTGGATAGGACACAAAATTTCTTTGCAAATTAGTCGGTTATTGTGGATGAAAATGAAACGATTTGTAAAGGTAAGACATTTGCTTTTCTAATAGGAAACAAAAATCCTTGAAAGTTTTGATACGGATAAGCTCGGATAACATATGCACACTATATAATTTAGTGTAACTGAACGATTTCGGGCTCTTTTATTCTATTGTAGACTTTTATTAAACATAAAAACTTACACGGATAAACTCGGATAATCGCGGATAATATCGGATAAAGTCTGTATTCCATTCTTTAGTTGAATAGCATATCTTTCGACTTTTCGAAACAGTTTTTGTTGAACAAGTAACTGCAAATATAGTATCATACTTTATAAACACTCAAAGCCACTATACCAAACCACTATATTGAAACTCACAGCATTTATACACAAAAAATTCCAATACATATTTAAAATGCATTAACATTGCATACTTTCAGTTATTTTCCGCTTAAACACAAGCACGCGAAAGAAAATTGTTGCTGATGTTATGCGAATTATTACTTTATTGCGTTCACTATAGAATGAGAAGGGTGAAGGGAGAAACAACAAAAATGTAAATAAGCTACCAAGATAACGTAAAGTGTTTTTTTTCTTTTTCTTTCTACAAACCACTCAGCTTTGCTTTTAATTTGCAGCATTCAACACTCCTTACTTGCTTGTTGTAATAACTCTGCTTCCACCAACTGGTGTACACTCGCATTTCTTGTTTCTCTCTACCACTTCAAGTATTACTACATTCATTCAATGAATGATTAAAATGCAAAACTCAAAAATCGTTGTATCGTCGCAGTCGTTAAGGGTTCATGAAGCTGAATATATTCGTAAAAAAAATCTCAGAAAAATTAAAATACTTTTAAAACTAATTAAAATTGTGTACTGCATACTTTTAGGGGCCGATAACCTCAGCAATGTAGAGCTGCAAGCAAGAAAAAACATTCGTCTACTTCGACTGACCTCAAACTTCGATTACGTTTGTGCTTTACTATACTTTGCGCCACGCCCCCAAAATGCTCAAAGTGGCTGTAGAATTGGCAGCGTTGTTGTAGAATGGTTTCAGTTTTTCCTTTTTATTAATTTTACTGTATTACTTTACAGTCAGCCAGCCAGCCAAACAACCCCTTTTATATTTTGCCGGCTTCAGTTGTACAAAACTTTTTCAAAGCATACCCAAAGGCGTAAAAGTTGAAACTTTTTGTTTTTCTATAGGTAAATACATGTTGGATGTGAATTTATTTTATTTTTATTTTCGCTTATTGAACAATTGAACAAAGTATTAATGAATTGCTTGTGGTGAGCGGCAGCAAAAAAAATTTAATGTAAAAAATTTAAAACATTGTGAAACGATTAAAGTTATCAAAAGTGCGCCAAAAAGTATGCAACGTAATTGATTACTCAAAGGATTTTGATTCATACCTAATTGTCTGATCTCAAACACCTTCTTTGATGTATATCCCATTGACTTTGCTGTACAAGTGCCCATCATTGCATAAGCTAGGTTAAGCTTACGTATAATTCCCGCTTTACCTATCACTAGCATATTGCACACTTTCAGGCTGATTTATTCCAATGCACTTCTTTACCGACTTTAAGCGCTGAGTCCACGCTATCTGAGCCATTTTAAATTCTTGCTTACCACTTTCAAACTATAAAAAAATTTAGTATTTTTCTCCTTCAGCTTTATTGCGCCGACTTGTTGTTATAGTCCTACATTTGTTGTCTCCTTCTATTCTCACTGTTGTTGACATTGATGATACAAACATGACAATGACAATGGCATAGCGTCTCTGTTTGTTGTGATTATTTTTCAACCGTGAACTGAAGCCGTTAAAATATATATCAAGACTGCGGCTGGCAAGGATTTCGGATTGCGGATTTCTTATTTCTTGGCTGAGAAAACGCTTTAACGGAGCTTGAGAATGAGTGAGGCAAAAATGATGCGCGTTGGTAAAACAGTTGACAATGGAAGTTGACTGGCACACAACAACAATTTCTTACTGTTGTTTACACTCGCTTGCTGCTTCCTGGTCCCCTTTTTTTCTCTTGTTTGATTATATTCTATTGTTCCATATAAATTTTTTGTCACTACTCAGCTCTTGCGCTTGTGTCTTCTTCTGCGTCTTAAATTCACTCTTTCACAGCGACTTTCTCAAATCGCACGTCATCATCAACATCATTGTCAACGATTGTGGAATTTTAATCTCTCAATGATATGAACGTTGCTTGCAAGTGGAAGCCAACCTAGAATGAAGCGTAAAAGACAAAACTGTGGAAAATACTTAAATATGAGTACAACAAAAATTACAGCAACAACAAAATGTCAAATAAAGCAACTAAAGCACCAAAAAGCATATGAGCCCATCAACTATGAGGAGACGTTGATGTTTATGTTAGCGTTCAGCGAGCTGTCTGAGGAACAACCATAACGATTATTAGATCATGGACTAAAGAGGCTCTGTGCGTTTCAAGCAACATAAAATCTGTCGATCACTTTATTAAGTAAACCTCGTCTCAGGCTGATGTAGTGGGAACTTTGGCACGAACGGTTCTACTATAGAATCTGAGAAAGAGCGAGATCAAAACTTCAAAACAAATATCAAGTGGAAACTGATTTTTGTTGCTGTTTTCTTTTTCAATTCTTTAAGCCAATTTGAAAAACAAGTTAAAAACATGTAGTCTAGCATTTCGGTCCTTACATATAAAGGTAGTCTCTTAAAAATTATTCTCACAACCTTCTATTGTCGACTTTTGTAATTTGCTTGATGAAGTCTTGCGGCACCCAGAACAATGATAAATACTTTGTTGTATCGTTTTAACTGTTGTAAGCATGCTTACTGTTGTTTTTGCTTCAATTCCATTGCTGTATATGACAGGCGACGCGCACTTTTTCAAAAGTGTCACCCACACTTCCACACATCCCTGCCTCTATGTGTCCTTGAATGAAGTGTGTGATGTGTGATGCATCAAAGCTCTCTCGTGTGTGTGTGTGCGGCAGCAGCAATGGATTAGTGAACAATAACAAACAATTTGGCACAATTCTCATTCATGTCGGAAGTAATATTTATAGTTTTCATTGCGAATGGATTGATGCAGAGACGAGCCCTTTTTCAATTAGATTGGATAATATTAAGGCTTCTTTGTTCGGACGGTAGAGAGGGAAGAATATTCAAATTATCAAATTACAATTTAATTTCCAAAAAAAATTTCCGTAAGAAAAATTATTGTCAGGCTGGTCATTCCAGAGCTAGCAAGGCTTGAAAATAAGCATATTTTCTTTATTTTTTCTAACAAATTTTTTTTTAGTTTAGAAATTTTCCCAAAACCAAAAAAGAAATCTGATTTAGAAATAAGCTTCAATGAGGTTTCCTCTAGAGTCTACATTATGTCGGCGCGCCAGATGGTCTAGCGAGACTTGCTCTCGCAAAAATATAGGCCTTCCCACCGAAGTGGTAAAACTTTTTATACATTCGTGATGTGAACGAAACGTCTGAAGAATTTCTTGTTAAGTTCATAGTTCATCAAGCTCTAGCAAAAGGAATCATAAAGCATCTTCACAGTTCTCAAGGCATACAAGTTCTTGCAACAAATTTACTTACTCACAATGACTATTTCTTACTTTCGCATTCGCTTTTCATGTCAGGAAATCATTAATTACTTTATCATGTAGGCGTTGATTGTGCTACGCTGTGCAATTAAACAGGATGTTGTTGGCATTGGCGCCTCAGGACATTCCGTCATGTTGCAATAGCGATGAAGAAAGAGACGTGCAAACAACTACCTCATATTTATAAATTTAAGCCACAAATCTACACACGCACACACACACATACAAATGTATTTACTTAGTCACAAACATATTTACGAGTACAAGCGTTAACTTTGTATTTACTGGAACAATTTCCGCTTGTTGTTGAAATCCTTTTATTTATACGAAATGTTGTTTACCGCTTGTTGATTTCATAGCTCGCGGGGTAATGGTGACTTGAGCAGAAAAGAAGGAATTAAAAAAACTAAAATTAATAAGAATAAGTGAAATTGTTTTTGTTATAATGAAGAATGAAAAAGCTTGTTTTGCCCGAAAATAGGAGGTGTGGCTGGTGTGAGTGATAAGCAGGATGTAGGGGTTTCAAAGTAGAGAGTCTGATATCGAAATTGTTTTTAAAAAATGAAGTAATCAGGAAGTCTTATGTGCCTATGACACGTCGAACTTAAGTAACACTCTAACTCCTTGTCAAATGTGGCTAAACGGTAACGCAGAGTCTAAAGCGCCTTTAATGGAACGGTTGAGCTCGCCCCGAGAGAGGCGTGTGCACCTTTCGGCAAACAAAGTGAAGGTACGAGCTATCAGTAGATAGCCAAATCCCAAACCCAGAGTTAGCGAAAATTTAAGTAAAGCAAAGAGCTTTTAATCTCAAAGCTCCGATTGTAGATTAGAAGCGAAAGATCTCGATAGAATTGAAGAAGTTTATGCTCAGAGTGGTAGTAAATTTTCCTCACTGGGTTGATGGCTAGCGTTATGTAGTAAGTCTACTTCTTATACATCCATACGCTGAGGGTTTTATGGGGCAGAGTGTAAACCATATGGAATGAGCTTTAAGATGATCTAGAAGGTTGCACTGGTCATACCAACTGGCTACCACGACAAGTCAGGTAGTACCGCAAAGGAGTACCTGAGCGTACCGTCAAGCAGCTGGAAATTGTTCTAGCATCAAACCCCTCCAAACAACCTCGATACGTCCTTGAATCACTTCATCGAAGCATCTCTCCAAATGAATTTCTCGGCCACTTATTCCAATAGCCTCAGCCGATCGTCAAACTGTAGTCTACCCTACACAAAGGCTAACCAGGGCCCGAACCGCATGCCAAAAGCGCTCCACATATGAATATCGGCTACAACTCCACCCCATCAAGCCAGTTCATAACCCACATATCAGGTGGCCGAGGACTTATTCGTCCTGTCTTTCAGATTAGGCTGCGAGAACGGCTTCCTATCTAGTCTAGTTCAGGGATATGTAATCCTATCGGGCAGAACTAGCGTTACCTCAGCTATGGATTTAACCAGATCACCTCCCGCCGCGACGTCGGTTGGACAAGGCTCATTTGATAGACACCCACAGGATGCTTCCGTTGAACGCTTCCTCATCCTAAAAGGCGCTCGGGGCACGAGATTTCTGTTTATTTTACATAGAGTAGAGCACCGTTGGTATTGAAATGGAGGACAGTGTCAGCTTTAATAATCTTGAACCAATATCTATGCGCTCAAAAGGCACTCGAGAAAAGCCTGCGCTAAGTCCAAAGTAAAAAATTGTGTGTCTAATCTCTGAAGAGAGTACTAAAATTGAGAGTGGACTACAATTGACTCATTCCCGACTCATCCTAGACTATGCAAATTTCCTCCAACACAATGTGATTTTCACACATACATAGACCACACACACCCATGCACAACTACTTGTCTTCTCACACGCTTTGGCGGCAACCGCACATCTACTTAAACTCTTTAAGCCCGCAGTAATAAACACATTCACAACCCACCATTTTAGGGCAACCCTTTTGCTATTTGGCTGTCATTCTGTCAGCCGCCAGACATTTTAGGTTGCGCTTTGTGTCAGTCGGTGTAATTAAATGTTTCCTTGCTTAGGCCTTTATTAATTTCCTGTTTTTACTTTTTGTTTGCTGAAGGCGGTTGGGTGAGATGTGAAAAATCAAAGTAGAATGTTATAAGTAAGTCAAACAAAAACTTTTTTAAGATATGGAAATGAACAAGTTCAATCGTTAGATGGAAATTATTTCGAGTTAAAGTTTTATTTTTTTATTTTATTTATGTTGGCTACCTAATGCTGAAAGTTCTTCCGACATTTAACTGGAAGTAGACTTTTTGGGAGCTTCCGGATGGGCAGCAGTCTTAGCTTAAGAGTATTTTTGTTCCAAGTTGGTCTTCGCTAGACAGCCACTAGAGAGAGCTCCATGAAGGGCAGATCCTCACACTCAATCACTTTACAATACTGGAAGGTCACACAGGGAGCGCATAAATATCGCAAGCAGTCTCGAACTTCCAGTCACAAAATGTAAAACATTCTTTAAGGCTAGAAAGATGGAAGCAATTAGTTTGTATTAGACACAAAAAGTTCAAGGATGACAAAAGAAATGAGAAAGGAAACTGTGGTTGGGACATGCTGCAAAAGTCTTCGCCAGACAAGAAATCTACCATCGATATAGAGGCAACACTGAGGAGCTTGGGTTAACCACAGCTGAAATCAGAAATGAGCTCACATGAATATCGATCTCTACCCAGACAACTTCCTAAGCTGCGTCTCAAACTGAGGCGGAGAGATTTGGCAAGTTATATTAAATGACTTTTCAGCCCACCCTTGCCTTATCTAACTTTGGAAAAGTTCTGAAGCCGGGTTTGTGATAAGCTGCCGGGTCGTAGAGAATGACCAACTTTGTAAAAGTCACCTGGGATGTATCCTGCTTGTACCTTTTCGCATTGTTCATATGAAACTCGCATTTACCCATTACAAAAGCAACAATAAAACCTTCATTCGTAGTGTGTCTGACAGCTGGCAAGAGCTATTTATCAGTCAGACGAGCACCTACATACGAGTACATACAAAAACACTACGCGTAAAGCAACAAAATCAAAATTTCCTCTTATGGAACATACAGACAGACATACATATAAGTGTTATACAGGGTCAGCCATAAGTAACAAGACGGTATGTGGGAAAAGGAAAAGAAAGTTTTTGAAATTGAGCGCACTGACTTCTGTTTAATCATGAACCATATCCCTAATCTTCTGCCGAGTAGAAAATCCGGGCCCATTCTAATTATGCAAAAGCTTCAACTGTTAAGATGGCGATATTTGAATTGTGTCAGTATGTTTTACGAGGACTAAGCTTGGTCTCCTTTAGTCGATAGTTTATATATGAGTTATTCACAAAACTTTGAAGAATTATTGGAGTTAGAAGAGAAACTTGGGAGGTTTGTTTTTCACTAGAAGCTTGATGCAAACTGCAACCTCAAGTTCTCTTATAATTTGCGTGTAATCTTAGGTGAAGCTGGCTGAGCAAGAACTGGACTGGTATCACCAATTATAAGGTATCCAATCCTCCATGGATCAGAGTGGATATTGTCAATGAGATGATAAGGGCTCATTTAGACCTCAAAATTTTGAAAAGGAGGTCATTGCTTTAGCAGGAATTCTCACCAAATGGCTCATTTATACTATTCCAGATCGAAATCTGACAATGCATCAACTGACGTTTCAACCTACAGAGATAACCGAATCCCCGAATAAGTAACATAGACTGAGATATCGGTTGGCAGTCGTGGAAAAAGTGCGTGCTACTTCCGATTTGTATGACAACAGCAACCCATGACCTTGACATTGATCAATCTCGTTACATACGCTCGCTCCTGTAGCCTAACACACACACATTTATGTATAAACACGACCAACTAATGAAGGTGTAAAAGGTTCCCTCAGCATGAAGTAAAGGCGCTCAAGCATTGAATGGAATTCCAAATATACATACATCTCCTACAACTAAATATAGGGCGCGGTAAGGCAAGAAAACTTTGGCCTAGTCATACACACACACACACACACACATGGGCGTCAACTCACACCCACCTGCTATGTGGTGTTGAAATGAAATGACAGTTGACAGATACGCTAATTTCCTTGAGATGCTTTAACACCTACGACTATATCTTTGTAAATGTCAACTAATATTTGTGCTATGTTGTTATGTGTGCACATTAGGGTGTTCCTTATTATTTGTGTGTGTATATTGAATCACAGAGACCACGAATTGGGAGGAGGCACGCAGCTCTGTGAAAGCACCTCTCTTCGCTTCACTACAAGTAGAACACTCATACATACTCACTTTGTACGAAGGCTGTGCGATTAATTGATTAATCAAAATTTTGATTAATCATAATTTCGATTACTCAATTAATCGATTATTTATGATCAAAAAGAAAATTAACTGATTAATCGCCTTTTTGATTAATCGGTTTTTGAATACGATGATTAATCATATATTAAATATGCACAAATTTAGAAGTTCCTTGATACTTCAACCATTTGTTACATCTTCGACATTTTGCCCATTCGCCATCGGACAACACCTCAAGATTTTCTTAAATTTTTTTATTTTTTTAATATTTGGAAGCATGTTTGGTTTTTAATTTTTTTCATTATCAGCTATTTCAAGGCAAACTTTCACATAAGAAAATAAGTAAATTAATCAGTTTTTGATTAACCATATTTGAAAATACTCGAGTAACGCTCTGTTGATTACTCATAATTTTGATTAATCAAGTAATCGATTAACTGAAAATTTGATTAATCAACTTAATCCAAGAATCGAATAAAGGCACACAAAAAACGGCACACCCTAATGTGCATATGTGAGTATGTACAACTTTTTTTTGGGATTGCTCTGTGTGTTCCAGCTAATGTTTGCTCTCTTTTTGTCAGTCTAATATGGCAATTTCCACCTTACTTAATTTGGCTGCCTCTTTTTTCGGATGTGGCAAATTTATTGTATTTGTAGTCACGAGACATTAGCATCTAACATTTAATTAAGTCGTATTTGATTTATGTTGATTTTTTTGTTGTGAAGTAATTTGTTAAAGCAAGACAGTGGCACGTCGTTACAAAGATTCTTGGCGCATTGGCAGATCTTACACGCAGCTAGAGCGCACATGGAGCTTGTTGGGCGAACGCAGATTATTTGGTACAGAGGAGGATTGAATTTAGGAGGGATCAAGGAAATATTTTGAAAGCTTAAACTACTTAAACTAAAACTAATTTATTTGAAAAAAGAAATTAAATTCAGTGAACTACATATGTAAGTATTTTAGTAAATTTTATTTTTTAAGAAAAACAAAGAAATGGGGCTATGAAACTTTTAGGATATAGTAGATATGGCAAAGGTATTATAAATATTTTTTTTTTCATATTTTGAAAAATCCAAAAATTTTCAAAAGTTAAAAATTCAAATTTTTTTTCCAAAATGTTTTATTTTATAGCTCTAGGTGCCCCCTTTGAAAGTGCAGAAGATTACTTTTTAAACTACAGTAGCTCCCAAAATATTGATAAAAAATAAACTTAACACTGCAGGAAAAAAGTGAAATTTGCTTGGATAACTTTTAAAAATATTTTTTTTTTGTGGCATTACTTTGTTTTATGATAACTCTGAAACTCTTCTCCAAACTTCATTTAAAGTAATATATTTCTATTATTCTAAGTAGAATTTTTAATTTAAAAAGCTAAGATAATTGTCAGAACAAAGCTTTGGCAAGCTCAAAAAGCTCTAGCACGCGCATATCCTTGGAACACGCTGGCTTTAAAAACGTTTTCCTCTCAAACTTGTTTGTTGTTATTTTTGCAGAAATCCTGCAGACAATTGCACAATTGTGTTTTCATCAAAATGCTTTTTTTCGCTCTTAGAAAATGACAGTTGCATTTAAAAAGTTGTTTTTTCGTGTTTTTGTTGTATACGAGTTCATATAGCTAACACTTTATTTGTATTGTCTGTGCTCACTTAACTTGATGAAATAGAAAAACCGAATTGTGTTGTGATGAAATAGTATGTATGTGGTTGTGTTGTTGTTGTCTATCAACAGTGAAATGCAATAAACAAGTCAGGGCTGGCTAATAACTGCACTTTTTTAACTAATTTCAAACTAGGCCGAAAAGGACCACACTAATGAAGGAATAATATTTCATAGTTTTGAGGAATACTGGAAAGCAAGTTTATTTAATTTTAAATGATTTTATTTAATTATGTGTATGAAATGTCTATTTCTAGTCCACATTTATTAATTAAAATAAAATTAAAATAATTAAGGAACCCCACTGACAAAAAATCCTTACTACGACCGTAATTATCACTCCAACATTATTTGAAAAGTAAAATTTATATTCGCACAGACTTAGGCTTTTTGGAACTAGTTTGAGATGAGTACAAAAATTCTAGTTTCAAGCCAATATCATTTCTTTAGAAGCAGGGAAGCACCCGATTGTGTAGAGTGTGTTAAGAGGTTTTTTGTTTCATTTTTTTTCGTCAACTTTTTGTTTACTATTCAGCTTAGACAATGTGTATATGTTTGGGCGTGTCTCGCTTCAACTTCTAGCCACGAAAATGTTGAATGATGTCAGTATGTCAATTGTGTTAATGAAATGTGGGCAACAAAGTCTGTAACAGACAGGCCGACAAGAAGATATAGAGCGGCCATGTTGGGAATGACGGGGAAAATGCGTACGAAAGTGTTGAAAACAATGACGTTGAAAGATTTATGAGTTTTGCGTGAAAACAATGTCAAACGTTTATGGTATATACAATACATAGCTATTGCAATCAAAATGAAGCTTAGACATAACTTTGGATTATAATAGCGATGCTTTAACTTTCATGCGTTAAGTCCTCTATGATTTTGGCCAACGTTAATTTCTTTAAAATATTTAGAGAGTGTTACAAAAAAGGGAGTGCCCATTATAAGAAAAATGAACAGTATCGTAATAATATCAATGAGTTCACCTAAATGATCAGGCCGATTACCTAAGTCGTAAAAATTGGCGCCATTATACCAGAAACAATTTATGTACTTGCGAGAATCTAAAAAAAATTGTCTCACTCCTCATCTAGTGCTTTTCGTATTTACGGTCCATCCCTATCAATATTCGTATTCCTATTCCAATTTCTATTCCGATTCCTTTCCCAACTTTATGTCTATCTCTATCTACACCTCCATCTTTATCTTTATCTCTATATTTATCTTTATCTGTATCTGTATCTGTTTCTGTATCTGTATCTTCATCTTAAGCTTTATCTGCATCTTTATCTTTATCTTTATCTATCTGTCTCTGGCTTTGTTTCTATCTCTATCTCTGTTTATATCTCTATCCCTTTTACCTGCTTTTACACAGATTCACTTTCAATTGGTCTCAACTTGTATCAAATTGTTGTTCCTCGTTTTATTCCTGTCATAAAATTCATTTACGTCAATCACAGTCCAATCACTCTCAGTTGTCGGTTCTTATCACTCCACTCTCATTTTTCCACCACCACGCCGCTGTCAATCACTTTCATTTTGTCACTCAAGTGGATGCAGCGATATCTTGTGAAAGCTACAAATTGGTTCGAACTTTCAACCTTTTTACCACTCTCACTTGTATGTATATCACCTGCATGGCCACATGCACTCAACTTCATTATTCGATTTATTCACATTTAAGGCTTTTATAAAACCAGCATGCACAATATATGTACATACATACATACATTTATTTTATAAACTTTCACTTAAACTAATTCACTTTTGATTTTCAATATATACCACTTCTGAATTTTTGCGCTGAGCAGATGTAATCCAATCTGTCAGCATGCTTTTAGCTAATTTTAAAATGCAGCAACTTGCCATGACTTTCAAAAAGCAACAAAGGGCACCTAGCAAACAAAGAGCAATTGAGCAAAACTCAACCACCAAGTACTCGTACTCACACTCACCTCCAGCTTCAGTTTCACACTTTGTTGTATTTGAAGCGCCAATACAGTCAATCAAGCTAACACTTCACCTATGTATGTATGTATGCTCATTTTCGTTTAAATCTACAAAAACAATTTTGTGCTACTCTCACACTCCACAACTTTTAGCCATGAGTCAGTGAAAGTTGATATCAATGTGCTACTTACAAGTGTCTAACTCAAAATGCAGCTCACTCTTTGGGATTTAGCTTTAGTGATTAGAAGTGGAAATGAGCGCAGCAATCAAGTTTAGGTAAGTCATTGAGTTAATATAGTTTCATTATGGTGTTTAAATGGCAAATGTGAAGTCTAATGCCCTCCCAACGCAGGCCACTAAACTCGAAAACGCAAATGGGAAACAAAGCAAAAAAGGAAGTAGCCAATGATAAATACCAGGAAAGGCTTCTAACGTATTTTGATAGCAGGGAAGCAAACAAAAAATTTAGCTAATGAGGGATGGAGAAAAATACCAAAAGAGTTGAGGTAGCATTTTAAGAGAGATTTATAGATTAGAGTACTGGCTTAGACTAGTTTAGATAAGATTACCTTGAAAACGTTGGCTAATAAGCTGGTTTCAATTGATGGCTAACATACTACCAACGGCTACACAACTTTTGACGTAGGTATCTGGAAATCAGATCAGCTATAATAGCTTTGATTACAGCGCCCTTAAGATAACTCATCTCATTCATCTTCAAGTTTTTTCTACATCTCAACAATCTCATGACAAGAATTAAATATGGAATCTCCCAGTAATCGTATTACCTACTCTTACCATCCTTCTACTGCTCAACTTACTTTGAGTGTCCAACTCAAAGGCGTTATAAATAAAAACTTTATCTTCTTTTTGATATCCAAGTTGCAGTCTCACTTTCATAATGCAAACCAACAAAACCTACTGCAGCTTCTGCCCCCAAACAAATGTAGAACAGACTGTCCGCACCCACCTTTAAACAACTCGTTGCCAGGGTCACAGCTCTGTTTTATTGTAATTGCGCTTGGAATTTGCTCTCTGTTTGTGCTTCAGTGAAAGCAAATTTGCTATTCGTTGTGCTTTGCTGTTACTCCTTTTCCTATGCCTCTCATACACTTCCTGCTCGTGCCTGCTGCCAATGTCCAACTTATTCTTTATACTCCACTGGGTCATTTCATTAACGCGCCTCGTTTCATTTAACTTTTGCGCTTAACTTTCACCTTTTGCTTTTAATCGCCAACATGCTCGATGATCAGCCCTTTTCAAGTGTTACAATTTGTTGTTGTTTTTTTTGTTGTTTGTTTTTTGCTTTCATTTTACTTTGTTTTACTTTAATGCTAGCACACCTGCCAATGTATTGAAGGTGTTCGGTCAACTGCCACAATCACACATTCCCCCTAACCAGTGAAGTGTAGTGAAGCGTTGCCAACTCATCAGATTTGATACTCTGCCTACAACACTGACACCACACTCACTCACCCACCACAGATGCGCTCAAATTCGCTTTCACTTCAATTTGTTTTTGTTTTGTTCGTTTTTTTTTTTTGCTCAACTTGTTCTTTTTCTCGTTCTCATTGCTTTGTTATTATGTTTTTGTTTTAATATTACATGCTTGTTGTTGTTTTTTTTAGCATTGTCGCTTCTTGTACTTCGGTAGCTTGATATGAGTACGATGATGATGATGATGATGATGATGACTACCTGTCAGCAAGTGAAGTTTCGCTGTCGCCATTAACCTTTCATGACGTCGTTTTGTACTCTCGTTGCGCTCGTAGACAGACAGTAAAGCTTTCAAAGTATATATATTACAAGCAGAGGCGTAGATAATACTAGGGGACAAAAGGAGGTGCAACTTATTTAGAAAACGAGTGCATTATTTTTCAATTTGTTTCGGTGCAGAAGAAGAGATCGCAACTTAGGGGTTTTTAGGCACTCTCGAGTTCTGTTCCAAAACCAAAAACATTCACGAAAACTCCTGTGGATCACAGCATCTGCCAAATAGATTTGGGAGTATCAGTAACAGTTGAGCTAACAAATACTTATATATGTAGCCCCACGTTGGATGTCCTAAAATAAGGTTCCATCACTCCCCTCCTGTAGGCGCTCATGTATTTATGCCCTACAAGTGGAACAATTGAAACGTGGCATACAAAATTCGCAGGAAGCTCACTCACAGCGTCACTTGCGCGCAAAGTGTTCGAATTTCCTGTACCTTTGTTGTTGTAAAGTAGTTTGTATTATCTCACCTCCTACACTCAAGTAAATGTTTTCATTTTTTTTGGCATTCTTTTTTTTTTATTAATATTTTAAGTAGATCAAAAGCCGTGTTATTAAACATCGAAGTTGGTTGTTATTACTTCATAGCTCAGCGCGCGCGTCTGTTGTATGCTTCCTTTAAAGGTAGGGCCAATGAATCGAAAGCTTTCTCATGCTTTCAGCGCTTTGATTCACATCCTGCTACACACTTCTACTACATCATTTTGCTTTTCATATGCAAACTGTTGCTCTAATGACTTCATCATCGAGGTCAAATAACTTGAACCGTAAATGGTGGTAGAAATTAAGTAATACAATTTTGTTGTTGTAACTGTAAAATGTTTAAGTAATAGTTTTGAAGTTACTTGTAGGTAGTTCATAAAGTTTTAGAATTTCCTAGAAATTCATGTCAGCCTCAACTAGTGAGGGTCGTACCACCAAGAGACCAGCAATCTACTGCATAAGCTATAAGGAGGCTTTAAAGTCATTTGAACAAGTCGTTCGTAGGTGGGAAAAACGGATACCATCACTACGATGGAAGTGAGACCGACTTCAAACCGCTAATGAGGCCTATTCAGATAATCTAGTTTCTATGTAAATACCCAAAATTACTTGTATTCTGAGAACCAAGTTGCCCCAGAAGACTTTTTGATGTCAGCTATAGAGATAACATGCCACACCTTGGTGTCTTTTCTTTATGTTGGAGTGAGGTGACCCAAAAGTTTAACCAAAAGGAGTCTCTCACTTAATAGTCGTTCTTGCGCCCGAAGGTTTCCACATAACTAGTGTGTCAAATGCCATTTTCGCTGCACTCAAATTACTTTCATTTTCGTGTCCTTTGTTCTTTCCGCCTACCTACCCTTTGCCCTTTGACCGACAACAAACCGACACCGCAAAATTCTTGAAGTCCATTGAGTTTTATTAAATTTATTTGCATTCCCTTGTATAAACCATGTATTCGTGGTACAATATGGCAACGCTAAAATGTGGAACAACGGAAGAGGAAGAAAAAATACTTCAAGCACGAAAAAAACAAAATCAAGCGGAAGGCGAAAGTAAATGTGGTTTCCAAAACATTGGTGCTTTGAATAATTTTGACTGTGAGTAAATAGTAGCAATAGACGAGCAGTAAATTAGTAGTAAAAAATGAGAAAGAAAACAAAAAGTAATTTAAAACACCCATGCGGAGGAAGAAAGTAAATACAACAATTGCGGAAACAAAGCAAAAGTGTGGAACACAACTGAAGCGAGTGACCTATGGCAAAATTAGTGACCCAGAAAATGTTGCTGAACACACAAGAGTTTATTGTAGGAAAATGAGGAGTGTGGGGATTTAAAGTAGAATAAAAAAAATAAAAAGAAAAAAAATACAGTAACTGTAAAAGCGTAAAAAATGTTAAAACACCGCAACCGCAGTTGACCACAACATCATTTCCGCTAATGTGATGGAGCGCAGCGCAGAGTGATGAGCGAAATTAATATGCTTGGTATGCAATGGCTATGTAGGTTAGAACAAATCAATTTATTTATTATTTTATTTTATTTTATTTTATTTTATTTTATTTTATTTTATTTTATTTCATTTTATTTTTTTATTTTATTTTATTTCATTTCACTTTATTTTATTTCATTTTATTTTATTTTATTTTATTTTATTTTATTTTATTTTATTTTATTTTATTTTATTTTATTTTATTTTATTTTATTTTATTTTATTTTATTTTTTGTTGTTGGTTTTTACGATCTTTCTTGTTTTTACATATTTGTAAGTTTTGCAAGCTTGAGATCAGAGAAACAATAATTCGTAATGAATTTTATTTTATTTTATTTTATTTCATTTTATTTTATTTTATTTTATTTTATTTTATATACTTTCCAAAGCTGACCATATCAAGTCCTAACAGTGAGCATAGCCCTTAAAAAAATAACTCGTCCCAAAGGGAATGTCTTCGTTTGCTAATGGAAGTACTTCCGCGTAGTTCTAGTACCTGGACGTCGCTATCGAGGGAATTAAAAGGGCTTCGCTGTAAATCCATTTAAGAAGCTTAAGACCGTTCTTTGTTTTACTGCTTGCCTGGTGTTGCACTCTACCTTTACTAACCTCACTGCCTTCTACAATCGTCAGTGTACAGTCGTACCTTACTCGTTCTACAAATCCTACCTCCTCACCTTTCCATCACCCACTCATCGCCTGAACTTCATGAGCGCCATTCTTTGCATTTGTTTCGCGTCTTATTTTTTTTTCCTTTGCCTTTCCCAATGGGCAATAAAATAAAAATCCCATAGCCAAGAACATGAATAAACGACCGACCCAAGTCACAAGCCAAACAAACAAATAAACCACAACAAACCGAACGTAACCAAATAACAAGAAAGCAAACGAACCAAACAAATGAAGCGGTGTTGAGCAGATAAATAAGAATGAATGCCCAAATGGGCGAGTTCAAACAAAAAAAAATAACAAAAAACGGCGCAAAGAAAACGGGAAACTCCGCAAGCCAACGCCAACATTTTTCTTAACGGTTTGCAAGTGCCAAAACATTAATTCTCAGGTGTATAATTTAGTAGTAGAAACCGGCAAAGCAGAGCAGCGCTGTACAGCCAGAGAGAGAGAGAGAGAGCAGTACCCGCTTGTGCGCCGTTTATGTGGTAAAGAAATAAAACCCCAAAGCCCGAAGCTAGTGAGCTCACTGAAAAATGGAGGCGTTACGCGGGAATCACAGTCAAATGGCAGGTGAGCTATTTTGGTCTTCCTTTTGCCTAGAACGCCTGAAAGGCAGCAAACATAAGAAACACTTGGCCGCCACAAAGCTATTATTTGCTATGGTCAGATTGTTGTGAAAGACGAATTGCCTTGTGGCCCGCTAGCGCAACAGCAGCAATAAAATGCTACTCATTGCTGTTGTAATTGTTGGTGGTTTTTTCTTACCTTCTAACGTTGTTCGCGATTTCTTGGCTGTAGGCAATTTGGCAACACATAAAGGTAGAGTGGACATTAACATTAGGGTGTTTCGTTTGGAGGTGTTCTTATTTTTTTCTAGCTTTAGATTAGGTTTCATATGAAAAGTTCGCTATGCAGAAGCTACCAGAAGGAAGAGGAAGAGGAGTCGTTTCATCAATTTCTTCGTCAATCCCCAGGACTATTACCGAATATCGTGAGGTCATTAGTCAGCCTAATTGTCCATCCGACTCCGTGCTCATTTTCCCAGTGCTTTTACTCAAGTTTAAGCAGTTCCTCGTGAGCAACTCTTATGAGCTTTACTGATTTACAAAGAAAAAAATTTCGCCTGCAAATGAAACACCCTTTACACAACACATACAGGCTACCGAAAATTATATGCACTTTTGCGGAGCGCTTGGGCGATGATGCAAACATTTTTCGGTCAATGCTTTTATGCCGTACCGATCCCCGCAGCTGTAAAACTGGGAAGAAATGGAAGCACATGCTCCATAGATAGAAATCGATGAGATTGAGTGGAAAGGATGTATTGTAGGTAAAAATTTATTTATTTATACATTTTTTAAAGTTTTTTTTCATGCACTTAATATTTCATATACCCAGTAGCGCCATGAAAAAAGCATCATAATATCGGGAATAATACCAGCGTCCGTTAAGAGTAAATAAAGGTTAGCATTACATGGTATTTGTTATTCCTAGTGGGTGGTCAGGGATCTTACGTCTGCTGATAAAAATATTTAGTTCCAGCAAAACTTAAATATGGGGTATACAAACTCTCCCTCCATCTAAGCGACCTAGACTTTTTGACCTTTTATTGCCAAAAAGCACTGAAGCTTCACTTGGTTAGTTGCACGCAAAAACAAAATCTATAGCTTTGACCTCATATCTACTTCAAGCAGCCAGCCGCACAAAATGCATTGGTTCCACGCGCACAGACCATCCTTATGGCAGGAGAAAGGGGGGTGTGTGTGTGTGTCGAGATGTTATTGCTTGCATTTTCTGCTTGATTTTATTAATTTCCTTTAAGGAAATTTAAAGGAAGTGTTGAGTGCCCTAAGGTGGCTGGCCTAGAGAAAAACAAAAAAAAATTACAACAATAATAACAAGTATATATATTACACTAAGCAAAAACCACAAAAGTCAATGTGGTGGCGTTGAAAGTGCTCAGCCGTCCGTGAAGCCGTTGGTGTGCGCGTATGCGAGATAGCCAACGGTAAAATATTTGCTTTGCGGAAGTGACTGCAATTGGGTGAACATATTTGGGTTAAAGTGGTGTTGAAGTTTTTTGTATTTATTAAGGTGAAGTGGTGGGGAATTATTGGTTGCTCGTTTGCCTGAAGTGAGTTTAAGGTGTCGAGGGGGAAGGTGCTTTTATTTTCTTGAAATATGAACAGTGTCGTGGACTGTTGTTAATTTTCAAGAAGTTCGTATTAGGTAAGCTCTCGTTATAAATATTTTCTATATAACCAAAGCAAAGCTAAGATTGAAATTTGGGGACAAAAAGCTTTTATTTCAAACTTTCAGTCAAAAGCTCTATCATAGCATAATCTAGCTAAATCGATTAAGGATTTTAAGAGGAAATCCACAGCACATGATTTTGGCAAAAGAAGAGGATGAAGAAGGGGCGCGAACTCCTCTTATAGATGCCTTCATTGTTCATTAGCCAGCTGGCTCATGAAAATTCAGTCTCCTCTACCTCTTTTGGCAAACCAAACCCCCCGCTCCCACCCAGCAGTGACGCTGCCAAAGTCGAGAAGAAGAAGAAGAAAAAGAGATGTCATCCCTACAGGTTAAGCGCTTAGTATATGGCCGAGGTAGGCATACCCGTCGTAAGAGCAGACTAAAACACAAAGAGGTTATGCCTGCAACTTGATGGTTGATTGGGTTTGTCTCTAAAAACAGCAGCAACAACAACAAGTATCAAACCAAACCAATGGCTCATTTTTAGCGATATTGAGTAAATACGAAATAATCTGAGTCAGAGCCTCGTCGTCTTTTTTTTTAACATAATTCCTAACAGCCAGCTGAGACTTTGGGCTTTTATGAGCTGCACTATACTCATAGTCGGGACAAAGCTCGAACAGCCTAACTTCCATTCAAACTTATCTTTGGAGTTACGGCAAGAAGCAAGATTACCCTGGAGAAATTTTTTTCTTTTAGGTTTTGAACAAGAGAAATCAAACTCCAGCTATAAATTTTGAGTGGGATGGAAAGAGTAAAAATTCCACTAAAAGAAAGAAAGAGCAGAATTAACAATTTTGGTTTCTCAGCGCACTTTATAGAAGTTTTCAGAAAATATCAGAGCCGATTTTTGGCGCTAGAGATGGTAGTTAAAAAAGATTTATATCTCAGCCTGCAAGCAAAACTATAAAATGATCATAAAAGTAAATGGATGAGAAATGTTGATGAGATTTTCAATTCGCCTTAAGGACACTAATAGCAACTTTTACTGACCGCCATGGTAGACCTATCCTATACCCATAACACTTCCTACCTCCTTAGCAGCAGTCTTTTCGGGACGCCTTTTCAACGTACATACCTACATAGATCTCCTGAGGACAAGTCATGATATTATCTTCAATCTTGTGCACTAATATTTATTTAATTTTTTTTTCAGCACCCAAAATACAACAATCACGTAGGCCAAATGCCACTTTTTATTTGTTTATATTGTAAATAGTTGGGCATTCTTTTGGGCACATGGCTTACACGCACACCCACACATATGTACATATATGCGAGCAATGCTGAGCTTAAAAACGTGCATAGCAAACATAAAATGTCCCAGAAGTATTATTTATGAGAGCAATTGTTATTATACCATCTTGCTCGCACGTTACCATGGGGATGTGGGATCGTTACCCAGTCATGGATTTATTTTTTTCCTTTTCTTAGTAGTTCCTATTCCATTTCCTTTCTCATTCTTTTGTCAGTTTCATTTATCGTGTCAGTTCATTTTTACTTTTCCCTGTTCAAATTCACAACTGGGTATATGTTCTTCTCAAA
This sequence comes from Sphenella marginata, assembly GCA_951509765.1. NCBI lineage: Eukaryota > Metazoa > Arthropoda > Insecta > Diptera > Tephritidae > Sphenella > Sphenella marginata. The sequence continues at coordinate 64,124,822 of OX608083.1, forward strand.
CTTCTTCTCCTTTACTATTTGTATATTCATCTTTTACTTGCTTTCTATGTCTAATGCGTGTTTGATTTTTTCTTCCGTTTATCTTTCTTATTCAACTCTAGAAAAAATACTTAAATGTTTCTGAAAGGCAAGAACGCTCATAAAAAAGTGCTCACGACATGTCGCATGCTGCTTCATTCATTTAAATGCCTACGCACGTTTTTCTTGTATCCCCTAAATAGTTATTCCTCATATGTATGTACCACTATTCAATACCAAAAGTGCTCTCCCTACACACAGTCCTCTTAGTGTAGCCTATTTTTAGGCGCTCAAACTAGCTAGCTCACTTATTGCGTAGGTCGAAAAGCAAAAAAAAATTGAATCACAAACTAAGTGTGCCAATAGAAAATTGCACGAACAACAAAAACAAAAAATTGGCAATAACAAAGAAATTGGCTTGCACTAAAAAAAATAGTTCAAAGTCAACCAAAAAAAAAAGAGTTTTGTGTAAAAGATTGGCTTAGTGTGCGTAGTGCAAATAAAATAAAAGTAGCCAAAAGGGAGCATAAAATAAAAATGTGCGTATGCCTATTGCTTGTTGCCCTTTTGTTTATTTTATTTTTTCCCATTTTCGTATTGGTTTTCGCATTGTCTGTACTACATGTTAAATATCGTTTGTTGTGCATAAAACATATGAGCCGCTTTTTATTATGCCGAACCCGTTGAGACTTAAACGGGCCAATATTAAATAAACTGTACCCAAATGACATTTAATGTGAATGAGTTTGTTTTCGATTTTATGTTTGCCTAGCCCATGAGAATATTTGTAAATAAAATTACGCATTTTGTTGTAGAAGATTTGTTAAGTACGCATTTGAGCTTGGTGGGAAGTTGCATTAGCTGAATATTACAATATTATGGGTATCACGGAACGCAACGGTCTCTTTTATACACAAACGAAAAAAACAGCATTTAAATTTTATTTTATTTTTACTACAATACGTGGTATAATACTTGAAACCACTTTGTTGTTTTTGGTTTTTTTTTTTTTTGTAAGTCAGAAATAATATCAAAATCTGGTCAGTCTAAAGTTATTAATAAAATGTAAACTTATTTGTTTAGTCAAAACTAGTAATTAAAATTTCATTCTTTAAGACCAAAATAATAGCCAAGAATTATAATTCAAATCTAGCTTTTATTTTTGTAGTCCGAAATAATAGTTTAAATCCAAGTCAGATTTTTTAGTCAAAAACTATTGCTATCTTGTTTTGCATTTTTTAATCAAACAAAAATAATGGTTAAAATGTGAATTTGATTTCTTAAGATAAAGATTATGCCAAAAAAAATCAAAATCTGACTATTATTTATTATCAAATACACAATTTAATCAAAGTCTCAATTTTATTTCTAAATCAAAATAAATATTAGTTAATATCTGATTCAGATTTCTTAAACAAATATTTTATCAGAAGTAATAATCGAAATGTGAATTTAATTTTTCAATGAAAAATAATAATTAAAATCTGACTTTGACTTTTCAATACAAAAATAATATAAGAAATAATAATGAAAATCTGACTTTTATTTTTGAATCAAAAATAAGAATTAAACTCTGACTTTGACTGCTCAAGATAAAAGTAATATCTGACATAATAAACATAGTCTAATTTTTTTTTAGTCTAAAATTGTAATTAAATCATATAATTTTCAAGACAAAGAGAGGTCATAGTCACAAATAATAATAGCAATCTAATATTTTTTTGCTGACTTTGATTTTTTAAACGAAGAATAGTGCTTAAAATCTGACATTTATGTTGAGTATCAAAGGTTTTAGTTAAAAACTCACTTTTTAATCTGACTTTGATTTTCTAAGTCAAAAATTATTATTTAAAAGTGACTTTAACTTAATTTAAGTCATAAATGATCGTTAAAATCAAATTTTGGTCAAAACAAATAAAGAGAGTTTGAGTGAAAAATAGCTAAAATCTGTTATTAATCTTTAAAGTCAAAAATCGTGTTAAAACTATCAAAGGCCCGCCTAGGTCCTCGGATAAAGGTCTAATCCCCCCTAAAAAACTCAGATTCATAGCGAGAAGAACACTGATTAGTTCTTTCGGGTCCCAAAAGTTTCCAATTTCATTCAGAAATCAAAGCTAAACCTTGATGCTCAGCAAGAGAAAGCTTTGTTGCAAGTCTTCTTCACTACTTTTTTAATTATTTTTATATTCTGTTCAGCAAGCGTGAGAAAACTAGCAAAGTTCTTGTGCTTGAAATTTACCACCTTAGCATGCCAGCAGCATATCAAAACCAAAGTCTAACTGTCCATCATGTGCCTTGAGATTAAAATGAAAAGTGCAATTGTAAAACAACTTAAATAAAAGTACAACATGAAATAACAACCAAAATTTTTAAAAACCAAAAATAAAAACACTTTTGTGGTAAAAGTGCTAAACTTTTGCCACAAAAGTTTCCGGTTGTAAAATAAACTTTGAGCAAGTTGTGCCTTGCTTGCGACAACTACAAGGCTTACAAACAGGGAGCGTAAATGATAAAATATTAGTTTGTTGTGGTCGCAACGAAATGAAAAAGCAAAATTGTTAGTTGGTTGCTCAATTGACACAAAGGATAAAGCCATACTTTTTGTTCTCAAGGTGTTTTTGACAGAGATTTTTTGGAACCGGTGATTTTTTGAACCTGGTGATTTTTTGGAACCAGTGACTTTTGGAATGGCGACTTTTTAAAACGGGCAACTCTTTGGAACCACTGACTATTTCAACCCGTGACTTTTGGAACCAGTGCCTTTTGGGAACCAGTGAATTTTAGAACGACGACTTTTTGGAGCCTGTGACTTGTTCAACCCGTGACTTTTGAAACCAGTGGCTTTTTAACCCAATGACTTTTGAACCAGGTGGCTTTTGGGAACCAGTGACTTTCTGGAACGGCGACTTTTTGGAACCGGTGGCTGGAACCCTTCCTTCTTCAAAATGTGAAATCTTCAAAAAAAAGTTGTATTCCGACCCCTGCCTGCCATACATATCGCCTAGTAAACGCAACTAAAGAAAAGTATTTTGTTGCTGTTTCTGCTGTTACAATGACGACACAATGCAATATAAATAAAATAAAACAACAATAAAAGCAAATACAAAATAAAATGTTTATTTTTTAAATAAGAAATATTGCTTTTTTAACACTACTTATTTACAATGTACGATTTTACAACCAGCGGCGACAAGTTGTTGTTGGTGGCAGGCATTTCAAAGTAGAACTCTGCACGCAACTCTTCACACAACACAACTCTGACAACAATTGCAACTTGCATAACTGAAGGATACACAATTTCGTAGCAAAAAAAAAATAAATCTGTGGCAAGTGTCTAAGTTAGGCATTTTGGTTTTACGCCGCATGAGTGGCGTTGGCAGCTTGAAAGGCAGCCGAGGCAGCTAAGGCGCGGACAGGTCAACACTCAGCGCATAATAATAAATTTAGATGAAGGTTTTGAGGGGAAGAAAAAAAGGGAAGTGAAGAGAATTTTTGGATGTGGGGTGGATAGAATAACCTATCGGCTAGTTGGCTAGGCAGTTAAGTTTAAGCCAAGGTAGTAAGTAAAGCTCTCTTAAAGCTAATTGAGAACTTCCCCTGACGGAATTGCGATCTCGTAGAAACGACTGGGGCTTGCAGCAAATAATGCATCACATACTCCAACTTCTCGTAACCCTCAAATATGTATTCAACAACCTATCTGCGTATGAACTGCTTCACTGTTGGTATGCTTACCATATGTGTCCGCCCACCAACATATGCAAACGTTTTGCAAAATCAGCTGCATTTACCAATTTTTCCGCTTGAGCGTTTTCCTTAAATATTTCTACACATTTTTGTTGGTTTTGTTTTGTTTGCTGTTTCTCAGCTGAATTTTTTGTTAGCATTCTTAGCGATGATGAGACGTGCTTGTATTTATGATGCTAATCCTGTTGCAACTGCTAGTCATGCGTTCTTTTAGGGATGGGATTTTTTCTTTAATCGATTCTTTTAATTATCGATTTGGGCATCGATTTTATTGATGATAAACGCTCAGTTTTAATAAACCGATTCAAAGTATTATTTATTTTAGTATTTTTAATTTAATTTAATTTATATTTAAAACAAATTTAATAATATATTTAAGAGTACTTAATCTGAACTATCAAAACCAGAAAATTTAACTTTTTTATTTCAATACAAACATGCCGATTATTGACTTTAAACCATGGAAAAAAAGGATTACCACCTCTAGGAATGCATCTTTCTCAAATCGATTTATCTCTAAGAAAAGAAAAGTCTATAAATGGTTAGTCGATTAATTTCTTAGCAAACGAACCGTTTTTTTTTAATCATGAAGAACACTCGACGGATTCTTATAAAAATGGAACTTCCTGAAACCATTGTATCTTTTCAAAAATCGATCAATGAGTAGTCGATTAATATTTTAACAAACAAATCTCTCTCAAATCGATTTATCTCTAAAAAAAAACCTAAAATCGATAGATGGTGAGTCGATCAGTTTCTTAACAAATAAATCGATTATTGACATTACACTATAAAAAACATCGATTATTACCTCCAAAAATTTAAATTTTTCAAATCGATTTATCTCTAAAAAAAATACAAAAGTCGATTAATGGTTAGTCTATTGATTTCTTAACAAAGATAGCGATTATTGAATTTAAACTATCAAAATACCGATTAGGATTCACAAATCGATGTATGTATCTCTCGATAAATGAGTTGGCTTTTAATCTCTTTAATCTCGATTATTCCCTCTGAAAATGCGCTTTCTCAAATCTTACTATCTCCAAACAAAAAAAAATCGATAACTGAGTAATCGATTTCCAACTCGAGGTCAAATCCCTATGTCACCCATGTTAATATGCATACTTTCCACAAGTCAGTCGTCCAACTGTTGGCTCATGTTTTAGCTTCGTATTTATTTTTAATGCATTTTAAGCTTTTCGTTTATTTTTCAATTTCATTTTGGTTGCCTTGTTTTTTCCTTTGAAGTTTTATCATTTGGCTAGCGCGTTCTAGCGCATTTGCATTTGTTTGCGTTTATCGCTTGGCATGCCATTCAACAACGCTTTATCTACGCGCCTGTCATATGTTTGTATGTACGTTTGTCTCACGCTCACAACCTATCCACCGATCCACCTGTCCGCTCTCACTCGCTTACCTTTTTCTTTCCACCATTTTGTCACTTTGACTTCCTCTGTCGTGTGTCTGCTTGTCGTTTTCCGTCACACGCGCTTCTTTCTTATTATCTTCTTTAGCTCCGTCCCACGCCGCTTATTTGTCACACAACATGTCTGCTCAGCTGCCAGTCTGTTTGTCCACATGTCTTGCGAGTCGGGATTTTTTTTAACCTTCCGAATGTCATTTTTTTTTGTTGGTTTATTTTTTTTTAACTCTGCTTCCTGCAGCCGGATTTTGTTACTTTTTCTCGCGTACAGTCATCTGCGCTTCCGACACTTGCCCTGTGCTGTCCAATCCTTCTCTAGTCTGGTTTGTTGCATGCTTGTTCACCGTCCCTCGGACTCTTTTTGCATTGTCACATTGCTTCGCCGAAATGTCATCTTTCGTTTTTTGAATTCTTAATACTCGTTTAACGCGTTTCTGGGATGTGCAGACTTTTATTCTGCAAATGTTTTTGTTGTTTAAGAAGGTTGGTACATTGAAGTCAAAGGATGAGAGACACAGGCCCAGAAAGATCTGGAAAGTGGCATTATTTTTCCAAATGCTTTCACCAATTTCTTTCTTACCCAACTTCTTGCGAGACTCATTTGCAAAAACTTTGAATGTTCGGTAGTGGTTCGCGCAAAGTTCTAGATTACTTTGTGCCTGAAATCTTTACTAAGGCTATACTATTTTAGAGCAAGTTGGACTCATTCAAGAAAGACTTCCGTCACTTGCGTCGGGGTACTTGCCAACTCTATAGTTTCTCATTCAAGCTGAAGCGGAGCTTTTTTCGACTCCACGTTTAGAATCTGAGACCTAAGGGCCCTCTACATTTCATCCTCTTAGATCCTACTCAGTAAAGACAATCGCTTCATCTTTTAGCGAATTTAGTTGTCGATAAGAAATTTCTCTATGCCGGACCTCCTTTGCTTCATTCACATAACATCACCTAGACAGCGCGACTTTGGGTTTTAGTGCGATCTGCGTAAAGCTCAGCTCCTCGTTAAACTGTCTTCAATTGTAACGAGTACGGACTGTTAAGATTCGATCAGCTTGTCGACGAAGGAGACAGATTACGACGAGGGTCATACGATCTGTAACTTATCTTCAAGCTTGTGGCTGTTGCTCTTCTTTCGGCATGCTCTTCAACAGCTCATCTCCATCACAGTCGGATAGTGGGTCGCTTTTTGAACCTAAGGGCTTTGGGGAGCCGCCTCCATTTACCAGGGATCTTTTGATACCCTCTTAAAAGGAAAAATATCAATACGCGAGTTTACAGCCCACCAACTTATCGGACACATCGAAGAAGACGCTGCATACTTTTTGGCGCAACGCTTATTTTGAAGGAAACTGCTTTAAGGTTGGTAACAATGGTCTGTGTTCCAACCTTCGCTTTGTGCTAATACGGTACTTCTCAAGACTTAAGTCTTCAATTCATTCCTGGGTAAATCCAACCTCCCTCAATCCTGTTAAGAGTTATCCCCTATACAGCCTATCAGCGTTAATAAATCTCCATCCCTTCGCGCTCACAAAAATATTAATTTCTCTTAATCCCAACTCCCAATAGCCTAGCTTACCTCTGCATCAAATCACCTAAAGCGTCATAAATATATACTAGTCAAATATTAAGGGGCTGTGGGGGTGTGGCTTCTGTTCAACATCACTACTGTACTCCATCCATTAGTTATGTATAATCGCCTCAAAGAAAACAAATCAACTTAGATATATCTAAGACTGCTATTCAATTTATGATTCTAGTACGATTTATTACAACAAAAGTCAATGCTTAAATACGAAATCAATCAATTATGTGAAGTCTATCTTTAAGCGCCTAAAAGTATGTAGATAAAATGTATTAAATGCTATCTCAACGCAAACACATGTTCATGTGCTTCTCTCGGATAATGGAACCTCAATGAACAATAGCTGATGTGTGTAGGATAGATGATAAGCGTAGAACTAAAATTTCATACAGAGAACGCATATGGGAAAATGTTTTGTTTTGAATGAGCTGTGGAGAGGGGAAAAAAGAAGTTGTTAATATAAGCTTTATTTACTCAGCAGTAAAATGTGGAGATACTAGTTTTTATCTGGCATTTTCTGGGTGTCATGGAAATCCTAAGACATCCAACTTGTACTTAGTAGAGATTAACAAAACGGAAGTGGAAGAATTGATTTTAGTAAGAGTAATTTCTACTTCAAAGTACCGATTGACATGCTGTTGTTGGTATACAGCATTACTCTCTCTCTCTCTCTAGTGAATCTTTATGTCATGACATTATAGCTACTGCCCCACAATACCAAAGTTAAGGATTTCATCTTCAACAATATAGTCAAAATTATTATTAAAAGTAAAATTTGCAGTGCCACTTTGTAGTAAATATTACCTCAAAGATCCATATTGCCAATTCAAAGCTTTTTAGAATCCCAAAATGAAGTGAGCTGGAAACAAAAGTCTCCTCCGTGTGAGCCAAAGCTTATCGCTTGTATAGTGATGAACTTTAAATCATCCCAGCTTATCATATTTTAACTAATCCAGGTCCATTTCGAATTAGTTAAATACTCAAGAAAGATGTGGTCCCTCTAAGACTTTCCCAAATGGCAACCAGGAGAGATGTTTGGGTTTCGACTGCGTTCGAGGTGCTCTCTTAAGAATCTTCTCTGAGTTCTGTTGAAACTAAATGTTTTTTCCGCAGAGCCTTAAATTCGATTTTACTCGGTCCTGACTTCAGTATGTTGCTAGCTATGGAGGCTTAGGGGCATAGTCTGTCTTTACCCAATCCGCTTTTTGTATTTTGTTAGTCTCTCCTAAAAGACAGCTCTCTTCATATCTGGAACTAGTCTTCATACCACTTCTGAGCTAGTTTCAAACCACTTGCTTCGACTGGTTCGTTCATTCTCTGCCACCTAATGTGTTGAGCATAACAAAACATCTTCTCAATCAATAAATGATGTTTGACAATAGAAATATGTGCATTCATATATATGTATGTATGTTGGTTGGGTATAAAAGCACTGAGTCTCATTAATATTATGCCCAGATTTCAAAACTTGCTATTCATATTTTTTGCTGTTAGTGTTTTGAAGTACTAAATACCTACACATAAAGATGACGCACACGGAGTTCACAATTTATAGCATTTTGATGGCTTACAAATGGTAGAATGGAACAAAAAAAAAAACAATTGAAAGCACTCATGGAAAATATTCGAACATACAAACAAAAGAATGTGGTACATGAGGACTAAAACAAGCACGCAGAGACTGCAAATGGTTGTATGAAAAAAAAAAATCATGTTGTAAGTCACGAATTACATTGATGGCTGGTCCACAAGTAGTGCAGGGCTTTCAAATTTTGCAGCTAACAACAACCAATTATGTAGCTGTGAATGACAAGAGCTCTGATGGTCTTGTCTACTAGGAAATTTAGGCGAAGAAGTATCTGATGCCGGTAGTTGATGTATTTGGAAACCGGCATTAACCTCGATCTCGGATGAATTATGGGTAGCTATGATTTCTTGGTATAAGTTGGTATGAAGAGACCACTTGCTCCATTCAAGCCTTAACCGGTAGTGTCGGATAGATTACAGATTCGGAAAAGTTTTCTTTCAACTCCTAAAAGTATGCTACATAAATTCAAATCGACTTATCTTAACCATGCCCATAACAGAATTTTTTGTATCAATTGTAGCCCACTCTAGATGGAAAGCATTGATCTCGAAGCACTCTCTTTCAAGATGAGTCACAGGTTTTTTTGCCGGCATATATATGCTGATACCATCATCATTATTCATACATTACTCATATACATATGTACTCATGTATTGGTATATGTATATTAAAATAGAAAAAAGTAAACTAGGGGAGCAGCACTTCAACTGCTCGGTGACTTCATTGTCGATGGTTCAATATCTTTTTCACAGCCGAAGTATACGTAAAGCCAGCATTTATCCACACAAAAAATACAAAAAAAAAAAACAAAAAATTGGAAAAAAGCAAACAAAAAAATATGAAACCTTCCAGCATTATGCCGGCATTCTACATAAATTTGTGAGTGCCCTGTATTTCCATAGCTTTGAATATGGCTAAATAATGAAGTGGCGTTGCTCCACTGGGCAATTAACTGGCAATTTATGACTTTGCTTGAAGGCTGAAGAAGAAGAACAAAACAAAAATTTGAAAAAAAAAAAAAAACGAAATACAGTGCATAATATTTTGACTTACCATGCTTGTGTGTAGTATGTGATTCTCTTGCTTGTGCAGCAAAAAATATATGAATATGTCTGTAAAGAGCGCCTGAAAGTATGCAACATAAAAGAAATAAATTAGATATATCGAAGAGTTAAAGACATGTTTGAATATAAAGGAATTGAAGCATTTGATATATTTAATATCTGAATAATTTCAGTACGATTAAGAGAAAATTAATGCAGCTTTTGTGGCTTTTGAAGCTTTTGGAATTTTTGAAGCTTTATGCCATCCTTAAATGATGTAGTGTTCTAAAGAATAAATAAAAAATATAACTTTAATTGCTATGTGACTTGACTTGACAAAAAACTGTATCATTAGCTATTTCCTGAGAAATTTGATGTTGTCAAAATTACGCCGAGAACTAGGCAACATTTTTATCAGTAAAAGTTGAGATTTTCCGGAAGCAATGCGTTACGCTTCGATACAAACAAAACTGTATTGGGAACAATTTTTTATCACTTCGAATGCCCGCTCACCTTGCTGAGACTGCGACTACAATAACAACAACAGACCTTGTATGTGAAATTTCTGCATACTTTTTGGCTCTTGTTACTTAAATGTACTTAAAAAGAGTCGAAGAACACTCCAAAAAGGCTTTAGAAAAGCATCAGAAAAGGTTCGACTCTCCCTCTGGGATTTCTTTATATCTCCGAGCGTTAAATAAATCTCACCTAAACCCCAAATTCAGAGCGCCTAATTGTTGCCTCATTCTATCAAATCATTACTAACGACAAAAAAGTGTAGCCTACTTTTAGGCCATATTTACAGTTTTTGCCAACATTTAATACGGTGTTTACGTTTTTAATTGATGGCGCAAATATCACATAACAAACGCTTACACATATAGACATGAAAAGGGTCAAAAAAGATACGATACATTATCAATAATTGTTAGTAAGGTGCCGCTGAGGGTTAGGGTTTTAGAACTGAAAGAATTCTTATGGCAAATAGACATCCCTTTATAGGAAAATTTTAGAATTCTTGACATCGTAACAACTTTGGAACGATTGACCTGAAAAAAATTGTCATACACAAATTTTTTTTTCCGTGGGGAATTCAATTTTCTAAAAAATGTCATGGAGCTTTCATTAATCTCTTGGCCATTATGGGTTAAAATGGGGTTGGTCCTAAAAAAATCTTATCTCAAAATCAAATACAGTATTTTTTGCATAATTCTGGAAAATATTTTTTATAATAATATTTTAATTTAAAAGAAAAAATATTTTTACTCACAGTCTAATGCACATATAAATAGTAGCATACTTTTTAGCTTTCACCCAAAAGCTACTGCGCACATTTAAACGGCTTTATAAAAGCAAACTCAATGTATTCGTGCGACTTTTTGTCACCCAATTACTTCATTTCATGCAAAGCGTAACCAATTGACATAACAAAAGCAAACAAAAAGCTCTTTTAACGCACTTTCATTTATAGCTTTTAACGCGCTCCATGCCACGCGCCTTTTATGTAAACTTCAACCCGTTCATAGGCACTGTTTTGTTTAATTTTTTGCTCTCCTTGTCGCATACTGTGATTTAATATTTTAGTGACTTTTTAGGCGCTTTTTATTAACGGTTATGGAAGCTTTTCTCTTTTCGCAGGACTCACTTGCATTTCTGTGTCACTTGCATTTACTTTAAAAAAAAATAAAAAATCATGTCATATTGTACGATTGCAATACGATTAACCACACTTTTTCAGCGCCTAAAGTTAGGCAAGACCATTTTGGCCAGCAAAACTAAGCGCGTATGCAACCAAATTGCTTACAGAGTGGGTGACGGGAAGGCAGCCACTGCAAATGCCATTAAAGCCATGTTGAAAGCACAGATTTGTTTACTTTGGTGGCATAACATTTTTTGTGGTTTTTTAAGTGTTTTCTGTGTACAATTTTTTCAACAATTTTTTGTCATATTTGTCTAATATAAATTCAGGCATAGAAAAAATGCGTCATTTATACGGGCTGATTTGCTCAAAATGGTTAAACAAACATTCTCTCATTTTTGGGATTGAAAAACTTCCATGGCTTTTGGTCATGCGAAAATTGAGAGAGCCTTAAAGTATAGGAGGTTTTTGGAGCTTTGCACTTTTTAGATTTCTGCAAGTATTAAAATTCGAAAGAGTAGAATTTAAAGGGACTAATCCCGAATCCCTCTCTTTAGAAATAAGTCACACAATTTTTTGCAGGGTAGAATGGGTTTTTGGAGGTTTATACAGGATGAACATGATCTGTTAAAATATGCTCATGAAAATTTCACTTTGATTTCTATCAGATGAAACCAGGTAAAAGAAACCTGAACGGCTAGAGGGAATTAAAGAAAAAATGTTTTCCTCCTTAAAGTATGCAACACATTTTGATGTGCACGGCCATTAATAGCTTTTATGACATTTTCTTTAGTAAAAAAGTAGGGAACTGGTTAAAAAGACACTAACTAACAGGTGAGCAATATTAATTTCCAGAAAATGTGATTTATGGAGTCCATAAAAAATTGTGCCTAATTTTAGGCGCAGGTTTTTTTTTCATATGTATTCTATGATCTAGCACATTCTTTGTACAAAGAACTTTTCGGAGAGCACAGATAATGCAACTTTCCAACGAATATTTTTTAAAATATTTGAATCCTTTATTTCATTTATAGAAACCGCAAAAAAAAATGTTGCATAGTTTTATGCGATTTTTTTATTTTTTTTGTCATGTACTCTGTACAAGAAATTTTCGGAGAGCACCGATAATGCAACTTTCCAATGAATATTTTTTAAAACATTTTAACCCTTTATCGACCAATAAATGCAAGAAAGGTAAGTCAGAAATACGCACAGGTTTCGAGGTTGGACATTTTAATATAATTAGATGGGTCTTCCATTTTGAGTTGGAACAATAAAAATGATGAAGCATATTGTAATCAGCCGATTCGAGTCCCCTGGATGATATTTTGCGTTAAAGTACTACTTTTTGCATACTTTTAGGCGCACCTTATATAACTACTTAATATTTCAGCACCCTTTAAATCATCTCGTCCCTCTATCTAAACTCCCTAAACCAACACACAACTTAAACTCACTAAGGGGTATTTTCCATTTTGAACCAATTTCCTCATTTGCCTCTGTTTATTTATTGTCTTACACCACCTTTCATTGTTCGCTTCAAATCGAAACTGTGCGACACACTTTTCAATGTTTGCTACCATGCAAAACTACTTGTAATTATCACGATTACAAGAACCGCAGCACACAAATAATTCTCCTGGACAGCTAAGCTGCGTGAAGTTTTTAGAGGGGAAACTAAGGCTACTCTAAGCTTTGCACTGATGAGCAATCAACAACAAAGTTAGACCCAACTGAAGCGTTGCAGTCAAAGCTAACATTAAGCAGTTGCTAAGCAAGGCATAGTCATTCATTGTGACCCAAAACTTATTGCCTCCTAAAAATTGCCAAAATGTCTGTGTGTGTGTGTGTTGTGTGCTAAAAGTAGCGCAAAAGTAATCAGAAATTTAGGAACGGGAGCAAGCAAGCGACAATGTGGCGTTCCACTGTCATTGAGAAATTAAAGTTTGGCTGGTTGCTAAATTGAAATGTGGTGTGGTTGAGTCGTTTATTTGAATATCTCTCCGTTGTGGATGGGATGAAGCTGGTGCGTGTGCATTGCCTACGCACACATACATACACACACACATACATATTCATTTAACATTCCCATTCAGGGAAATTAGAAACTCTGCACGCAATTGTTTGCCACAATTTCCTCTTTTACTCTTACACTTTCGCACTTGTGCCCGCTGCTTTGGCCTTTATTACTTTCCCTTCTAGTGGTGTTTTTGTTATTGTTTTTGCTCCTCTTGCTGCTACTCATACTTCATTACATTGTTGCGTAAATTGGGCAACCATCAGTTGATAGCTGTTATTTTTAGCAATCGGGAGCATCTCTCTAATAACGTTTTTTTTTTTTTTGTTTTCCTTGTCTCTCTGTATGTGTTGCATACTTTTGGGCTTATGAAAATGGTGTGAAATTGTAATTTTGGGTTTCAGCGTAGCACATCTATAAGTTTGTTGATTTGTGACCCAATTTATGGTTAGTAATTTATGGCACACAATGAATTGAGTCCTGTTTGGAGGCTAGAAATAGTTTATGAGTACCCAAAAAAAAGGAAAGCGGTAGCTAATTTATAAATATATATTTGTAGCATACTTTTAGGTACTTGGTTATCTATTATTATTATAAAATTCTAAAAACAAAAAACAAAAGTTTACCAAAAACGCCTACAACTATGTACCATATTATTTGTTTGCCTTACCTTACTTTTGTGGTAGACTCACTCGTATGTGGAAACTAGTAGATGCCCTGCAAGAAATTCTGTGACTACTCTCTGATTGAACTGAATCCCTTTACTCTACAAGTGGCTATAACTAAATATATTTAAATAAGTTAAATTTTATTTGTGTAGCATACTTATAGGGTGTAAGTCAATTTTAGTTTTTTTTAGCATACTTATAGGAGTTAAAAGTACCCAATTGGGTACCCTTTCGGGTATAAATGAGTAAAAGTAGTCTCCCCATAGAACATTCTCTAACATATGTCAACATCTCAAAAAAACCTCCATAGCAGTCAAGAACAACAACAACAAAATAATAAAAGAAACAGCGTATAAACAAACATTCAACTGAAATGGAAATCGTTGGCTCGTTGGGGGAGCATGTTTCAATAAACTGAGGTGAAACGAGTAGTTCAAAGTAGAATTTTACGACTAAGCGGCTTGCAATCTAACCTACGGCCGAGTGACGGCAAATTAAACTAGCTTTCGGCGAGTATAAACTGAGATGAAATTTTTTGCATGATTTTAGTATTTGTTATATAGCTTGGTGTTGTTTTTTTTTTTTTAATTTTTTTTTTGGGCATTGGAAAATTTCACAAATGAAAATGCCTGCATTGGTCGTGCAACATGGCAACCATGGCAGCGCTGTAAGCTCAACTTATACAGAAATGAAAGTGAAGGCGAAAATGAAAGCCAGCGACAACGCAATTGTGCGCTCAGCTAACAATAGGCCATTGTCAATGTAGAATTGTTCTTTTTGTTGTTGCACGATAGACATTTTTTGACCAATTTTAGCGGATTTGTCTTTTTTGCATATTTCTTATATGTGGTTGTTGTTGTTGCTGTGTTTACTAGAAAACAATGAATTGAGTGAGTTTTGAATGACGGATGTTCTAGTTTATACTCGTATGGATGTATGTACATTAAGGTGCCTCGCCAAAAAAAGTTGCACTGTTTCCACCGGAATTTCAAAATTAACTCTTTTCTAAGGACCCTCCCAAAATATTTCGAAAAAATATTAAGATTTACCGGAGCTAAACCGCGTCAAAAAAACGCTAAAAATATCGTTTTTTATGTATAAAAGGAGTATGAAAAAATATTTTTTAATAAAAAGCATCTGAGATGATAGAGTGCAAAAGGTAAGCATAAAAAAGTTTAAAAATTTTATCAATACTATTATTGTGTACCTGTGTGCTAATATTCGCAATGTGTGAAATTGGACCAAAAAGGGTTAAATTTTGCAGAAATGGCAACATCTCGAAAATAACTTTTAAATGATATCCCAATCGTTTAAATCCGTTAATAATTGGCTGAGTTATTAAAGTTTTCCACAAACCTACCCCTCGAAATATGACCAAAAACAGCATCATACATCTCAATATTTGGATTGCGTTGATAAAATTTTCAAACTTTTTTATACTTACCTTTTGTACTCCAGCTAGTTCATCATCTCAGGTGCTTTTTATTAAAAAATATTTTTTCATACTCCTTTTATACATAAAAAACGATATTTTTAGCGTTTTTTTAACGCGGTTTAGCTCCGGTAAATCTTAACATTTTTTCGAAATATTTTGACCAAGGTCTTAGAATATATTGAAGTTTATAATTCCGATGGAAACAGGGTGTCCATTTTTTTTTGTATGGAGCGTGAGGCGCCTTAATGTACATATGTATATTCGCAGCCAATATTGTTTAGGTAATTTTTTTTTTTTCATTTTAAATTTTTTTGTTCATTGTTTTTATTCGTATTGAAGTGACGCGTATTCAGTTTGCGGGTTTCGGGGTTTAATTTAGAGGAGCGCACAAAAGCCATCAGAAAAATGTTGAAAATTGCTATTAATCGAAATTCGTGTTGGTTGAGTGAGTTGATTGAGAGAAAATTGGTTTTATAAAGCCTTTAAATTTTAAGGACTTTTAAAAAACGTCTTTTTTGACTTAAAGTTTTAAAAAGGGTTAAATTGTAAAAGGAGTACCAGTTGGGTTATGTTGTGCTACTTTAAGGTGCGTTAGGATGTGGTTAATTATGTTTTTCTATGATATGCTATGATATATTATGTTACTCGGTATGTTTTTATGTTATTTTGTTTATTTATTTTAAGTTAGTTTATGTTGTGTTATATTATGCTAGGTTATGTTATGTTATGTTATCTTATATTATGTTATGTTATGTTATTTTATGTCATGTTATGTTATGTTATGTTAAGTTTAGTTATGTTATGTTATGTTATGTTATGTTATGTTATGTTATGTTATTTTATTTTATGTTATGTTATGTTATGTCATGTTATGTTATGTTAAGTTTAGTTATGTTATCTTATGTTATATCATTTTTGTTATGTTATGTTGTGTTATGCTATGTTATTTCATGATATGCTATATTAATTTGTGTCATGATATGTTAGCTATTCGATCTTCAGATTAAAATTAAAAATCAAGTTTTTAATATCCTCGTAATTTTTAAATACTGTACTTATGTACATACATACATACATATGTAACTATAATTCAAATAATTTTTAAATCGTAATTCAATATAAAGCAATCAGTATATATTTTTCCACACCAAATTCGAATTTAGTTGTTGCAAAAATATCGTCATCAAAGTAATATGGCATCAAATTAATTGCATAGCTTTAATACGCGAAGAAAAAAATATTTACTACAAGTTTATTAATAATTTATATAAGTAATGCAAAACATAATGGCATGCAATATTTTTATTGCAAATACTTGGATTTTAATATTAGCTAAACAATTTATTATTATACCATTGTAAATTCTGGGAAAATTCGATTAACATAAACAACAATGAAAGCAATAAATGTTTATTGTGTTAATATATCGAACAATGTAGATTTATTTAGTTCAAATATGTTTACAGCGCGTGAAATATGCTCATAATAAATAGTGTGATAATTCCATTTATAATGCTAATAAAATTTAATAACAAATACATATAATTACTACAGGTGCTTAAAACTATTAAATGCGACTTTTAATTTCACTACTATTATTTTGAGCACAGCTGTACACAGCTTTTTTTTTACATATTTTGTACTCTAAAAATTACTAATTTTGACTTTCTAAAATCTAATTTTCTATTATTACTTATGCCCAAGGCATATTAAACAAGGTAGAAGTGACAATTGAAATTTTGTTCTCCGCATAAATTCTTACTTCAAAAAATTTTAAACAACCGCATTAACCCTTTGGGTTCTAAGTGTTACTTTTGGGGCATACAAGAAGACAATATATTACTACATATTGTTAAATAAATAAGATATCTAAGTCTAACCTAGAATTACTCTTTCCAAGGAAATTGAGAGGTAACATGTTCATTTAACGAATAAATGCCACTCTGTACAGGACTTTTCTTATACTCGCAGAGTGCAAACATATAGCCGCAGAAATATCTTCCCAGCCCCAAAAGGCTTTCTTTTGTGGATGTATCAGTTTTTGAATTTGGCCCGCTGTAAAAAATTTCTTCAACGATGTCGTCAAAGATTTTGCGTCCACTAGTTGGGCAACACTGGCTTCCAGGGTTTTTACCTTTTCTGCGAGTAAATATATTTCTGCTCTAAAACTGTACTCACTTGAACCGTCCCTAAATAAAAAATTTACTGAGAGATAGTCAGGGTCAATTTTCGGTTTTTCGACCTGTAGTAAACTTACTCAGTCTGAGTCTGCGCATCCACATACAGCGGCCGTACATTTGTATACAAAGCTTGTGCTCCTACAGAATGTTGCGCCTCAAGCGGCATGGGTACTGCACTAGGGAACAGGCGCGCCTTCTTAAACACGCTCGCTTGAGCTGGACAATCAATGAAATCGGTGGGCTTGAAGTGCGAGGAGTTTTCTAAAATTACACCACAACTTTCTTCCCACCGACGTCGCCTTCCATCTCAGCTCGGAGCCTTAAAGCACCGCACAGTCGACACATCCCAACTCACTCCGCAAACGGCACAACGCGTGAAACATTTGGATCTTTTCATTTTTAATTGTATTTAAATATTTATGGAAGAAATGTATACGTTTTTATCAAATTGAAATTCGAACGGGTTAAAAATATTTTTTATTTGACGTAAGAATTTCTGCATAAAAGAGAGAACTGTCAAGTTCACTTCTACTTTATTTAATATACTTTGCTTATGCCTACGTTTGCCCATGCGCCTAAAAGTATACCTTAATTGCTCATTTTAATATCGAGCATTCACCTTTAAATACAACCATTTAACACCTTCGTCACGCTAGAGTGGATAATCATTCTTGTAACACTTTCAGAAAACAAAAAACACAAAAAAACACTTGTAAACAGCACGATACACATCGCAACACACACACACCCCTAACACATTTCATTCGCACTACAGCAAACACGCCAAATAATCATAAAAATCAGTGTCATAATAAATTTAAGTTGCTAAACATTTATGCCAACAGCACAAATCCTTAAGCCAAGTTAGCACGAAGCAGGTATGCACTCAACCAAGCCAACCTACCAAACAGGTAAACAAATCTGCCTGCCAAAGTGAGCCAAGAAAACATTCAAATAAAACAAATCGACTGCCAGCCTGTCTAATAGCAAAATCACAAAACGAAGCAGAAAAAATCACAAAGTGGAACTGCTGAAACATGACTTTCGATTTAAGAGCTTGGCCTTAAGGCAGCAATGGCAATGTGGTGGCACCAACATCGGCCAACAACCACAAAACGGCACTCATGTGGCATACACAAACAACAACAATAATAACGAAGTAAACAACAAGCAACAAGCGGCCAAAGAGTTGACGCGCAATAATAGTGGCACAGTCAGTAAGTCAACCAATTAGACGGTCTCGGCAAAAGTTGAGTGAACTAAGCAAGGAAAGCAACAACAAGAAAAAATATATATTTCAAAGGAAACAGACCAAAAATGGCTCGCGTGTCAAGCGGAAACTTGTAAAAGCCAACACAACAACAACAAAACTGTGAACAACAAAATCAATGAATACCTTTTGGGCATGTGTGTGGGCGCTTAAAGGAAGCCCAGAACTTGTGTGTGTGCACGCGAAAGCAATGAATGGCGTAAAAAATTGGGTAACCAGTCAAAATAAAAATTGTGTGCGAAATCAAAGTCAAGTCAGGCAAAAAGTTAAAAGAGAAGAGGGAAAATAAAAAGCTGAAAGAACGTTTTTGAGAGCAGGTGAATGTGAGGCACGTACTCTAAGCTGCAGGTGCGGGTACTGAAATGCTTTTTAGGCTGTTGGGAAATTGACTTTTTTTTACTATAATATTATAAATTAAAAACTAGGAATAATAAATTTAAAATTACAATTAGAAATAGATTTTAAATTATAAATTATGAATTATGAATTATAAATTATAAGTAATAAATTATAAATTTTAAATCATATGTTTTTATATTTATAGAAATTCAACAGCCTTTAAATGATGATCCTTTCATGCAATTTTAGTTTATTGAAAATGTCAGGTATACAAAAATCGTATAAATCTATATCAAGTAAATACGTAAATACACAAATAGACAACTAGTGCAAATGTTAATTTAGAGGGAAAAAACACCAAATTTTGGTTGTTGGAAAAAAGCCAAAAAGTAGCAAATAAAGAAGTAAATAAAAATGCAAATCAAATGGACTATAAAGGGACAAATGCACTAGCCAATGATCATTTAGAGTGATTAGTGGTAGTCAGCAATAACAGCCAATGTTGAGTTAAGTCAAAATTGAGTTATTAGCGCTACTAATCACAGAATTTTTTGAGTTTACTAGTATTTTTTATTTTGAACCAAAATAAACCAAAGTCGTATTTTTAGTAATTGCTTAAATTTAAATTAATAACCCAGCCCAAAAGTAGTGTAGAGTAGCAGCTTATGGTATTAAAAAAATGTCATTCAAATCAGTAAAATTTTAGACAAATATTTTTTTACAAAGCCTGCTGAGAATCTTAAACAGAAAAATTCTACGCCTTGCGGTATGCAACACTTATAATTATTTGCATTGCTTGTGAGCATTGCAAGTTCATATCATAACCAAATCGTTTATGAAATTTTTTAAAATGTGCTTAGACTGTTATTACCAGCAGCCACATATTTTGCCACAGTTATATCATTGCATCAGTTGTAAAATATTTTGCGCGCCTAAAACTATGCTACGGCAAATTAAAATTCAATTTCATGACAATCAACCAGCAAGAGTTAAGAATTTGATTTATTTAACAAAAATGGACATACGTACAATAAAAAATATTCATTGCCATTTCATTGCAAATCAAATGCATAACTTTACATAGTTTTTGCGCCTAAATGTATGCAATGTATGGTCAACAATGTATGTATGTATGTATGCTTTATGAGCATGATTGTGCATAATAAAAGTACATTTATTGCATGTGTGGAATTCATTTAAAAGTAAATTTGATCAAATTGTGTTGGGCAACGACAACAACAACAAGCTATGTACGTGTACGTGTGTAGTGTAAATATGCTGGTTTGTGTGCGTGCATATTTATGAATCTTTATTGCCATTGTCCATATTTCAAATGGAATGAAATCAAACCAAATTTATTCTACAAATATTGAACGCAATAAAAACTCTCTACTCACACTCTCTGTCTCTCGCTCACTCTCATGTTTATTTATTAGCTAAATTGTGTAGAAACTTCCCTACCAACCATGGCTAACCATGGTGAAATTCTGATTCCAAAAATTCACAAATTTTTACTAACACCAACGCATATTTTTAGAATTTGTATGGAAAACGACAAGTGCCTAAAAGTATGCCTCACACTTACACGCAAAAATCTTTTCAACATGGGTAAAAAGTGAACCTCTCTGAACAAAATTACCCACTTTTTTATCCTCTTTTTTGGTAAGCGCGACTCAATGATTATCCAGATTTTTATCCGATCATGGTTGGCAGGGTTGGCAATGGACTATTCTTACACATACACTAACACATATTTATAGCTTGCGTGTACGCCTGTTAGTATGCTTCTAAAAATATTTTTTCTTTAACTTAACTATATATATGGTATGCATGTCTATATATTGTTCTCTTATTTTAATCTCTAACACTCATGCTGCTACAATTTCAAAACTCCATTTATTGTTAGCATAACTTTAATATAAAACTTCCAATATATCCTACAAATAAACAAGAAATCTAATTAAATTGATTTTCGTTATATCCACAATATTGCAGTATTTGTGTATATGTATGTGTATTATTTGCAAACATATACATGAATGTATAAACAACAACAAAACATCAATAATCATAAAATAGTTCGCCTGCAATCAAAATTTTAGCAATCAACTGAATCCATTAGCTACCTAATTGCAACCATAGAATTTCGCAATAAATATATAGAATGTATAAAGTTTATTATATATCTGGTGCTGAAGTTATAAGAGAAGGGGAGTGGACTTTGTAACAACTACAAAAAAGTAGTTTAAACGATGAGCTTAGAACCAAAAATTATTTCTGCCCCCAAATTCTCCATTATAAACTGGAGGAGACATCAAAATCGTTTTTATCGATTTTAACTAGAGGGGGCATGTGAGCTTTTTTTTGGGATAGCTTAATCTTGACGTCTTAACATTTCTCAATAGAACGAGGTTGATAGACTTGATCCACCAAAAAGCCTTATTATCCCCTGATCATAAAACAACGAAAAAAATGTCCGGTGTCCTAAATGAGACCACTTTTTTAGGACTAAGGACACTATAGGGTTTTAGCGAACCATATTGGTGCCGGTTGCAACCAGCTTTGTTCATATGAGTCATAGAAAGATGGAGAAGAGAGTGACATCGATTTAGTTATAAAACAATTTTAATGCGGAAGGCTTGACAGTACTTAAGGGTCTATGTCGACAGGGTACCAAAAGCTCCTCAAAAAGCTCCAGTTTAACATTCCCTTGACATCCATCGATGTTTATGCACCGAAGTGTTTTTTTATTTCAGAGTATGTACATATATCGTAGCACCCTTTCCATTTTTGAGCCGTCGATTAATATTATAACTCCTCTACCAAATAGATAGTCTCTTGAAATATTGAGAAGAAAAGTTCTCATCTCTTTCGTCATATCAGCTACATATGTATGTATATCAAAGGAATTTGTTGCTTTAAGCTTTCTCTTCTGCTTTCTTATCACTACCAAAAAATATTTATTCGAATTTAAGCAAGACAATTTGTTTGCGCCAAAAAATATGCAACGCTTGTTCCACTTCACTTCATTTAATATATCGCGCACATTATTTCAGCAAAAATACTTCAAAAGCGCATAAATTTATTTTATTCCCACTAACATAGCAACATTGTAGCTTTTTCGATATGCTTCATTTGCTTGCAAACCAGTTTTCGAATTCGCATTTATGAAAATGAAGCTAACTGATTGTGCGTAAAAATCTTGCAGTGCCAAAAAGTAGGCAACATAACGCAAAAAGAGCAGAGAAGAAAGTGTGTTACATAACGATATTTGTAGCTGCATTTGTATTTGTATACGTGTATGTGTGTGTGTGTTAGCGCCTGCAGTTCCAATTCGCTTTCATATTTTATTTCCTTGCTATATTTATTACATATTATTCAATATTTTCTTACTTTGGCTAGGAAAAAGCTTTCCACTGAATCAACACTTTTTCAATTGCCAGCAGCACGAAATCGATCGTGCCCAATACGAAATTGGGTCGCTGGCAATATTGCTCAAGCAAAAAGCACAACAATAAATGCAAAAAAAAAACACAAATCGCTGAAAATTTTCAAGACGTGTAAAAATATGTGCTGAGTAAGCGCAAGTTTTTTATTGTGGTTGTTGTTGTTGCTGTTTTAAGTCACACTCACAGTCACAGCTGGCGCTGACACACCACAGTACGGCGCCAATGTGTTGATGTCATCATCACATGACGTTCCATGCGCTCGTGTTTCTACGCCAAGCAGCAGCAAAGGCGAGCACTGTCGGCAATTGTAGCATATCCTGGGGCGCACAAGGCCACAGTGCATTTGTACAAAGAAATGCTTGCAATGCATTTTCCCTTTTCCTGCGCAATTTGCGCCAAACACATGTCGTAGCAACAACAGTCACACGTTGAAGACGGCAGACGAGAAGGCAAAACAGCAGAAAATTGCTAGAAATTTTGCTGGAGGGGGGTGGAAAAGGCTTATAATTTTATCGACATGAGCACCATAAATTCGATTTTACCTTGATTTGTTGTGCACGTACGAAAGCAGATATTTGTCTCAACCAGCAAAAACAGCCAAAGTCGGGTTACTATATCATAATTGAATTTGGTCATTATTGTTAGTTTTCAAAGCCTTTGCATAAAACTAAAGTCGCGAAAACTTGTTTATAGCAATTTCTATGAAAATGAATGAATTTCTAAAACTTCATAAATTTTTAACCAGCTGTAACTTTCAAAATATATCGAATTTCGAAAAATTGGCTAAGCCAGTTTCAAAAGAAATTCGAACTTCGAAAAAAAAGTGACTCACTTCATAAAATGTTAACCTGCTGTAACTTTCAAAATAATTCGAATTTCGAAAAATTGCCCAAACCAGTTTCAGAAGAAATTCGAACTTCGAAAAAAGTGGAACACTTCAGAAATTTTTAGCAAGCTATAACTTTGAAAATAATTCGAATTTCGAAAAATTGGCTAAGTGAGTTTCAGAAGAAATTCGAACTTCAAAAAAAAGTTTCAGAAGAAATTCGAACTCTGAAAAAAGTCGCACACTAAAGAAATTTTTAACCGGACATAACTTTGAAAATAATTCAAATTTCGAAAACCTGGCCAAACCAGTTTCACAAAAAATTCGAACTTCGAAAAAATGTGTAATTTCAAACCATCATTTTCAAAATAATCTCCTAAAAATTTCCCAGATAGGCTGTTGTTGTCTTCTATATATTCGTACAGTTTGTGAAATTCCACACACACTCCCACACACCTTTTCTCTCTCGCTTTCACACACTCTCTCTTTCGGTAAATTGCACAACACACTGAATGTAGATTACATTGCCGTATTTTAGGTGCTCGTGGCTTATTGCAATTGTAATCGATTTGAGTTTTGTTGACAAGCGACAAAGCTCAATGGGGTTATGAAAGTGGAAAATTGTAGAAATGCTTAGCTATCAAAATTCAAAATAAAAAAAAACAAGAAGTACTCTACTTCGCCCCCCACCTGCCCTTTTCAACTGCTGTGCAACAGACATGCATTTCTTTGTAGCTCTCAAAGCGCTCGAGCTCAATTGTTGTGTTGGCAATGTAAGGCAATACGAAGCACACAACATGGAGGTGCAGTGAAAGTCACACGCACAAATGGAAAATATATTTGTTATCAATTTTTTTTTTTTTTTCTTTTGTAGGTATATTTGTAGATATTTTAAATTTTGTGCGAGAATTCTTTTTCAAATTTCCATATTGTATTACAAATATTCATGAAACTTTATAATTTTTTAAAATGTGTCTTTATTTTTCGTACGTTATCAAATTTGTTTCTATTTTCCCAACTTTTCTATAAAAAAAAGTGGCCGTAGCTTTCACTAAAACCTACTCTAGATGCAAACAAAACTATTTAGCAAATTCGGTTACGATACTTTTCTGGACGCTATTGTAAGCACAGACTTTCGCATCATTTTCTGATGCTCCAACCCCATTTGAAAAACCTGAGCGACTAAAGGTAAAAGTGCATTTAGAGCCTAAAGTATGTAACATTTTTTCATTTTTCGTTAGTGCGTATTTGTTTTAACTCAAATTTGCTGGTTTAACATTTACTGGGGTATTATCAGTTATCCAACCAGTGAATAATTTTGTTCGAAGAGGTTCACTTTTTAAACATGTTCGAAGTGCTTCTTACTGTAGATGTGAGGTCTGAGACGCTGCATACTTTTAGGCACCCATATTTTCCATACAAATTGTATAAATATGAATTGGGGCTGCGTTATAATTCCAGCAAAGCTATACACAGATCTGGTAAGTCATGGTTGTTAGGTAAATTTATAGCAAAGTAGATAAAACCACATAAAAGAAGTAATAAAAAATTGGTTGCACATCTTAAGGCGTCAGCTATCCTATGTAGCCCACAAAAAATTGTGTTCCACATTTTACCATCAAAGTTGCTATTTCAACCAACAAAAATTCCACGTAAAACAAAACAAAAACCATATTCAAAAAAATCTAAAAAATCTTTAATAAATTGCGCAGCTCAATTTAAAGCCTTCATTTGGTACCAATTATTCGCGCGATCAACTTTTCCGCATTTTTTCCCCTCTTCGACAAACTGCAAGCAAACATTAAAGCTGAAGTAAGTCTTGAAACGCTATATCCTAACAAAAATAAAAATGAAAAATAAAAAAACGAGACTGATAGCGGGTGCAAGCGAATATTTTATACCCTGCTGTCAATTCGTTTTCGAGTTAACTTCGAATAGGCACAAATAAATTAAGATTAGGTGGCAACCTTAGGTTTTAAACATAGCTGGAAATATTTTTGTTAAAATGCGATCTAAAATGAGCATCTGGTTTCATTTTATTTTAATTGCACATAGGTGGCAACACTGTTAAAATAATCTGATTGGCAACACTTAAGAGAGAGAGATTAGGTTTTAGCAAATAATCAAAATAACGTGTTAGCCATTTCCGAGATACATAGTAGGATAATGTTAAAAGCTCATATAAATATTTGTCTCCAGTTATAAAAAATACACGGCAAGCTTTGCGCAGCTGAGTATAACAATATAAACGCCACTCCTTAAAATATGACAAGAAAAAATGTTGCATTACAACTATGTTGCTGTCGCTGATGACAACAATGTAAGCCGAAATATGAAAAATATAACTAGAACAACCTTGCAACACAACGCATGCTGCAGCAAAAACAACAATACGGAGAACAACAACAGTAAGCGCAACAATGTCAACTATAACTATGGCACGGTGACATTGTCAATTGTGTGGAAATATCAATTGCATACTTTTAGGGATTTAACAAGTAATGCAACCTTGCAGTGATTTTTCGTTTTCTCTCTTTTTTTTTTTTGCTTTTCTGCTATCTTCTTTTCGCCGTTGTTGATTGCTAAACGTGAATGTGCGTGTTTGTACAAGCATGTGTGAGTATGGGTAAATGCTACGTAATTGTCGTGTAGTGTCTACTTTGTCGCTGACAAGCTTTTGAAAATGCGCTGACTTTTGTAATATACTTTTTGGCTGAGTTGTAATATTTGAAGTAGAAAAATTGGTTATTTTTACCTGAGTTGTGCATTGATTTGAGAGAGAGTCTTTAAATTGATTGGCAATTTGGAATTTAGCAAAAGTTGAACATAAACGAAAGATAAGCGATGCTAGATTTAGCAAGAAGTTATGAGGGAAATGTGCTTCATTGAATTTGGGTAGTAAGCGTTGCATAGTTTTAGGTGCTTAGTAGTTGTCTATATAAATTTTGATTGGTAAATCTGTAGTGAGAGAAAGTCGAAAGTCCGTAAGCCATCATAACCCGAAAAGATTTTTGTCGGCGCTATCTTGAGCCCTTTCGTGCTTTAGCAAAGGAGCCTCTATCTTAAAATGGAAGCTGAAGTAGCCTTCATTGTGCAAAGTTAGCTGCTATGTTGTTCTTGTTATCTTACGCTATTGGTCTTTTGCCTGCTGGATAGAGTAATCCATTGTTCATAAAAATTCTTCTTTTTTTTCAATTTCATTTTCCAGAATCTGCAACTAAATACTATTTCAATAAATTACACAAAAGCTTAAACGAACTCATCATCCATAAGCGAACAGAAGCAAAACCATTTTGATTAGTCTACATGACGAACAAACTTTCTACTCCTATTATATGTAAAACATTTTTAGTATGTGCTTAGTATCTATCTACAAGTTTCGAAAAATACAAAAACAGTTGTGTGTATAAAAATCCATTTTCATGCATTTTATAGCATTTTTTTGCTTTCGTAGTTCTACCCTTTTGTATAAAACACAAAAATTCCACAAAAGCTTTTGGTAATTTTCCATTGTACATATGTATGTACATATGTATGTGTGCGCGTTGTTAGTATATACATATTTACTTTCAGCTTTAGTTCATTCAACAAAAATTTTTAAGTACCATCACTTTGTCATAATATAGCTACATAGCTCTATCTATGTATGTATGTAAATATGTTTTTTTAAAAATGATCCATTAGTGATATGAAGTTTTAGAGAAGATAAATTTATTGAAATGTAAGTAAAAAAATTTATGTTTCGGCTGCAACCGAATATTATATAACTGGTAGTGGTTTATTTGGCAGCGCACTTTATTATATGCAAAGGGGCGGCATATTAAAAAAGGCGTGCACTTAAATTTAGTTAAACTAGAAATCGTGCAGCGGTTGATTTTTTTTTTTTTTTATCTCGTTTTATTTCTTTTTTTTTGTTGTATTTAATTTAATTTTATTTTATTTAATTTTATTTTATTTTACTTTATTTTATTTTATTTTATTTTATTTTATTTTATTTTATTTTATTTTATTTTATTTTATTTTATTTTATTTTATTTTATTTTATTTTATTTTATTTTATTTTATTTTATTTTATTTTATTTTATTTTATTTTATTTTATTTTATTTTATTTTATTTTATTTTATTTTATTTTATTTTATTTTATTTTATTTTATTTTATTTTATTTTACTTTATTTTATTTTATTTTATTTTATGTACACTACTAGGTATACAGATAGTAGACATATCAACACTTCTTTATTTTTGAAGCGCACAAAATGCACTCACTTAAACACACACAAATCTCGTACCCTCAAAATACTCCTATCATGTTTGGAAATGAAAAACGTTTGGGTAAGCTAAGTTTTTTTAATTTAAGGATTAACATGGTTGCCGGTTAGAGAGCTTTATTGTACCAAATGTGTTCTCATTCAAAATAACAAAAACCGACTAATAAGTATAGCATGCCTACGCATGATATGATATCATCATATTCTATTCGGACCAAATTATGATGCAAACTATTTTATGTAGAATTTTTCACTTTTATATGGCCCGAGCTTATCCAATATGATGTAGTTTAGCAAATATGTGATGTTGTGATGTATAAGTGTGCAATGATATCGATGTGATATTTTCAGATTTTATTTGCATTACCCGCTATTACCATCTTTTAAAGTGCAATCAATATCGTGATGATAGATATGACGTAATAAGGACTGATCTTATAT
Organism: Sphenella marginata; assembly: GCA_951509765.1. Lineage (NCBI taxonomy): Eukaryota > Metazoa > Arthropoda > Insecta > Diptera > Tephritidae > Sphenella > Sphenella marginata. The sequence goes on from OX608083.1 coordinate 64,152,757, forward strand.
GATGTGATGTTATGGTGTGATAATATGACGTCACATGCTATCATGTGATGTAGAAAAAAAGTGTCAATAAACAAGATGATTTCGTTATTTGGCATGAACTCGACGTATGATATTGTATGGCCTAGTGTGATTGGATATGACTTTATAGCATGGTTCAGTGCTCTTTTGGTTCGATCTGTATAGCTCTGTGGTATTAATTACATGATTCAATAAAATTTTATATCAGCTCTCAACAGATTTTATCCGACTTGCATTTGATGTGATGTAAGTTGAAGCGATTTGATATCACATCATATGCCCTTCGAAAAATTTTTAATCAGTTTAGGATTTTTTTAACTTTAAATAGCTTCTCAAGGTCTTGCAGATAATTGTATAGTTTATATATATTATAGATGTCATTAAGACATCACCTAATCTTGTGTAATGCGATTTGAATATATCCACTCTTAAAGTAAAGTAAATGTTCCCAAAATGGAACAATTGGACCATAACGGCAACTTCGCACTTATTTCGCATTGCCTCATCGCGGTCCTCGCTCAACAATGTCACCCTCAAAGTATTTGCTTGTTATTTATCTTATTTCGACACACTAATGGACACTTTTTTGTTCAATAGAATGTAAATTTTGTTTTGTTCTTTGTCATCTATGACATGACACATGGCTTCAATAGAAAGTTCTATGACAAAACATATATGTATGTATGTACTTTTCTATACCAAATAATAGAATATTTTTAGGTCAGTAGCATGTGATAGTAAATGCAATAAATATTTGAAAAGTAGTCTGTGTTTGAATTCTTGTTTAATAAAAATGGTTTGAAAAGGGTTAAAAATTGTGTCGCTTATAAATTCAGCAAAGTAATAGTTTTGTGTTTGTTTGTGGCGCTGTTTAGTTATTTTTCGAATAAATTTGAATAAATTTAAAAAATGCAACCTAGGAAAATAAGCAGTGTAAGTAGGCGGTGATTATGTGTAAGAGATTTGAGGCCTACCTTTAGTCTGCACAAAGTTGTTAGTGAACTTCTCTGAAGGTTTGTTTTAGTTTTCTTTCTTTTTTTTTTGTATTGTTGCTGTTGACTGTCACAGCGTTTGATACATGCTGGGAATCATTTAGCATATTTGGAAGAAAAATTTGCATACTTTTAGGTGGCGAAATAGTTCAAGGGTTAAACAGCAAGTATTTGTTAAATTACACAATTTTTACATAAAATATATTATCCATGGTCTAGTTTGTTTGTTGGTCTAACTATTTAGCTGAGTAGATGTAGTTATAATACTGACCTCAACCTCACAGTAGCTTCGTTCAGGCGTCACTACAAACTACTACAGTGCTTTGCAAAATTTTCAAACAAATTGAGCTACTAAATTGAGCACTTCGCGCACCCCCAAAAAAGCTCGATTTTTATTTGTCACCTCTCATAACACCTAAACAATATTGAGCCATACAAGACCTCTAAGCACATCAGCACACCGGCAGCTGATGGCAAAACCAATCAAAGAAATACATTCGAAGTGTCTTCTATACCACACATTCGTGTATACATACTTCTGGGCTACCTGATTTCAGCTGAGTACAGCGGATTTGAAATATATATATATGTGCACTGCAAAAAATCGTGTGCTATAAATTTAATATACGATAATCAACTTTTTTTTGTGTAGCATACTCATAGGGGTGTAAGACAATTTCAGTTTTCGTTGCATACTTTTAGGAGTTAAAAGTACTCGTTTGTATACAAAGTAGATTAGTCCTTTTGGACCCCTTTCGTGTATAAATTGGTACAATTGGACACTCAAAAACTTTAAGACTAGTATCCACCCTAATCAGCAACCGAGCTGTGAGTCTCTTGCTTAGCTAACTGGCAGTATGAATGTATGTACGTATGTATAAACCGTTGAGAAACACGTCCCACCATGTCCCATGTGATGTAACTTGAACGTTTGTAGTGTAGACTAAATTGTGTTTAGATAAGTAAAGTAATTTATTTTCAATGGAGGTCATATCAACACACTAGGTCATTACCGAAATCTTGCCTTGCACAAATATACACACACACAAAAATGGGCAAATAAACATGCTTACAATGCTATGAAATCCCTACAAAAAGAGAAAAAAGACGATAGTCTTAAAGTTAGACAAATTGTTTGGATTGTTTGCTAGCAATGTCTTTTGCTTTCTTGCTTTCCCCTTCAAGGAGTATTTGCTATCTAGGTGCATACATACATATGCAGAGGAAAGACGAAACGAGTCGCTCAAAGTAACCGGATATTTAAGAACCCGGCAGATCACAAAGATCCAAAAAATATGTGAAAGTGGCTCAAGAAATTTAAATCGACTAAGAAATGTACAAAAAGCAATTCTAAAGGTATCGAAAGTCGATGAAAAATAAAGTGTCTGGAAAAACTTATTCTGCTTCAAGTGTTGTAGTACTTTTTTAAAGGTTGCCACCTATTTGAAAATTTAAAAAATATTGTGAGATTTGCTGAGGTCAAATTTGATTAATACCATTTCCTCAATCAGCTCAAGTACCCGCATCCTCTTCAAAGCAAACTTACCAACAAACCGATTACTCAAATACCCGCAATCCGCACATCAGTAAATCCCTAGATCTAGCTTTGTTCGTTTTACTTTTTTATAAATTAGAATAAACTATGTTCATTTTTTATACAATTCGTGCTGCATTATCTTTTGGATTTCTTTGCTTATTTGCCATTCTGTTGTCTTTCGCTTGTCACACATTCGTTTTTGACCCACATTTTTGTGTAATGGCTTAAGTGAAAGTTGCCACAAAATTACATTAGTACTTGGTCCCTTACACATATTCTCATCTATGTATGTATGTATGTATGTGTGTATGAACGCACTCAAGTATGTAGCTAATAATATTTATATAAGACTTTTGTTTTCTTGCTTTTATTTGAAGGTCAGCGAAGCATGAGCTCTGCAATTGGCTTAAGTGTGATTGAACATAAAGCTTTAAATGGCTTAATGTGCACGGTTTCGTATTACTACTTACTATATAGATACAGGCAGACTTTGTAAAAATATTTGTTATTTTGAGATGGACTTCATTGCTCTTTTTGAAATAGTAAAAACCCCTCGAGTGTGATTATTATAATTATTTTCTTGAGTTTCGAATTTTCTGTAGATCTAATTTATCGGAATTTTCTTTATATGTGTACCGCTTTGACTAATCCCAAAATTTATTAATTGGTAGAGTCAATTTCAATAGTTCTAGCAAGCCCTCATATGCAAAAATGTTTAAGGAGAAGCCATATCAAATATGCCCTCACTTCTAAAGCTCTTTTCATCACGGTAATGGGCATCGCTCCAAATTATTACGATTAAACACAAATGTCCACAGAACATACATTAACATATCCAATTATGTCATAAATTTAATAGATTTATGCATTTAATCTTTTAAGTCTAAAAAGTTGGTACTAAAACCAATAAATTTATTGGTCCCACACTCATAGCAATGAATTCACAGATATTTGCTGGCTACATACATACATACATGCATATCAGTGGTGGATACAGAAAGGGGATGATAGAGGAAAGGGCTATCACTTTAAATACAACAAAATTAATAAAAATTCAAAAATTTCGCTTAGTTGAAAAAAAGAAAATTAAATTAAATTTAATTAAATTAAACTGAATTAAATTAAATTAAATCAAATTATGTATTAAATTAAATAAAATTAAATTTAAAAAAATTAAATTGAGTTAAATTAAATAAATAAATTTAATTTAATTAAATCAAATTAAAAAGAAATGAAATTGAGTTAAATTAAATAAAGTTAAAATAAATTAAATTAAACAAATTAAAATAAAATAGTCATACTTATCAGTGTTACATCCCTCCGCCCCCCTACCCAAATAGTTTGATACGCCACCAAATACAAGCAAGGCCTGAACTTAAATAAATGACTTTGATATTTGGGAACAGGAACAAGTAGAAGAAGCTAAGCATAGCTGACAATATTTAACACCGCAGCAAAATACAAAGGATAATGTATACACCTACATGACAACGCTTACGCTTAGAGTATCATTTGCAATAAATTTAAATAAACAAATTTATGCATTGTTGTTGCTATTTTATAAATTTTTTTTTGTATGTATTTATAACTAAAGTGTATACGAAAATTAGCATAAAACTGCAATTCATGTGCCGCTACACAGCCTCTGCAGAAGAGAAAGAATAAATATAAAACTAAATTGCTGTGGAATGAAGAAAATAACAATATTTTTTGGAAATCCTTATAAACTAGATAAATATAATAGCACACATATTAGACTAAATTCAAGAAGCTGTCATGTTTTTGTTGTTTTTATTGTTATGCAAAATTGTAGATACTAAAAATTAATAGCTTCGATGATTTTATATGCCAATATTGCTATAATATACAGCATTTTTGGAAGAGCATCGTAACAACAAAATTATACAAATTACTTAACAGCAGCTAACCCACACACACACACAAATAAATGAATACTTGTGCAGCCGGGGGGAAGGGGAGTAAACAACCACACAGCTTTTAAGTAAATTTGTTAGTTGTTATTTGCCAATCTATGTAAATAGCTGCTGTTTGCCAAACATTAAATACATAAATTTACACATACATGGATACTTCGACACACCCACACACATACTACGCGCCCACGAGAATACTCGTACAAAGTCCATTTCCTCAATGTCCTTCTCACAATACAAGCCTTGACTCATTTTCTATGTAACAATTTTGCTTGTTTCCTTTTTTATCGTTGCTCTCGAGTGCATCGCATACAATAAATTTCGTCTTGGTAATATGTAATAAGAAAATAAATGGCAAATTTATGGGATATGGCAACACAGCAGCAAAGACATAGTCATTATTTGCCAAGATACTGATAAGAATGACAATGCCAACCAAATTCAAGTTGTGATGCTTGTATGATTGTGTGTGTGTGTGTGAATGTGATGAAGCAACGACAATAAATGTAACAGTGTTTGAACTACCGAATACCAAAAGCGTTGTAAACGACGTAATAAATAGAAGTAAAGTTCAAAATTTAGTAGTAAATTAAAATATAAATTAAAAAATAATAAATGACAAATTATTTTTAAATAAAATAATAAATTAAATTAACTTAAAATAAAATAAAATAAAATAAAATAAAATAAAATAATACAAATAAAATAAAATGAAATGAAATGAAACGAAATGAACTGAAATGAAATGAAATGAAATGAAATGAAACAAAATAAAATAAAATAAAATAAAATAAAATAAAAGAAACATTTTCTATAAAAGCATAACAGCGAAGTATTGAAGATGTGACTTTGTTAGGGAATCCACAAAACCGTTGAAAAGTGTACCTCCTCATAAAAAATTACACATTTTTTCATTCGACAATATTCTATCCAAGTTTCACACATTCAAGATGGAAGGGGTTTGCGTCCGTGATGCGAGAAAGAATGATACTTCAGGTACAGCCGTGGGAAAAGTGGCAACAAAATTTACACATCAGCTGAGTCAATATTAAATATTTTTATAGCAAAGTAACTTCTATTAACTGCTTTTCATCAATAATATATGTTTTACTAAATTCAGGCAATATTTGTGTGGGTAGAATTTGGTTTCATTTTCCGTTTTTCATAATTTTTTTCTTGTAACTTCAATAGCATTTACCAAGCCAAAATCAAACGAGATATTTATACAAACATACAAGAACAAAAAAATACCAAAGGCAACAGCAACAGAAGCCAAAAAAAAAAAAACATAAACAAATGTAACTATGTACATATTCCACACTACAATAACAACAACACCATATCTTAAATGGGTTGAGTGGTCTCTAGTGGCTGGCAATGAAGAAAATGTAAGCCAGACGAACGTCATTGCCATGGCCACTGGTACCCATACCCAAACACACACATGCATGCAAACATAATGCTGCCGCGAAACACCGCACTACTCAGCAAGAATACTAGTTTAGAAACTACATACCAAACTCGATCAAAAGTGCCAATTTCGATTTTTAGAGAAGACTGGTGCGCCCAGAGTGGAAAAAATCCCAATAGAACTTTTTTTCATATTCACTAGAGCTCGAAGTGGTTTTCTCTTTGTGGGCAGATTACTTATCCAACTGGGTCCTTGATTTCAATTGTCACAATTCGGACCTTAAATGCTAGAAACCACCTGGCTCAACTTGCTTGGTTAAAGTTTAGTCTTTTTCTAGGTGGAAAGTAGTCTGTTTTCTGACTAATTGGGAGGTTGCCTCCTTGGAATTACCACTCGTACATATATGCTACTTAATGTGAGCATAATTTAGTAACAGCAACGTTAGCTTACTTATTTGGCTTCAACTGTATTGAGTTTATTTATATGTTATGCGGTTAAATTTATTGTTGTTCTTGTTGTTGCTATGAGCGTTATATGGATTTTCTTTTGGCGCTTTGGCGTAGAAAAATTGTTTTATGCTTTTCAATTTTATTACTTTTCTTACTTTGCAATATTTTCATTTATGTGGCTCTGTTGTTTTTTTTTTTGTTTTTTTTTTTCTCTTTGATTTTTCTTTTCCTATTTCCGCCATTCTTTTGGCAACACCACCAGAACCCAACAGACGGAGAGAGAGTCGTTGGTCATTGGCATTGCTCAAATATTTTCAGTTTGCTTTAATGCTGACACACACTAGTGCACGTGAGCCTTTTGTTATGTGGAAGTTTGTTGTTGGTGTTTTAACCCCATAACCACCTACGAAGATTTAGAAAGTGTTCTGTGCGCAGCTATTACTCGGACTTTCAACTCAACGCGGACTCATCACACTCACAAAATCAATGGACTGTGTGAGAAATACGGAGTTAACATCTCTTTTTGACAGATAAAAAAGTTTCAACCAAGAACTGGAAGTTAAGTCCAGGGCTCTGAAACCCAGCAGCAGGTACTCTTACAGCATAATTCACACTAAAGATCCACATGCATAAGCTTGGAGTGCGATTTCCTAGCCTTCCTTTGACATATGGTACTATCTTCCATTGTCATCTCTCGATTTCTCTTCATTTACCGGTCAACAGTCTCTTCTTCTTTCCTCCTTCTTTGTATACTTTTCCTCTCCTCTATCGCCATACCTAACATGTCCTGAGCCTCTTTCTAACCATTTCTGCTTTCGATTTCTCTTGTTTTCAATGTTTCTCTTGTTCTCTCTTTTTTTCCGTTTCAATCTTTTTCTCTATACTCTTTTTTTCCTCTCTTTCTTTGTTTTTTCTTCGAAAGCTTCCATCGGAATAAAATTTATTTAATCTTTCAATATATTTGTATGATCTTTATGAATGGAAGGATTAGGTCTACGACCCCGATTTCGGGACTTTTTTGGCTTCTTAATTATTCATAAATTATCTCCTCGGTATTGACTTCAACCTTTTTTTTTTCAGGTAAGTTAATACGAATTTTAACAATAATATACAACAACAACAGCCAGCCTAGTTAAGATGAGCGCTTAGGAATGCAAAAAACGGAAACACGTTAACGCATTGCGGATGCGCTAACACCAAAACGAAAACGGAAGTACTGGAAAAAGCAAGGACGGAAAGCAAAATGACGTAGATAGTAAGTTTAAAAACATAACAAGCCTACTAACATAAAGATAAAATATACGTATGTGAGATGTGAAGCAGAGGTGTCTGTATGCGTGAAAAATATGATAAAAAAAGAAGCCTACTTAAAGGCGTTTTTGCACGATTAAGATGAGTAAAAGAAGTGCTAGACGACAAGAAAGCTTATCTTTATATAGGATGAGTATAGTGGGAGGGAGAAGGAGATAATCCAAAAGTAGATAAGGAAGAGCAAAAGCAGATGGAAGAGGAAGAAGCATGGTTGACATTGGGGAAAAGAGTGATGGAAAAAGTGAAGGGAACCAGAATAATTGTACATGACTTTTGGACAATTTCTTTCGGGTCTGCTGGTAAATATAAATTTTTTACTTGATTAAAAAATGAAAATTTTAAAATTAGAAACAATTTTTGAATCGATTTTTAAATAATTAATTCGTTGTTGTAGGCCAAATTCGATGTAAAAATAATAATTTTTTGATATCTATAATTTTAAGTTAAAAAAAAAGGTTTAATTAAATAATTTTTTTTCAAATTTTCCTATAATTTGAACGTATTCCTTGATCGATAATGCCAATGTCACAAAAATCACCGGGTGAGGGGTGTGGAACAGGATTAAAAGCTCTATTTGCCCTATAGAGATATTCATTTCCGTTAAAATTAAAAAAAAATTAGAAAAAATAAATGCCATTTTGATTTTTTGATTGGTTTCTGCTATATTAATATTGACCCAGCCCCGTTGATTATTATTTAAGTACAACCCTAATGTGCATACATACATATATCCCTGTATATCATACACACATGTAGTTGTATTTGTATACAAAATTTTCATAACAAACATTTTCGTTTATTTTCATTTATTTGCTTGCACTTGTAATACTCTTATTTACAAGATTGTTAGCGCTTCCGTATTTTTATTGCTTCACTCCCACCCTCAAAACGAGATCCTTGAAAATTATGGCATAACACATGCATAAGCATAGACATCTATTAGTAAACATGCCTTACATAATCTGCATACATTCACACGCTTCAGCCATTTACTGAGGCGCATGTCCTTCTCAAGAAAAACATTTCTGTCAGACGTGCTTAGGCCTCAAATGTACACAATGTCCTTGCCACCCATAGAAAGGAGATCGTGCTGAGTAGAAATTTCCAAATATGAAGCATCTGATATTATATATACATATATATATTTTACAGCATATGTATGTAATGACATGGCAGTTATTGTACATTTAGAAGCGTATGTATGTGTGTGTGTTTGTGTGCCACTACATAAAAGCTCTTTGGAGTTTTTTTTTTGTTTTTGGTGTGCCGTCGTATTAGCACTTAATAGAACACATTTATGCACGTGAGACTCGTTTGACACGTAACGGTATTTTGCAACTTAACGCCTCTAGCCTTGAATGCGAGTGAGGCACAAAGCTTGTTTGTAATTTTAGAAATGGGTGCTGCTGTTATTGGGTACTTATATAAAAATTTGCTGATTAATCGAAGAAGAGTAGAATACAACAAATTATTTCACAATTCATTTACCTGAATTGCCAAAAAAAGATGTATTTATAATTTACACATCATAAATGTGAAATAAAATAATTTTAATTTGCAGCGATGAATTTGTAGATAATGCGCTGAATTGCTTGAAAAGTGGACTAAGCGTGATTTCAGCTCAAATGTCACAATATTTCTAAGGGAATATTGAAATAAATATGTAAAAAAAAATTTGCGCAGAATTACTCACTAAGGCGCTGAATTGCTGCTGCAAGTATCCTGGAGACCTAGAAGTTAATCTTTCCACAAAGTGAAAGCATTTTAAAAGATATTTTATGCTTAAAACTAGAGCTGAATAGTGCTGGATTTCTTTGTAAGGCGTTGAATTATTGCTGGAAGTATCTGGAGACTAATAAGGTAATCTTTTCACAGACTGAAGGCATTGTGAAAGATATTTGGTGTTTATAACTAAAGCTTAATAGCGCTGAATTGCTTATTAAAGTGCGGAATTGCTGCTGGAAGTATCCTGCAGACCTAAAAGTTAATCTTTCCATGAATTTAAGGTATTTTATGAGATATTTGGTGCTTAAAACTGGAGGTGAATAGCGCTGAATTGTGCGAAATACAACATTTACTATGGCTGAATTTGCACAAAAACTATAGTTACGTATACATTACAAATGTGATTTACTTTTCACTGAATATATTTACTATAGCGCTGAATTGAGCTGAATACCATTTAGAAGTGGAAGAACTGATTAGTAATCAATGAAATGAAACTTTACACCATATATTTTTTAGCACTAGTTCGCTTAATTGAGCTGAATATCATTTAGAGGTGAAACAACTCATTAATAATCATTGTGATAAAACTTCAGACCATAAATTTGACATCACAAGAATGCTGAATTGAGCTGAATTACACAGATGTATTAAGTTCAGCGGGACTGTGGTTAGCGGCAGATTGTGGCTGTATTTTTAGTTCACCTTCGGGTTAAAGTGGGCAATTATTAATCAAAAATTAAAGCATACTTTAAGGCAAAAAATTTTGAACTACAAATACTCATCTATGAAACCTTTAAGCGCTTGGTAACTTAACCCACTCATACAAAAACATCTCCTTTGAAACGACACACATGCATATGTATATGCTCGTATTGTGTCAGCGCAAAATTATGCAAGTTTTTGTTCTTTGTTGCAAAAAGCACAAAAGTAGGCAATAACTTTTTATTTAACTTGGCGCTTAGTAAGCATCAGTTATTTACCGAAGACTTTATTATTATTATTATTAATATTGCGACTCCTTTTGACATGTCTATTGTATTACACACTCCGCGCATATCTTGCAAGGCTTAAATTTTTTGTTTCTTTTTTTCCACCAAGTAGCGCCCTATACTTAAGCTCACTACACTCCAACTCGGCTATACTTTTCCAACACATTAAATGCGCATTTTAACAGCAAAATAGTTGTTTGTTTGTTCACGTTTGTAGTGGCACTAGTCACTCACTCACTCACTTACTCACCCACTCGTTTAACATTGTGCACAATGATGGCGTCAGTGATGACAGTGCCTCAAAGTATGCAACAACACTTGTTTATTGAAATGCATTTGCATGCATGCCAGTTGTTGGTGTTATGAGTTTTTAATTTTCTGTTGTGCGCTGTTTTTTTGCTTTACATTATATGTTTTGAATGTATGCTTTAGTAAATATGTGCAAAATTATGCTTACATACGCAGATAAGTTGCACTTAGCTGCGCCTAAATTTGTGCTATGAATGCGGCGCATAAGTTTGTGCTTTTATATTTGTTCGCAAAATTTTGGCTGTTCTCTTAAACTTAAGCTGCCATACAAAAAGTTCAGTGATGCGCCTAAAAGTAGGCAATGCTTTAGAGCAGTAAGCTATACAAACTGAGTCTGTCGCATAAGTCACTTTAATCGCAAGAAAGCACGTAGTGAGTAAAATAATAATACAAGCTCATTCAAAAAAATAAAAAAAAGCATGTAGCATTCAAAATTTTTTGAGGCTTTACTAAAGTTCATGGTATCGAGGTAAGCATTTACATAACGATGCATGCGTCTGCTGCTTTCTTTTTGCACTAAATTTTCGCTTTTTGTGCATGAAAACATGTTTTTAGTATTTACCTCACTTACAATTGTAAGTTGCATTAAGCAACGACTAGTAAAGCACCTTTCCACCAATTTATGTTATCCTAAAAAGTCCAACATATGTACATATATGCACATAACATTCAACACCTACATATAAGTATGCAATAAATTTTCTACACATCCCCTAAAAACTGCACACATACTGCCTTAAGCATATTTTCACACGTTTTGTTGTTTTAAAAAGTGCCTGTGCTTGACTGCTTTCTATTCATATCGCACCTACGTTTCTTAACAACATACATTTAGGCGCATTTACCTGTCACTATATCCAGCTGTGCTTTTGAAGCGGCAAAAATTTGCAGACAATTGGCAGCATTCAAGTAAGCAGTAAAGTGCAAATGTTAGTTGCGCGCTTTAGCGTTTTCCTTATATGCGCTTTTGTTTTTCATATGGAGTGTATGCTTTTAGGCGCGCACAATAGTGTTGGTCTTTTGTACGCCAACATATGTAATGGACACTGCTTTTCTTTGCAGTCTCTGTTTTGCTGCTGCTGTGTGCTTTTGTTCTTTACATTTATAGCATTATGCTTTTACATACACATATATGCAGATATATTGTTGCATACTTGCAGGCGCTCATGTGTGTTTTATTTAGTAACACTTCGAGGTGTTAAGTTTCATACGAATCGTTTTGTAGAGGTGTTAAATGTGCAAACTTGTTTAAGTTAAACGTGAATTCTTGCAATAGTCAGTTTTAAAGCTTAGAGAAAATTCAAGTTTCAAGTTAGTTGATCTGATTGCAAAAAGGTTCAATCCAAGCTTTCGATAAGCTTTAAAAAGTATATCATAGAACTATTCCTTAACCGCCAGGGAAAGATATGTAAATCCCTTTCCGAGTAGGCGTAGTTTTCACTCCTTTATTTATGACCACTTCATTTATAAAAAAAGACTAGGCTCCTGCTTCCTATTTTGTGATCAAAAGGAGTATTAATGCTTTTCCGAAGGCATCTGGATCCTAGCTCGAAGCCTGTCAAACGCTCTATTAAGCTGTAGATATTTAAAAAAAGAGCTAAATAGTCGTCAGTGTGTATCATATCTGAGTCTAAACTGATATATTTTCTACTTTGCAAAAAAAACTCTAAGCGCCTTGAGATATGCAACAAAAAAATTCGTACGTACGCCTCCTCTTACATGTTGCGCCTGCAAACCTTCTATGCCGAACTACCTGTTTTTACCTTTGCTGTCTGCTTTATTTACGTGTCTGCGTCCGCTATTTCTTTTTTTTTTTATTATTACTTGTTTTAGGATAAGGTATTACGGTAATGTTCAAAATATTTTAATCGAAAGTCAACTTAGCATTGGCCAAAATTTGTCCTAAATGTTTGCAACCAAAAATTGATTTTCAACAAATAAAATGTCAATACCCAGTCATGCATACATCCACTGCTTGTGTGTATATTTAAGTACATGACCTTAGTTAGAGCTTTTCATGGTTTATTTATTTCCTTGTGCGCCTTAGTGTAGGCAAATATTTTGACAATAACTTAATGGCATACTACAATACATAACAGATACTATTATGCAATGGTGGGGGGTATGTTTGGGAGTCAAGATTTCCATAGCCATGTCAACACTTTTCCTTAACCCAAAATTTGAACTAGTTTTGCTAGGCAAACCTTGAAGAATGTGTGTGTGTGTGAATGTGAGTTTTCATTTTTTTTTCACTCCATATGACCCAACTTGCTTTTGTTGTTGCAATTTAAATTTATGCTTACAGGTGTGTATTTGTCAGCAAATATTTACTGAATTTCATGTGCTTACATTTTTGGTCTACGGAAGCAAAAGCACACACACACACACACATGTTTACAATATATGCATGTGTAAATAGAATTATTTGGGTCGAGGGTTTTTTTTTCTTTGATACGCCACTCAGCTTTGAGTCAAACGCAGATTTATTGTGTTGAAGGTGATTTATGATGTTTCCGTTAATATGAAAAACTGTTACATAATTTGGATGAACCAGTTCATAAGTATGTACACATATACATGCACATATTTACTTATATGTATGTTAAAGTATAGGGTACAAATCCTTAAGCTAACTAAATATTATCCACATTAGCTATTCAGCTCAATTCAGCGAACTATTTTTATTAATTTGGTCTCTCAGCTATACTATATGCCATTTCCTCTAATCAAACTTAATTCAGCACGAAAACATATCTTTCAGCATGAGTTTGCTTCATTCAGCGCATTTCAGCAATAGTTTCTTGCATATTGTGTTATTCAGCGCAGCTTTATGTTATTAAAACAATTGAAATCATTAGCTAGAGTTGTAATTCAGCAATTCAGCGCAGGTTAGGAGAAGTTTTTTTCAGATAATACCAAGTAAGTTACCTCAATTTAGCAACTAGGTTTGATTAAAAATCGTATAAATAATAGGCGTATGATAACGTGCATTTTATTCATGGCTATGTGATATTCAGCGCAATATTCAGCCATTCAGCAGCTTTGTTTGAGTTTTAATTTGTCGTGAACAACTAATACAGCTAATTTCTACGCAATTGTGAGTTACTCAACGATATTCAGCACAAAAAGTTTCAAATTCAAATAATTTTCCAGCAAAAAAAATCTGTTCCTCAAACATTCCCTTCTATCATATAGCGTAGGTTGAGCTATTACGCTTAATTCAGTAGCTTTGTTTGAGTTTCAATTTGTTGCTAACAACTAATACGACTAATTTCTACGCAGTTGTGACTTACTCAGCGCTATTCAGCATTATTCAGCACAAAAAATTTAATTCAAATAAGTTCGCAGCAAGCAAGATCTGTTTCTCAAACATTCCTTTCTATCATATAACGCAGATTGAGCTATTGATCTATTCAGCTAAATTCAGCAGCTTAGCTTGGCTTTCGATTATTCACTTCCATTGAGAACTAGCAGCTGCTAGTTTTTCAGCATTATTCAGCGCTATTCAGCATTATTCAGCGCAATCAACTTATCGAGATTTCACTCCTACTCAAATCTGTCACTCAAACCAAGATGTACAACGCATGCCGCAACTTTCAATTCAATTCAGCGCTATTCAACTCAATTCAGCGTAAAATATTTTTGTCACAAATCATGCAAAATCATGTTTATCTCAATACAGCAATATTACTCAAAGCTTTATTTCGTTTTGTGTAAATACTTTTCTCTGAAAAGTAAACAGACCAAATTTAAATACACAAAAAATTGCTTATCTTGCTGTTGTATCATCAAAAAAAAACCTTTTGCCTGTCTTAGAAAGCAGCTGAATAAAATCTTTTGTTATGGTATGCCTATTGGGCCATGGCTTAAATGTAAGCTACTGCAATTCACATATAGACATAGTTATTTATTTCAAATCTTCAATTGTTATTATTTTGTATTTTGTTTGTATTGCGATCTTTTCAATTCTCACCAAACCTGCTGGATAACTTGTTTTGCCATCAATTCAATTTATTTTAATTTCATGCTTTTACTTTATAAGCAACGAACAAGTACAGAGCGTATTAAAGTTTTTGATACGCCTTGCGCTTAAAAGGGCGCCACACACACACACACAAGCACACAGACATTGTCTGAAAAACAGGCTGAATATAAAAAGCTTGCGCACTAAACAAAATAAATAAAAAGCAAAGTGTTTTGTAATGTAAAAATTTTGTGGCAAAGACGGTGTAAAAATAAGACACAATAAAGCTGCAGAAAGTAAGTGAAAAAAGCTAAAAAAAAATAAAAAATAAATGAGTATAAACAGTCAAAGAAAATATATAGAAGTTGGTTAACAAGTAAAGCAAAAGCGTGGAATGGTTTTTGGTTTGATGAAATTCTACTTCAAATGCAAATCAGTTGAGCTACAACAACAGCGTACAGATAAACTTAAAAAATAAATGTACATACTTTTCCTATAAAATACGCAAGCCACGTCATTGAGCGCCCAAAAGTATGCTACACATACATATTTAGGTATACCAACGAAGAACGCGACATATCGACTCAATTCAAAGCATATTGAGTGGCGCGCTAGTAGGTGTATTAGCAAACAAACAAGCGCTAACATACGTAAATATTTCAATGTAGGTATGTGTGTGTGTTTACGAAAAGCGATAAAGATGGCGTTAGATAAACTTGAACAATGATTAGAACTGAAATTGAATGCTATTTGAAAGAGTGCGCCAAAAGAGAGAGGAGAGTATGTGGTTTTGTTGTGAGTGCGTGATTGAGGTGCACAATTGATGGACTATTGTTGTTATTTAGCCAGCGGGTAGCTAAGCAATACACACATACACATACATACATACATACAGGCACGAGTAGGGTTATGAAATAGCTGCAAGCATACCAATGGACCACGGGGCGTATACGCAATTTTTTTCCTTTGTCGTGTTTGTTTATGATATTTTTCTTTATCATTTTGCCATTTTTTATTATTTTTTTCTTTTGTGAAATACACTTTTAACGTAGAACGGAATGTAATAAATGCCGCACGGCGTAAATTTTATAGTGGTTTTACTTTTCTCCTACGGCAATGCGGTCGACATTGAACGTGCTGTTGACACAATGCTTTTAAAATGGAAAATTGTATTTTATGTAATGAAGAAATTTTAATAAAATCGAATATTATATACCCAGTTGCTAGTTTGCATAAACAAAGGAAATGCAATTTATTTCTCATAAAATTTTTTGTTAGGCGCTGAATTGAGCTGAATGATAGTCAAATGCGCTGAATATCCAAATTAAAGTAAAATCGTCAATAGCAAATACGCTGAATGGTCGTAGCAGCGTGGAAATGAGCTAAGTAACGTATTACTAAAAAATAAGCATGCGAAATAAAAAATAGTTTCATAAAACGTGCGCTGAATTGCATATAACGGCGCTGAATAACTTTCATTTACACCAATTATGTAATTTTAAGTGCAATAAAGCAATAGTAAAGCAAGCTGAATGGTGCTGAATAAGTTACATTATTTAAAAGGTTTTATTTTTCACTTAAAATTGAAATTGTGCTAGCAGTTTATAAGGTTTTAAAAAAAATATTTGGACACACATAATAATGATTAAATTTTAGTAGTGTAAGCTTTGCTGAATTAGCAAATCTATCGCTGAATCGCGCTGAATAACAAATTAATTGGCTGAATAGCTTTAATTCAAAGCCAGTTGATATTTATGAGTCCAAATATATGCCGAAATGGTTGCTGAATTGTGATTGGTATATATGAATATGCTTTTTTGGAAGTTTTGCATGGAGTTTCAATTTCGTAAAAACATAAGATACATAGCTGCTGAGTTGTACTATCGACGTAGTTTTGAAACCAATTTTTGTATTTTAATATGCTTTAAACTACCAAAACCGGGTATACAAAATTTTATCCCTCTTACTTCATAACAGTTAATGTAAAGCGTAATAACAACAGTCGAGTTGCACGTACTTACAGCACCTTGATGAAGTAATCCTGTTTAATTCGAAGATGTCTGTATTTATTAAATTTTCTTTTCATTTGCTTCCAATTTCGAGGAAATGCGTAGTTAAAGCATCAACGCTTCGCTTATTTAATGCTTCGTATTAAATGTTATTTAGAGATTGCTTATCGCACAAATGAGATTAGAAGAAGGTGGCAGCTTTGGCAGGTTGTGATGTGGGTTCCATTCTAGCTCCAGGACTTTTGTTTGATTTTCGATTTGCTCTAGGCAAATGTAAATCACACAAAGGACGAAATTAAATTGGATAGAAAATTAAGCGATTAATCGATAAAAGCACGTAGCTGAGCTGTGATTTGAATATTGAAAAGTATATAAATTTCGTACATCAAAGAAAGAGAAGAATTTTTAGTGTGCCCTGCAGTAATAAAAATGTAAAATGAAATTAGCAAAAGATATAGCCGGCTTCTAAAAATCTATTTTTTCTTCAAAATTTGAATTTCAACGTGAGTTGAACTGCGCTGAATAATGCTTTAATGAGCTGAATATCTTTAATTTGTACGTAGATTGCAATTTCGATAAAATCTTTATGTGCAAAGACTATGCGGAGGTATGCTGAATACGAAATAAGTTCAGAGATTGGCTTGAAGCGAATAAGGTAGCTGAAATGCTTTGCAGTAGTAGTATTGTAGAATGAAATGACACAAAAATTATAGCTGCTGTCGAAAATATATTTTTGATTCAAAAATTTGATTTCAACACTAGCTGAATTGCGCTGAATGAGTCATACTTTAGGCGAACAACTTTAATTTAAGTGTACAATGCAATTTTAAATAATTTCACTGAGCTTACAAAATCGAATATGTTCGGAAAAGCTTCTGCAGCATAGCCTTTTTTAAAACCAGTTGCTGAATTCTCCCTAATAACATATTAAGGAGCTGAATAGCTGGAACGAGCAGTAATTTGAAAATTTTATTCAAAAATCAACAGAAAAGGGTGCGCCTAATTGCCCTGAATTGTGCTGAATAGTAAAAAATGTTCGAGATATTTAAACTGAGCAGCTTTCAGAGAGGACTAATCCCAGTAAACACAATCATGTTTCATCTAACCCGATTTTAGCTATTCCAATGGATAGGTAAGTGGGTAAATTAGATGGGTCAGAAAATCTCCGTAGCTTCTATAGAGCTTCACAAGCCAATGGAAGGCAAAAAGAGGATCCACGTAGATTTCATCTAATGGTTTCCACAACTTGCGTTTGACTTTTCTGTTTGGGCCTAAAATTATGCAACTTTTCATTACAGCCAGGAAGAGAGATTTTGTTCGTGAAAAAGCTCTAGTTGTTGGCGCGCTTAGCATACCAAATAGGACTTGAAATCTTAAGAATATCACAGTAACAAGAAAGCCAAAAACCTGCTGCTAATTTATGTGCAGTTGAAGCTCGAAAGACACACGAAATTTATTCAGCATAATTTTAGGCACTCGAAAATTCAAAAGACAAATTTATTAACATAACAACAACAAATTGTCCCAACTCAAAGTGCCACTAAATTTCCTACATTTCTACAAAGTCAAATTATGTCTGCATTTCTACCTTAATTGACTACTAAATGAAACTACTTAGGCATACTTTTCAGCGCAGACTTTTGAAATACTAAAAATATCCACACTTAATTATAACTTCACTATATAAGAACTAATTGAAAGGCTATTTGTGAAGAAAATTAGTAGACTTATATAAATACCCACAATAAACAAACAAGTCGGCAATAAATTATAACGATGAAAATGTGATTTTCATATACTATATTTAAGCGGTGTTGCATACTTTCAGGCTGTCGTTATAGTGAGAGCGTTTGGTTATTTAAAATGTGATTGGCATGGTATACGAAAGCTCATTAGCATTTCGAATAAACAAACAAGCGAACGGCAACACAAACTAACGAACAAGCGAAAGAATGCGATGAAACGCGCAAATTAGTGTAAATAAATGAATGTGAGTGACGCAGAAAAGTATGCAATATTTTCGAAGGGTGAGAAGGGGTAAAAGTAATAAAAAGTTAAAGGTATATGCAAAGAGGGGTGCATAGTAGAAGGAGAATACGAAAAAAAACTTGAAATTAATTGCATTTGAAGTATTTTTAAATATAATCAACACATTTTTGTCATTAAGCCAGTCAAGCAAAACCGGCAAGCCAACAGGCAAACAGCCAACCGATACGCTGAGTAGATGAACTGGATAAGAGGAACGAATGCGTGGCGAGAATGAGGCCCTTTAAAACACGGCTAACCACTTTTGTTGAGTTTAAACTTGGCTGCCTACTGCATCATATGGAATTTGTATGGAAAGTAAAAAGCGCCTAAAAGTATGCACTACTACACCGAAAAACAATTTCACGCTGGTTGAAAGCCTTCACAAACAAAATTACCCACTTTTTTATTTTTGGGGATACCCAACTCACCAGTTTTTTGCCGACACGTGGTTGACAGGTTATAATTTTATTTGCCTAAGTGGTATGGCATGTGTTTGTGGGTGCTACATGTCTGTGCAAGTGTAAACAGTGAACATTTATTTGCGGTTTTAATTGTATGGCAACAAAAATAAAATTATCAATGCATACATACAGGCGCACAAACATTATAGCAGGAAATCAAGCAATCAATGACAATCACAGGAGTTACACATATTTAAGCATAGCCAACGTATCGAGCAATAACAACAAGTAAGCACAGCCGTGCATGTACGAAGAGAACCATGAAAAAAAGTTCGAAAATCAAATGAATAAAAATTAAAAAAAAAAAAAAAAAATTTGCAAATAAAAATGAATTAAAATTAACGCCGCATAAATAAAATAATAAATAAATATGTATATGTAAGTGCTGAATTATAAAATAAAAATGTAAAAAAACAATTAAAAATCAACGACCGCATGAAGCGGCAATTTTTAATGCGCATTTCAAGTATTATTTGCATACTTTCAGCCGCTATATGCGGATTTTCATTTTCATTTTTTTTTTTTGCCACCTACAATGTTGCAACAAAGACACAAAAGTATTTTTGGGGGAAAACAAGTGAGATGTAATTTTGCAGTTTAGGTTAATTTGCGCATAATATACCCAGTTGCAGTTTTAAGCAAAATAAAGTAGCAAAAGATGAAAATACAATACAGAAAATTGCGCCTAAAATTAGGCAAGCAAGGTGATGAAAGCTGACGATGCTGATGGAAACTTAAGACTACTTTGTGCAAATCTTCAAGAAAGCCGATTCTCCAACAAGTCAGGACGACTTCAGTCTTTGTGGGTTTATCATAAAATAAATTTTTACGTTACGGAAAAATCATGGATAGCACAAAAAAGCTACGAATTGAAAAGTTTAGTATCAGTACACTACTGCCAAAATCCCCTATACAACTAAGCACAACTGGGTATACTTAAATACTTAAAACATATAATTTTTAAATACAACAACTGTTAATTTACACAGCACTCGAAGAGCAACTGAAAGTAGAACAAGAGACGCCAAATAAAATCAGCGCTTATGTCCTTGCCTTTAATTAAAAAAACTCTATACGTATGTATGACGTGGAAGCATGAGAAAGCGTACAAAAGATAACGGTTTATAATAAAGGCAAATGAATGTCAATACCAAATGGATTATATACAGACATATGGCATGCAATGAGAAGACTTCACATATGTTGACGTAGCGCCAAAATTGCCAAGACTTAAAGCACAGCAAAGCAGCAAGCCATGTAGCCAGCCAAACGAGGCAATCGAGTAAGGCTAGCCAATTGCTTTCATGTGTGCCCATTCAGATTGAATAGTGGTGCTTACAAACGAGCACGAGTAGTATGTGGTGTGTGTGGGCTATGAAGGCTCGTAGATAGGTTAAGCTGGGATTTAAAAGCCGTTCATTGCGCAAAAGTCAGCCTGTGGGCGGGAATAACCTGCAGTTTGAGTGCTGCGTTTACAGATCGCATTAGTTCCCCGCTTCTCTTCAACTAAATGTGCCTTGCGGTGAATGTCTTACTCAGGCATCATGGGGTGATATCGCTAAGGACTTCTGTAATTCATTTACGGTAGATATGGAGTATTGGAAGTGTTTTTATTTCTTCAGCAGTGTGAAGAACTTGGAAAGCTGTTTTTTCGAAATTCCATACATTCAAGCACCAACACCTACTGGCAACCATATTTGGCCCAGCATTGGCCTAGTGGCCTAAGAAATAGATTTTGTTCAAGATACTCCTTTTTGGACTAGTCCAATTACAATAAAAATTTTTTTCAAAAAGATATTATCTCAAACTCGGGCTGTTCTTCCACTCAGCCATCAACTTGTATACTAAATTTTTTTTGACTAGTAGCAAACTAGGCCTAACACAAGCAGTTTGTTGTTTCACTGCCAACTTCATCCAATGAAAATATTCGAGCATACACATAGCCAGAGATTTACTGGCGGCATCAACGGCTTTCAGCCTCTTAAGAGGTCATTGATTCTGGACATTAAAATGAATTTTCTGTTTCTAGCATGGTACGACCACCTACTCGTACAACAGCCTATGTGAAGCAGTTCTGATTCATTTTTTTCTTGCATCATACTCTTTTTATATTTATTCTTCTGCTACTTCTCCTTCTTATGCTTTGTACTTCTCCTCACTTTAGCTCTTTTTTCGCTGCAGCTGCCATGCTGTAATTCTTTGTGCAGTGCTGATTTTGTCGCGCATATCTAGGGGTATTTAAATGTCCGGCACTTTTATATCTTTAGTTCCTTTTTCCGCATATACGATATTATACATACATGCCTCCCCCAATCATTTATACTGATATTAAAAATTATTCAATATAATTTTAAGATTCATTAAAAGATATTAACATCGAACCAAATTATTCGCTTCCCATATTTTTAATTCTGATACTCATATGATCATTCCGTTTATAGGCTTTTCACATATTCACATGAAAGCTGAACTACACTGCAAAAAAAACTGTGCGATTAATCTCTAAAGACACTGGTCCTTTAGGCTACAGTTAGCTATATTTCAATGTACTCGTGTATAAGTAAATTTTTATTTTTGTAGCATACTCTTAGGCGTGTAAGGCAATTTCAGTTTCGTTAGCATACTTACATATAGGAGTAAACCCGTTTGTATAAAAAACGGATTAGTTCTTTTGTATCCTTTCGTGTCATACACATACTCTAACATATGTGAGCAGTTTAATCCTTACAAAGTTCGAACAGGCATTAGTCGCATCTCCAACTTTCTTTGCCTACTTTTAGGCGTCCCAAAGCATTCAAATTCAATACCACGAGACGAAGTCTAAATTGATGTGACTAACGTGTCGAATGCGTTGAGCGGAGCAGCTTATTTTAAAGTAATCTCCAAGCTTCATCTACAAAAGTATCTACAGTCATATCAGATGCGCCTAAAAGCGTGCAATATTTAGTTCATATAACTATATATATGTGTGTACTGATATTTCGATTTAGAAAACTCCTCAACCACTCTACCGCTTCTAAATATACCAGTTCAAGTGTGCATCTCAACTACGCTAAGTGATAATGAACGTAACCTAACCTAACTTTAAGTTCGCCTTCAACATTTTCTAGAAATATATGTATGAAATCTGCTTCGTTTCCCAGCTAAGCTCAATTAAGGGTCCGAGTTCATATATCATGGATGTGTGGCATAAATTTTTATCATCGCGCTACAACAATAGCTGCCTGTCAAAAGACCAACTCACAGCACCCTAAAGTATGCAACGCTTTTCTCTCTTTTCAAATTTATCTTCGCGCAACTCTTAGAAATATGACCTTGGCAAATTACAATTCATTATACCACAAAGTGACGTTTAAACAACGCCAACATAATAAATTCACCAAATCACTGTCAACGCCAAAAATTATGCTAAGTAAATATCAAATAACAGCAAAAGCGTCAAACAATTTCTCAAAATAATTACGCATTTTACACTTACCATTTAGAGATGGTTGTTGTTTGTTATTGTTGTTTGGCAAATGTTGTAAGTATCTTGCACAGACACCAAAATAACTTGTAAAATTTTAAAATTTATGACCTAAGCAGCCACAAAGTATGCAACGAACGAATTAAAGGAGCTCGTGTCAATTTAGACAGGCAACAAATTATTGTTATTTCTTGCAGGCTTTTATGACGGACAAAAGCTAAAAAATAGCCGTGATAGGAGCAGAGTGGTAGATGAGTGGTGAAAACGCTCTTGAAGGATGTGATATTTGACTCCTTTTGAAAAGAATCAAACGGGTAGATAGCTAACAGAATTTTCAGTTATGTATGAACATATGTAGTGCAGTCTTTTATAAATAGCAGCAAGCTGTCAGTTGCCGGATATTTTAAAATTACTTCCGCCTAAAGGTGGGCAAAGCAAAAAAAAAAGCCGAGCTAGTTTCATCCGTTTTCATCAGTTTTTTTTCAAATAAACGCCAAAAAGTATGCAACAACTTTTTTCCCCTAATCTAAACACTCGCCATTGTGTGCTTGTGAACATATAGTATATATTTACCCTACATACAACATTCATCTAAAATTAATGGTCAGTCGACTCGCGAATGCCAATGCACTGTGACTTCCGCAACACAAAAACAAAGCACACAAAACAAACGGCGGCATTGCCTACATAAGGCGACAATAACAAATAACGACGAAGACAGCTACGACAGCAAGGCGACAAAAAAATTTACAATCGTCCGTCAATGTGTCCATTGCACACCGCCATCGCGGGCAAACTGTTCGAAAAGTTGGCGACACCCAGCAGTTTATTGAGAACAGCTGATTTTAATCTCCCATACTCAAATGGAGCTAGTTGTAGTTTTGTCGCGGGGAAAAAATAAGTGTAAGAATATGTTTGAGAGAGTTACTGATTGGAGAGCGTATTGATGGAAGAAGTCTTTGACTTGCGTACTGAAGACTTTCCGAAGTGAAGTAGCAAACTGTTATACGGCTACAATTTTGAGAATGGCAGATAAATTTGACTTCTTAAATTTAAAACCGTTTGGGGTTTCCTTCATTTGGTTTTCTTTGTATTCATAATCTAGTGTGCTATTATTCGTTTTAAAACTGGCATAACTTGCTTAAGCAAAAAGCGAGGTAGTGGCCTGTAGGTGATGTGAGCGTATGTAACTAAGTCCCGTTTTAAGGTGCTCAAACTACTTATTGAATTTTTCTCTGAGAACTAAACTGTTATACTTTCTTCTCTCCTTATGGCAGCTTCGTTATCCAGCTGCTTAAAGCATTTCTAAAATTTTTTTAATTTTTGCAAAATAAAAGTAAAGTTTTTTATAACAGTTCATTAGAGTAAATAGTTTTTCAACAGTTATAACACAGCTATAACAGTTGATAACACTTTATACATTAAACTTAAAAGCTCGAGAAAAGTTGGAAAAATTTTATTTAACTTTTTGTATTATAACCGCAGTATAACAGTTAAAAAGCGTAAGTAACAATGCTAGGTAGCAAAATACAGCGCCGTTATTGAAAAGTTGTCTTAATTAATTCGAATTTCATGCTTTTCGCATGTATAATAGTTCGCATATAACGGTTTCGGTAGTATAACAGTTAGTTATTATGCTCTTTGTAATCGAAAAAAACACGTAAATACTTCTATACATTAAGTAAATGTGAATAATGAACTTTCTAACAGTTATACGTGCATATTTCAGCAGTAAGGGAGAATCTCAGAGAACAACTTCGCAAGAAAAAATCTGCACAAAGCGTGGTGAAATTGAATTTTAGTAAGTTGCATGCCTTACATTATTTAATTTTCTTGCAGCTTCATGCTCTCTCTGCAGAAATTAGCTTTTTGAATGCAGTTTTAATATGCCATTATGAGGTTTAGCTTTCTTTAACGCACACAAAAACATTAATGATGCACTTAACAACCAAACATAGCATTAAATGCTTTCTCTTGTAAGCTAACACACCTTTTGTACGTGTCAAACGGATAAATAGTATTATTAAACGTCGTCATAATGAAATCAAATAGCCAACGTTCGAACTATAAAACTAACATCTAACATTTATGTAAGTGAATACTTACTTATGCATATAAAGGGTAGGGTCAGATACATATGTACATATGTATGCATGTATGTACTCAGTATTGTCAATAGTTCTCACACCAACACTCACCTTATGCCGTCCGCTTAACTACATGTCACTCAGTTTAATTTAACGCAAGCAATGATTGCCAACCAAATAACGGTGCAATGCACAAAAACAACACTTTGTATGACACGTGCCAGCAAATGACAGTGAGAGTGAGTATGATTATGAGTTTGATTATATGTATGTATGTACATAGGTGTGTGAGTTACGTCAATACCCTGCAGGAAAGTTAATTACTAATGATCGGAGTTTTATGTTCAAATTCAAAGCTGTAATTTATTTTATTTTATTTTATTTTACTTTATTTTATTTGCTTTGGTTTGATTTTTTTTTTTTTTTTTATATTTTTATTTTATTTATTTTTTTATTTTTTTTTTATTTTATTTTGTTTTATTTTATTTTATTTTGTTTTATTTTATTTTTTTTTCTCTTATTTTTTTTTATTTTTTTTTTTTATTTTATTTTATTTTATATTATTTTATTTTATTTTATTTTATTTTATTTTATTTTATTTTATTTTATTTTATTTTATTTTATTTTATTTTATTTTATTTTATTTTATTTTATTTTATTTTATTTTATTTTATTTGAATTTTTTTAAACATGCCTAGCAGATCTCTAACTTCCCTACTGGGTATATTTAGTGCTAAAGCACAATCCAAAAAAAGTGATTGTTGACAATTCAATTGCACTACCAACAGAGCTCAGTACGTTTTAATTTGTCAATGATTTCAATAGAAGAAATTCGGTTGAATTTTACATGGCAAACAAGTTTTAATTTGTTGAAATTGAGTTTGAGTTTATTTTAGGGTGTAATGCGTAGAGAATCCCAGCAGAGACCAGGGCACGGTAATCTGTGCAGCTAGAGATGAAGCTGAAGCTAGATAGAATTCCCGAGAGCTCATAAAATATTAAAGCTCTGGAAACCCTTTCACATCTCTTATTATAATAGCGTCCTTTTAAATCTCTGACCTAATGACTATTACTTTTGAAGCGAGACAATTTAGATTCGTTGCATACTTTTAGGAGTAGCTTATATTCTTTAATCTATTGCCAGCATTTTAGTTTCCGCTTACAAACTATTTATATGCGAAATCCTAAACAAATCACCAAACATACACTCAACCGCACTCATCAAAAATAACCATATACGATTATTATATATAATGCGCACGCCTATAAGTATGCATTAATATGACATCTTATCACAACAAAAAGCATGTGCAGACAACTAGAAGGTAAAAGAAGAATGTGTCAAAGAAAAAGTTTGCCCAACTAGATTGTAAATTACCAACAACAATCAACACCGGCCACCTTCATTCTTTGGCATATAAAGCTTTTGCGGGCTTTAGGGCATGTTCACACCTTTGTTTATAACCACCACCCCTTCTTGCTCTCTCTCTCGCTATTTACACAATTGAATTACACATTTTGTGCAGCGGATTTACTCAATGAATTGCAAAAATAATCTTTCTTACCATAATTTTTTACTTCCTCCCTTTTTGTCTATTTGTTGTATACAACTTTTTCCTTTTTTTTTTCTTTTTGCTTTTATGCCACTCGCCGACAGGACATTTCATTCTTCCTTCCTGTCAGAGAGTTGGATTTTTTTTTTAGGAAAACGTGTCTATTACAGGTGAATTGCTGTTATGTGTTACTTACTTAAACATCTATCAACCTTTTGTTGTCATTCTATTTTCCGAGTTTCTTTAGCCTTCATACCTAATGTCCCCCCTCATTCACTCAAATGTCTTTTGTTGTATTTCCTTGCTTTTGTGTTTTGAGTATATGAGATGGTGGAGTTTTAACTCAACCGGCACGTGTTTGGGATTCAGGATAATATAGTTAGTGACAAAGTAGTTGGATAGTGGCTAAAGGTTGTTTGAGATTGTCTCATGCTATACTAAGCATGTGTGAGTGTGTGTGAGGGAATATAAACTTTTTTTTCGTTTTCTATTTGTTGGCTCGCTGCCTCCAGGGGAATATAAATTAATTGGCGCCATTAATAAAAAAGTAGCAATGGGTATATAAAAATAATAATGTGGAGATTTGTAGAGAGAGATAAATATGTAATGAAAGCTGGATGAGACATGGATGACCTCACTTCACAAGGGGTAGTTTCACTTTGGTGATTTTTTTTTTTGGCTTTCGTGTCTACGAAATTAACTACTTGAGTCATTTAGAAACAAAAAAGCCTCTCAAATTGTTCTCCTCTGGCCGCTTCGAACAGACAGGCGTGTCTCCTACTCTTTGAAAAACCTTCCCTCACGACTTTCAGAGATGAGTCTGGATTGAAGTTTATTAAAAAAAAATTTAAAAAGGGGCGTGGCAACAACCGCGTTGTAGTGATAATGAAGTCAAATAAATTTATGGTGATAAAAAAGTCTGAAGAAAAAACATTATATTTCCTAGAAGTTCAAACAGAAGAATCAAGTTGTCGACCACGCTTACTTTTCTGCGAGATTTTCTGTGAGAATTCGTTGATATGCAAATTGAGAAAAAAATAACTTTTTTAAACCACTGATATACTTTAGCTATCTACACAAGAAAATCTTCCAAAGATGCAAAAACTACAAACGTTTTTCGTTTTGAAATTCAAAATTTTAAATGTGACCTATAAAAGCACAATCAACTAGCTGCAACGCTTTTACACTAGCGCACACTACTTCTTACATAAATATTCGATTTTTTAAATCGTAATTTGCAATTTCGCATTTTCATTTATCAACGACTTTCGCGCTCACATGCACACATTGATGGAATAAAAAAGCTTCCCTGAAAATACCACTACATAGTCAACCATTTACAGGCCAATAATGTAGCATCACTGAAGGCATAAATGTATCTATCGAATTTATTTCGGCTTTCAAAAGAAGCAAATCTTAGAAAAACCAACAAAAAAGTATTGTTATTATAATCCATTGGTTGAGCGTAAAATTGATGATAAAATATTATTATGAATATGAGAAAAGCACACTTTACCTAACCACACACATACAAAACTAAGTTGAGTTAGCCTAAATACGATAGATTTTAACTGTTTGTGTAGTATTTTAGCCCACCTGGGTTGCCTTAGCTGATTTTTTGTAATAGCGCCTAGGGATATGCTACAATGTAGGCAAAGCTCTGCTGCTACGTAGCAAATAGGGTAAATGAGGCATATACATTTTTTTTGGGGAATATCACAGGTACACCATAAAAAACTTAGTTTTTTTTAAAGTTCGCCCTTAAACTTGAAGCTTGATGAGCTTCATCTCAAACCCGATATGCATTGAACCTTAGATTTTGATGCAATTTCGCATAAATCTGTCGAAATTTGATATTACACTCCACAATTTTTTTTAATATTACACTTAAAAAAATGTTTGCTAAGAAAAATTTCAGAATTAAAAAAAAAATTTAGAAAGGTCTATTTAATTTAGAAGTTATTCGAAAATATGTACTGTAAAAAATTAATATTACACTGAATTTTTAAAATTACACTGAAAAAAAAATTTGTGTTAATAAAATTTTAAAATATAAAAAAAAAAAAAATGTGGAAAGGTCTATTCAAATATACTATATCACATATAAAACACGAAATTGGTGTTTTTTTTTAATACAATTTTTAAGTAAATGCATATCTGTAAAATGACGGTATTACGAACCTACTTTTATTACTACCAATTTCAAAGATCTTTTCGAAATTTTTTTTTTTATATTAGCTACACTGAAAAAAAATTTTGTTATAAAAGAACATTTCAAAATTAAAAAAAATTAAGAAACGTGTGTTTAATATTTTTTCATAACATTATTGTTTGATAAAAAATCAAATTCAAAATCAAACAACAATTCAAATGCCATGTCTAATCCATATTTTACTGAAGTAGGCAACATTTCTTTTCTACTTGATTTCAGAGGCCGCTAGCGATCCAAAATTCTTTCGTTTGTTATTTTGGTATTGCAAACAGAACGCCTAAAAGAAGACCACTTTTATGTAATGGAAATGCATGTCATTGGGGAGTCCTTGCTAACAAACAAGGATGATGGCAAAAACACTTCCCGAAGTTTTAGGGTACATATCTTACCGGACTGACAGTGCTTTGTGAAATGTAGATCCTTTACGCTCCGGTACCAGCCTGACTTATGCGAGAGCGTTTTGTTTGACTCCAAGAAACCTATGGATTTTAGTCGCCTTCTATGACAGGCATACCTAGCGCGACTGAATTCTAGCACTCTTAATATTTTTTTTTTTTTTTAAATGCTCATATTATTTTGTGGGTTGCCCATATTACCTAGCTTCACTCTATATTTTGCAAAATACTAATATATGCATACACCCACACATACATACACACATGCATTCATATCTTCCTCTTATCTGTGTTAAAGTTTGTGTATCACCTTCCTGCAATGCTTATGTATGTTTGTATGTGTGCAATAACAACAATGCAACTGAAGCTGATGTTGCCAACTTGATTTTCCCCGCTTAAGCATTTTGCCTGCTGCATAGCTTTTCTACTACAGCTTATCTGTAATAATACCTCGTCTACTTCACTCCACCTATGCTATGTTCTATGAGTTTCCTTGCCTTAGCTGCAAGCGTTTACTGTGGCTGCTCACATTGCTGCAAGCTACAACTCGCTCAGCTTACCTTCACTTATGCATACACACATACATACATACATACAAAGGTACATTCCTACAATGTAAGTATGTATATATATAATATCCTTAATGCCATTTTCATGTGCATGACATGATGACGACAAATTCTCATGCAACCTGACACTAACTGAGATTCTAACAAATTCCAACTACTGCCCGTTCACTTGACTAAGCGTCTTCTCATCTCCTTATATGTTTCTATATTTTTTTTTCTTACTTATCTTATATTTTTCCCTTCATCTTCTTACTTAGTCGTTTTCTTACCCATACATACTCACATTTCTGACTTTGCATATCCCTTTAAAAATAGCTTTAGTTTAGCTCAGCTTTGTATGTATGCATGTATGTGTGTGTGGGTATGCAAAAGTAACACACACACCCACACACATACACATAAACGTTGTATTCAACCGACATACCAGTTTAAGGAATTTCGCTCATTTTGCAAATCTCTTCTATTTCCTTATAAAACATTGAAATAATAGAAAAAGCAATAAAGTGAGAAAAATGTGAAAGTGTCAGTTACATTTAAAATAAGTACAATTTACAGTTATCGCACACATACATACATGCATACACACTTTAATATGTGTATTCTAAAACGTAAGGATATGTTACATTTGAAGTGTTAAAGGGGGGGGGGGGGGGGGGGAGAGGGGGATAACACAATTTGTGAATTTGAAACAATTCGATTATGGACAAATTGGGTCAACGCTAATTCACTAATAGATAAGATCCCTTAAAGTTTCGAATACGAATTCGAATGGCTCAAAGAGATCCTTCCCAAATCTGCGCAATCTCATTTGCCACAGTATAAGCTTTGCGCGGTAGTCAAATTCAGGCTGTCAAAAGCAGAGCGCAACTAAAGTCCAAGCATGAGTAATTGCTCGTCCGAGAGTAGATGCCCGTCGTCCGCCGAATCTTTTAGTATAGTTTTCGGGCATCACTCCATCTATCATCTCAAGATTCTCACGCTCCGTTCGGCCTCACTTCAATTTTTTTGTAAAAAACGAGGCTTTTCTCCCTCGTTCACCTCGCGATTGCTCCTATTTACACCGCGATTTATCCCCGTATATAACGTGGCCGTCTATAATCTCTCCTCTATTTAGAAGGGGAGTATGTAGCATTATCCTTCATATTAGTCGTTTTTCGGGTCTTTCCCGAATCCAGTAGTGTCCAACAGCTCTGTGGGTGCCAAAGCCATTATCACATGTCTTCATTATTTTGGAAGCAGTGTTGATCTGTCTGTTTAACATTTACTTATAGAAGACTCCTCATTGGTAGGCAGTCTCCTTAGTTTAAGGCCTTTAATTCGGACTTCGGGATACGCTCGCCTACGGGCGTGAACTTAGTACTTGGTGGCGCAATCTATTTCCAAGAGGACTTCGCTGGCCTTTCATCATTGCCTGACCACTGTAGTACACTTCACAATACACGTTGCTTTCATTTCTTGTCCAGTCTAGCCCTTCAGTGAAGGGAGTTCTCATCCGATTCTTTGACAGGTCCCAAACCCATCGAACAACGCGACTACTGGATATTTATATTTAGCTCAAAGGCAGCCGTCCCTTTCCAGCCGCACCTCTGGTATACTGACAGGGTAAAATACACCGAGTTTGAGTGAGAGAGTAGAGTGGCCTCACCGCAGCTCATTCGCTTTTTGCAGTGGCCCGAAATATCATTTCAATTTCTAACACATCTTGTACTTAGATAACTCTTGTGCTGCTATCCCCCAGTTAAGTCTGTTAATCACAAATATCCTATCACTATCTGATCCCACCTCCTCCCCGCCATACTGCGCCTGAATATATGCAATATTTCCTCACCCCTAACCAATCAAAAACATAAGCCTGCAAGTATGCAATATATATTTTTCTTACATTCAATTCTTTTCAACTCATAAGAATATATCCCAATTTGAACATTTATTTGTGGTTGTCTGGGGTTTCGAATGCAATTACTTTTCATACATAAAATAAGAAATTTATTTTTATTTATTTATTTTAACGTTTTATTCTTTTAACCAACTTTTTGCCAACCATATATTTTATGCTTACAAAGCATTGTTTGTGTAATTGAAAACGTCAACACCACAGTTTAATACATTGCATCTGTGGTCAATGAGCAAGTATACTGGCTAACAGGCGATTGAACTCAACATACAAACGTAAAGATACAACAACACTATATTCTTATGCATATAAATATTCATTCATTCATGTCGATGTGCCGAGGGTGATAGTTTTTGTGTGCTGTGGTAAAGTAAGAAGCAGATTTTTTTAACACTTTGCACAAAGCACAAAAAACACAAGCACCCCCCTCCAAGCGTACGCAGCAACTTCTCGTTATTGGTATTGTTGTTATTATTGTTTTTGCTATCGTTGGCAATTATGTCTCTTGATTTACTATACTATTGAACCCTTTGTTATAACATTATCGACTTTTCGGATTATTTTCAGCACTTTTTTATGGATTTAACTGGTCTTATCTTTTATTACTACGTTTATATAAGGTCGCTATGTTGCGGATGGGGTATGATATAAAGTTTGAATAGAACGTTCAGACGTATCGAAATATTTAGAAAATTCACCAAAAGGTTTGGAAGTGTTGCGCGATGCCAAAGCAGAACTCCTCCATTAAGCAACTTCATAATTAAAATTCAAATTTAAATTTTTTATAAAAATTTTGGCTCATAATCAATGTCAAATTAAAATAGAGTTTTGCCTACTTAAATAGAGCTTTATGTATTTAAACATAATTCTAAAATAAACATCATTTCACATTTGTCATAGTCAAAGTAAATACAGTTTATATCTAAGACGGAGTTTTAATTTTAAATGACATTTAAAATAACGGTTTGTGTCTATGGTTGCGATATCACAACGCTTACTCCACACTTGACTTTGGCTTTTTTTGCTTATTACCAAAGCTATGCTATGGTTTGTGAATAAAAAATTTAACACAGGGGACCTTGGAAAACATAAAAAATTTCTTTATATCACAAAGGAACTTAATTTTTATTCATAAGGGGACCTTCTTACATTTTATTTTATCTGATTGACCAACATTTAAAATATCGTAAATAGTATAGTATAGTAAAGATTTTAATTAAAATGCTTGCTAAGCAGCGACTATGATTATGGGCCCCTTTTCGCTTTTTGGCGCATTTATATAAATGTAGCCTTGCAAAAAATCATTTTTTTTTCACATTTTTATTTAGTTTTTCGTTTTATTTGCTCATTTATATTTATATATTAAAATTTTCCAGTTATCGTACAACACCCATAGTATTTGCGCAAGTAAATACAACGCACTCATCTATTTTTTATGCATATTCACATCGTTAACATTCACATTTGGGAATTGTCGGCTAGTCAATTCATTTATCCATTCATTCATTCACTGCAGGCGTACGCAATGAATGCAATCAATGCGCTTTAGTCTCGGTGGTGTTTTTTGTTTTTTTTTCTTTTTGATTTTGTTTTATTGTTTATGGCTTATAACCGCAGGGTGTCGTAAAGCGTACATTTCCCTCGCTGGGTATTAATATTAAAGCAGCCGAAAAGTATACAATTGTTTTATAGTGTTTGGAAAGCTCATAAAGTTTGTCAGCAATACTGGCATTTTTAGCTCCTACAAAAGCTTGGGATTCGGGAATTGGTACCTGATACTGATTTTAGTACCCTCCTGATGACGTTAAGCACTCACAAAAAACTACCTGAGAATCCCACTTTTTTTTTAATACGAAGATGATGTTCTACACTCATAAAAATAATCATTCTACAACCTAAGCAAATTGAAAAAACTTGCAAGTAAAACAGCTGCTGCTTTTTTTGTTGGTTAAATTTGGGGAAAATTCGCGTTTTTTTAAATTTTCGTTGTTGCTTTCCTATAACACGATCAGCTGTTTGTTACTTGCAAGTTTTACTGAGTCTAACGAGCTGTTTGCAATTTCAGCTAAATATTCTATGCTGTCAAAAACAGCTGACTTACTTTGCTGCTCATTATGAGCTGCATTCGATGCTCGATCTTCGCTTGTTATCGAACATTAAAAATCGAATTTAAAATTCGTCTTCAGAGTAGCGCATTGCTGTTGTTGTGATTTTTGTTGTATGTCTACATACTTTTTGATCGAATAGGATATACAATTTCTATTAATGTGAGATAACTTCTACGTTTTTCATTAACAATACTTATGGTTTATCTATTTGTATTTATTTTAGCGGCTGGAAATATTGGTCACAAATGGAGCAAAATCGGAATATGTCGAATGGTGTTTGCAAAAAAGTTCTGATTGGAAAAAAGTGGTAAGTAATCAATTCCTTGTAATTCAATTTTAACCATCAACATGTCTCCCTGAGTTCCTCTCGCAAGTCTACCTTACACCCCTCTTTGAATCAATATATAGCATATCTTACCACAAAACAACGTTAGTTTCAAATTACCATATGCAAGTGCCACATAATGGCTAACTAAAGACAATAGAAAAAACTCAAAAAATCTCTAAAAAAAAACAATCAAACAGTTCAAACACAAATAAAAGCAAATATAACCAATGTAAGCGTTGATAGTTGGTTCGATACCAAAGCACTTTAAACTCAATGATACAATGTGTCTTTTTCTCAATTTTATTGCTTCCGATCGTTTTTCTGAAATATTCTTTTTTTATTCTTTATTCGCTTATCCTGACTATCAAAGCACATCGAACGATTTGTGTTTCTATGCAATTTAACTCTTAACCGCATGTCCTTGCTAGCGGTGCATGAAAAGTTTTTTATATCAAACTCTGGTTTTTTTTTTTTTTTGATTTGCCACATTTAATAGCATTGTTTCTGGTAACTTTTTTTTCCTTTCCTTCTTCGTTTCCTTTTACTTTTTATTTGCAATTATTCAGTGATGTGTCTTTGGTGATGCTGCTGTTCAATTGCTTTCGGTTGGCTGGCAGACTGACGTACATTGCCTTGTATTGCTGCAATGGACCGTGACTTTTCCTCTCATTTGCTAGGCTGTCTAATGTTTTCTTTGCTCTTCGCTGTTCCTTCAATGTTTTTCTATACCAAGATGTGGGAAGCTTGGAAATAGAATAAAATCGAATCAGCTTACGTCAAAGTTCTTCATCTGTACTCTCCTTCTTTAAAAAAAAAAGCCTGCTGCTCATCCAGGTGCTCAACATCTGTCAGTATGAATTAACTTAACTGCATGTTTGAAGTAGCGAAATCCACTGTTTTGCTTATTAATCAAGGCTAGAGAAATTTTTCTCTCGATATTGTGGATTGAGCCCAGCATACTTCAGTTCCTCTCCACAGGCATGGACCATATTTCTTATTCGAGAATTATTCATGTCATCCAGCATACCAAGCTCTTCACACCCACGCCTGCTTACACAGCGGGTTGTACCCTTGGTCCTTTAGGTAACACCCTTTTATCCAGGTGGCGCGACAAGGAACTTCCACATAATTCAGAGATTTGATTTTATGGTCGTATTGTCTTTGTTTTTTTTTGGATAGTCTCTGGATATGAACTGGCTTTCAAATCTGCTGCTCTGATCTCGCTTTGACAAAAGTTGCCTTCATGCCAAGTAAGATTACTGATTTAAATCGAAACAATTTTTCTTCATCTTTTTTCAATTTTGGTTTGGAAACTCGACACTGAAAATTGCACGACGTCAAAACCGATTTAGGTCGAAGAAAAAATTAACAAGGGATGATGGCAAAACGCTCCAATATAATTCAGGTTTTTAACCTATTGGAAACATTAACAACAATTCAAAATTAGTTTATGTTGGTTAGGGTCTTTTGATAAACTAAAATCTGCAGCTGTTTATATAAGACAGCATAGCTTTCTAAGTGAGATTTTATTTTTTTTATTTTTCTCTTTCCATTCCACTTTCCTTTCTTTATGTGTCTGCCGCCTAAGCGTTTGCCTTTATCGTTCTTGTTTGTCGTTTTCCAAACCATGGCTATTTATGCCTCTTTTCACACATCCGTTGCCAATGGCTGTAAATATGTATATGTATGTAGATATGTATATACATATGTATATACAAACAATATAAAAGTTTAAAATGTCCTTTCGCTTTGTCGCATCCTTTTTTTTATCTTCAAACAAATGTTGGCAATTGTTTTGCCATTTTTATTTACACCCTTATACCGCAATTTTGAAATCAACATTAGCTTGTGGCTTCTTGTGTGCCATAGCTCCTTTCGGCTGCCGCATCCTTGTGGCTACAATTCGTCGCCTCTACCACCAATTTTGCATATATGTATGTATGTATGTATTTTACGAGTATGTGAAATTTTTATTATTGTCGCTTTGGGCTGGAATTTTTTTTCTTTTTTATATAAACTGCCCAGTTGATTGTTAGACCTTTGCAAGCTGGTCTGTCTGCCCGCTCCCATCCAGCGTCTTTAGTAGTATATAAGCTATAAAAGAAGGCCGGCTACTTGAGGCAGCTTTCTCTGGTATTTGCTCAACTGTTTGATGTCGCTTGTTATTCACCTCAATCGCAAGCCCTTCAAGCTACACCAAACCGTTTTTTCCTACTTCTTTCTTTTTTTTCCCTTTTTTTTGTAGACTCAGCTCGTATCCATGCATGTCCTTTGTAATGGATGTGAGTTCAAATTGGAAGTAATTTGCTATGATTTAAATTTTATGATGATATAATCACTGTAGCTCCATCCTTTTATCTCGGCAGTCCAATAGGTTTTTATTTGATTTTTTGTGTGAATTATTGATGTGAGAATTCCGTCAGGTTTAAGCTCTTAACGGCTTTGGGTAAATACAGGCTAGATATTGTGAGGTAACCCTGAATTTTTTGGTTTATAAAGAACGGTCTTACTTAGGATAGATCCCAGCCACGGTGGAAGCTATCAACTACTGCTCGGTTGCATTGTTAGATCGAAGATTACACCAACAAAATCCCAAAACAATGGATGAAAGATCCCGAGGTTGGTAATAACGTGCAACTATATAGATGGTTGATCTACTGGTATGAAGCCTTTCACCTCTCATTACCCATCTTCTCCTTCCTTACGGAAGCACGAGTTACGTGCCCTAGAAAGCTTTACTGGTCATACCAAATCGCTCCCCGACAGACGGGCATATACCGCAAGGGAGAGGAGCGGAGCGCACTATATTGTAGAAGTCTCTTAGAAAATCTCTAAAAAAAAGAGAAAATAAAAGGCGAAGGACGCCCATTTTCTGTCCAGCAAACGCAGTCGCCGACTCAGTAAACCACTCAATATTCTTAATTTCAGTTAATAATTCAACAAATATTTAGAACGCCATGATAAATGTTACAACAACAACAACGTACACGTAATGGAAACCCAGTTGATTGTGTTGTTGGCTTTGGCGGTAGTAGAGTTGCCAGAGGCTAAGAACTTATAAATGTAAATATTGACAAATGTGCACCGCCCGCACACACACCCACACACACACCCACACACACACACACACACACATACACAAACACTTCAATACGAAGAGAGTACGAAAGTAAACAACTTAAGTCTAAAAAAAAATTCAAATGGTTGTAGAAAATGCGGAAAAGCAGGTTGCCGTTGCAATTTGAATTTTGCATACTTCTTTATTACTACTCAATGAATCATCTAAGAAAGAGATGTAGAGCACGAAGTGCGACGAACAGGCGTATACCATTGAATGCCGATCGCTGGCGGGCATCATGACAATTACAGTTGTCGCTCGCTTGACGATGCTTGTTTATTGTTCGTTTTTTTTTCTTTGCGCTCTTACTTTGAGGGTGGCAACCCTACACTTTTTCCATTTCACTTTAGAACGCTTGAAGCATGAAACGTTTGTACTACGTTTTTGTGTAACGCAAACACATTCATGATGAAGAGCAAATAAATTGTGAAATCCATGCGGAAAAAAGAGATTGAAGAATTTGTAAGCGTTGAACTTTTTAAAGCGTATGAGTGTTTGTGATGGAATGGGATGGGGTAGAGTATTTGCGTAAATCAGCTAAATGCTATGGCTTACTTTTGACTTGACACGTTTGTTTGTTGTTTGTTGGATGCGTTGTCTAGGTTAACCGTAGGAATTGCACGCGTTCTACTAGCAAGTGAGTTAAGTTAATGCGCGCGGCTGAGGATGGGGAAGGGTGCAGGTATAGGGAAAGCATGAGTCTGTGATCAAAATAGGGAAGAGATATTTTTTTTTAAAGAATATGACCTCCAGCGTTAATGTAATGGAATCAATTTTTTTCTTCGGATGCGAACCCATTACATAGGGGGAAAAGGAAGGGAATAGCTATTGGGTACAAAGCAGATTGGGGTTCTTCACTTGTAAATGCAATGAAATAAATTGCAGGAAGCAATTAGAAAATGGCATGAAGGAATTGCGTAACTTATAAGGATGCGTGCGTGAAGGCCACTGGGAAAATAGTAAGTAAAATGATTAAAGCTGGTGCTACTATCTAACAAAAAATTAATTCCACTTCGCTACATGATCAGCGCTCAGCTGTTTATGGATATGACAGGAAAAGTCCAAATTCAATTGGTTGGTTATAGTATGGTTATGGCGTCAGCGTTATGGTATGTCAACATTAATAGATTACATTGATTCCCATAAGATTGGTTGGATCACTTGCTTTATGTCACCATTGGCTTTGGCTACGTACGAGGAATGAAGTAATCCGAAAAAGGATGAATAAATACGAGTCAAATAAGAAACACAGATTGGCAGCAATTTACCAAAATTATATCGTGTTGTTTGTGATATTGGAATTGTGACGCAGGACGGTCATAAAAAAAATAACAAACAGGAATTTATTTAAGATGACAGCGGACAAAGCGGTAACATTTAAATGCCATATAACTGATCCTTAATCTTAAATGGGATAGTAGCAATAACTCGGCCAAAATTGCATTCTTATCCACACAGCGGCTCTTTGGTAACTCAAGCAACATTTTAAAAACTTTTTATTAAAACGAGTTTTTAATTTATGTACTGAACCGTCTTTCAAAATGTTGATTAATCATCATCATCATCATATTAAACAAAGATTTTAGCTAAAATGAAATGTAAGAGGATCCCCTTATAAAAAATAATAAATTAGTTGGTTGGTGGTGAAAAGAAATTTTTTATGTTTTGCAAGGTCATCCTATGTTAACTATTTTATACACAAACCATGGCATATCTTCGACAATAAGCGGTAGAAGCCAAACTCAAGTTTGGTATAAGCGATTACACAAACAGAACCATAGACACAAACCGTGATTTTAAAGGTTAATTAATGTTAAAGGTTAAATTTACATTTTCGTAATACTTTATTTTAATTTGACTATGATTATGGACCATTGAGGTTTTATGCCCCACAGTGCAGCGTGAACGTCATAGCAGTGCCTCAAAGTTTTGATAATCTTCTCGTTCTTGATGGTAGATTTGTGTGTCATGTTGACAATCAAATAATGTTTTTGATAAAATGGAGTGCATTTTTCTTTTAATATTTCACCAATTTGTAGTTGAGTAATTTTTGTTTGTTTTGTTTATATGTAAAAAAAATTCCAACCACCGTCCAGTATCCTAGCAAAAATATTTTTTTGGTTTCCTTTGGCAAACAATCGAAACAATTAGAATTAAATATACTCCTGGGAGTGATACAGTCTAGCAGCAGAGCGAATGAAGTAAATAGCAAATAACACGCCGGATGTTAATTCACCGCAAAACATCAAATTGTTGTTTGGAATAGTAAATTATGCGTTATGCCTTGAAGGGAAAGTGTTTACATTGTAAGTGGACAATGGAGGGCTTTATGACATTTGGCGACGGTCTGTTTGGGGAATACGTACCTATAGAAATGAAAAATTTTAACAAGTCATTCATTTTTTCGATTGCTGTTTTTTCAACGTAATTTTAACTTTTTTTTAATAAACGGAAAAGTGATATTTAAAAAATGCGCAGATGTGAGGGCAGTTAAACGCCTTACGTATGTAGATTAACGTTTTTTTTTTTAATTTTAGTGAAAAACAGCTAATCGTGACAAGCGAAAGCTATAACAAAAATTTTAAAATTTGAGCTTTCAACCAATCAAAAGGGCAACAGCTGCTTTTGCTGCAAGTTTTTTACAGACTCCTGTTCGGTTGAAACACTTTACTTTTTGCATTTCGAGAGAGTTTGACGTCATTCTCACTCTTACACTTTTTTGCAAGTTTCGCACGCTAACAAAGCTATTATTGGACACTTTTATTAGTAATTTTGATGCTGGCTAAATTTGTTTCTGCTTATCTACAAAATATTTTTATTGAATGAAATGAAAATTTAAATTAAAATTTTTTTTTGTTCATAATCTGCTATTATATATTACCTGGCAATGCCGTAGATGTAAATAAACCTAGGATGGACCGCGCCGATCCCTAGCAGATTCATAACATCCTACTCTTCACCTGCCACTGCTTGACCATTCAGCATTATTTCTGCAAACAATTTTTTTTATTAATTTATCCGCTTACATTTAACTGAAATAAATACATTGCTAGGTATGTACACTTACAAGCATCCGAACACACTCAACTATTCTCATAAATAATTTTTGGCTATTTGTCAAATGCATTCATGCGCCACAAATCAAATGCTCAATCGGTGATACATATATTCTGTGTCGTCCAACTGCAGATATACGAGTACTGCTGGCCCTACGATTTGAGCTTTGCTCGTTGGGCTGACAGGATGCCAATACACATTTCAACGCTACTCATCCGCTTTTGTGTATATATTTTATAGTAAAAATATCGAATAAACACAATACAATATAAATGACTGACTAATTTATTGACACGGAAGCATTTATTAAGTTAACAGGCAGCAGAGGAACGGAATGTAGTAGTAGGCGCAACATGAAAGCCAAACCAAATGGACAATAACAACATCAGTAACGGTCCACAGCTTTACAACGAGATATGTGCCAACTGTAAATAGCCATTTTTTTTTCAGGCATTTATTTTTATCTTTTCATTGTCGCATAATCATTGTCGCCACTTTTATTTATGGCTGGTGAATTATAACAATTCAATTCAAAACCAGAAAATATATTGGAAAAAAAAATTATAAATGGAAATAGTGAATTGTGATGCAACTACAACCCCCCCCCCCTCCCCCCCCCTGCCATTCACACAAACAACAACTAACAAAATTTTAAATAGAATAGAGTGCAACCAATTGTTGGTCAATAAAAAACAGATATGCAAAAGCCAATCATAAAAAATTAAAAAAAAAACAACTTCCACCTCTGCACAAAAAACCACAACACTGCTGTAAAAACACCGATTCGGCCCAATCATGGGCCCAATGGTGCATAAACGAACAATCAAAAAAACGTACAAAAGATATTTGACATTTGTCTTTGTTCATGAAATTTCCGTTAATCGGGGGGTGCATAAAAATGTTTTTTCAAAGCGCAGCAGATCAAATGGTTTACATAATTGTAGCGTGAAAAAATAGTTCTGTATTGCTGTGCTTTAAGTAAAAGTTATGCGTGCTTTAAAAAAATAGGCAGACAAAATTACACATTTTAATAAAAGGAAATAAAAAGAAAAACGGACTAACGAGGTGAATGTAAAAGCGCAACTTACCTTTGTATGTACTATGTATAAAAAACTGGAATTTCGCCAATAAAACAACACAGACGATTAATCACGATTAATTACATGAACCGACAAATGAAATCACAAAAAGATTTATAGTAGGTACATACATACATATGTGCATATGTACAAATTAATGTTTTTGGAAGAAGTGAGTCCGACAACTCTGGACTGGCGAATTTTCCACTCGACTTTCACTAAAGACAACATTGCAACGTAAATTCCTACAGCAATAATATTGTTGATCTCGTATCAAACATTTAGATGTTATTTTTATGTCTGCAAATTCTCGCAGACGGCTTTTGGAAATGGAGAAGATCAATGTTAAGATGATAAGTGAAAATTGGTCATATGACTAAGTCGACTCAGAGTGGAAATTGGGGTGAGCATGGACAAAACGAAGTGTTTTCTGTCAACAAATAAAGAATCAGAGCACTTGCGCCTTGGCAACCTCGTGACTGGTGCTTGTTACAAATTTTACACTGTGAGGCACTTCGTCCATTTGAAAACCAACGTTGACACTACTTTGGAATAAGTACTTAACGAATAGGCTTCGGCATCATGAGACATCGGAAAATGGTTTCAGGTTGATCGACTTCGTCTTTGCTCGAAACATGGTTACATCCCGCAACAGGTTTATGTACAAAAAGATTCATCAAGCTGTGTACATGGCTGCTCCCCGATCGAAAAACACGCAACCAGATGGACTACTTCGTGATAGATGTTCACACGACTCGAGGACCTAATATGGATTCGGATCACTAGTTAGCAGGAGCCAAGATTCGTGTCCGCATCTGTGTGCAACAAAAAAGATGCAGAAAAAAACACAGAACAAAATAGACGTTCAAAAGTTACAATTGGAACAGACTCTCAATAATTTCCCAGATCGTCTCTCACACTTGTTCTCTAAGAACACAAGTCATCCAAGTAAAAAGCATGAGCTGTGGGAACACATCTTTAGAGCTATCTACTATGCTGCTGAAGAACCTACGGGGCCACGTTGAGAGCGAATGCAGGTGTGTGTATTTGGGTGGTGGATTAGCTCACCTCTCAACAGATATATCTTGCCGCTGGTATATTCCAACCCCTTTGAGTCTCTTTAAATCCAGGTTATTGTGCTTACGTCACTGTAACACTCGAAATTCAGCTCATTAGCCTCTGCCTACGCTTTAACCTTAACCCCATGCTTCTAGGTCAAGTTTGCCATATACTCGTACATACTCGTATATAACTACTGTATCTAATTAAGTACACATTATGATCAACATAAATAGCACACAACCATGTAGAAAATTCCATTTCTGAGACATCAATTTTGATAAGATAAAAAATCAGTTATGATTCGATTTATTGACAACGAGATAATAATTACATCGAGTATGAGCAATTAAAATGCACTTCAAAGGAGATCAGTGTCTTGATTGCACTCGGGCCACTAGTAAGCAATAACAATTACACTTCGTAAGAGCAATAGTTCTCGAGTGTCCAATAAACTGCACATATCCCTTAGAGGTGATTTGCGATGCTGCGTGTTGTACTGTGGTTTCTCACACTCGGTAGTGTGTGTGGCGATGTTGAAGTTGAGTGTAAGTTGCATACACGAACGGCCAAATTTTTCATGCATCGACAAAGATTTCAATAAATTGTACTGCTT
The DNA here is from genome assembly GCA_951509765.1 of Sphenella marginata. Lineage (NCBI taxonomy): Eukaryota > Metazoa > Arthropoda > Insecta > Diptera > Tephritidae > Sphenella > Sphenella marginata. The sequence goes on from OX608083.1 coordinate 64,195,438, forward strand.
ACAGATCCGCATTGTTTTCGCTTCACATGGATTGGTCCATATCAGGATAAGAAACATATTACGGACTTGACCTGCCAACACTTGCGTGAAGATTTTAAAAATGTACCATGTCGACGACCCTTAGTGGCCACAGGTGAATTAGGTAGCTATAATTTAGCTTAGTTAAGCACTTTTCTGTTCGTAGATAATGACGCAATACCGGATACAATTGATTTGTGGCGCACAAATTTCAAACAACCGAATAAGTTTGGCTGTCCAATGATTCCTGGAGAGACGTGTGTAAAGTACACATACATCTATAATAAAGGAGGTTGGTTCTGAAATTGAGTAAATCCGATTCAACAAATATGAACGACACATTTAAGGAGAGAAAGCTTATGATCTTTCATTTTCTTTTTAGTACAAAACATCACCTACATGTGCGCCAAAGTAAATGCCACAAGCGGCTGCTATAGACAAAAATACATATCCGGTTTGGAGGTGGAAGTTTGTGTTTGCGATTCACAGTTGGGTAGAATACCATGCAATCAAGCCCAAACGACAATACACAAATATTCTGCTAAAATTTGTTTGCTGAGTCTATTGAGTAACATAATTTTAGGCGCATATCTAAAGCCACACATTTCTGAAATATTAACCCTTGAATTACATAAATATTTATAAGAATTATGGATATACGAGTTTGTATGTTGGAATTTGCATGACATTTCTAGATTTTATTGCTTATTAATTAAATTGTATTGTTCCCCAGTTGCCATCCTATTCGTCATCTTCATCATTTGCGGGTTTTTTCAAACTACCGAACACTTTCGCAGGAATTGCCTGTTGTTCTATGCGCAGCTTTTTCGACGCAATTATATTTTCTTCATTAGCACCACGTTTGCTGGTACCATTGGTGGAACCATCAGCTGCAGCACCCTCTCCCTCATCGTCATCCTCCTCGTCGTCGTCATCTTCATCACTCTCACCAATATCAATTTCATCCGGATTAACAACCTTATCTTTAGCACTGCCTCCTTGCGTTTCTCCGCGTACAAACATAATATTCCCGCTAGTTTGTGGTTTGAGTGTTTGTTGTTGGCGTGCTTGTTGCTCTGCTGCTGCTTTGGCCTCGAGTAGACGCATGGCATCGCTACCACCTTCCGCGCCGGTGCCACTTGCGGTTGATTGATTCATAAATTGAGCGGCCATCATGTTGACTTGTGTATTGTAAGTGGCCTGTACCGAACGTTTAATGCGCAACATTTCACGCATCGTGTCCTCATTGCCATGACGCACCTCAAACTCTTTCCATGTTTGCCAAAATTCAGCAGTGATGCGTGGATCACAAACCTGCATAAAGTGGAATATATAACATTAGTTTTATCGGAATTAATTAAAAAAATATTGATATATTGCCACACACCTGCGAGCAATGCGCATAAATGGCACGCGCTCGATCAATTTCGCCCAACTTAGTTTCCATCTCAGCAAAGCGCACACACATTGGACGCATATTCTCTTCGGGAAGCGCTTCTATTGCTTTCTCATATATTTCGCGGGTGCGCGGCAGGCCATAAATTTCTGCTGCTTTCTTTATAAATATATTATACATATCAAACATTTCTTCCGGTTTAACAGCGCTCGCTGCACGATCGTACACTGCCATAGCATGGCGTGCCAAACCATGTTCCTCTTCTAATTTGGCATACAGCAAATAAAAGTATTTGGCATGCTCCGGTGGACAATTCTCCAGGCATTGTTCAAAAAGATCCCGAGCGCGTTCCAGTTTTGTGCCGCCATAACGTTTGAGAAACTTGGTTAAGTAGGCATTCCAAATGTCATAAACATTTGGCCATTTGAATAAGGCAATACCTTTTTCATAAGCACGAAAACCTTCTTCAAAATAGTTATGCTCTTCCAAAAAGAGTCCATAATTGATAATAATTTGTGGTGTACAAATTTTTAAATCGATTATGCGATCATAAACAGCTTTGCATGTTTTAAAAGTTCCAAAAGATTCTTCCAAATCGGCATACATAGACCAGACTTTGAGTGAACGATACAGACGCATTTGGACAGTTTCCGTATCATCATGATAAGCGACTTTACGCTTGGGCATTGCCGTTGCTTTTTGCATTAGGCGCAAAGCGGCTTCGAAATTATCTTGCCTTAAAGAGGTAAATGAGGAAACAATTAAATTGGTACCAAAATAAAAAGAAACCTTCCCATACCTTATCTCCATTTCCGCCCACTCACACCAAACTGCAGCCAAATCCTCTACTTTGACATACTCCACCTCAGTGCCGCGTTCGAAAACAACGCGCGCATCCTCTACTTGTTCATTGGATTCATAAAACTTGGCAAATTCAACCCAAAGTGTGTGCAACTTGCCCACAGCCAATTTAGGTTGTACAGTCTGCACTGCCTCAGTGTAGGTATTGATAATCTCATGCGGTTTGCCTTCATACAATTTTACACGTTTATGCCATTCATGCACATTGTGTGGATTTTGTCGGAGCAGCACGCTATTTAGTAATAACAAACGTCTTTCCATAAGATACTCAAAACGCGCCAAACGCAACTCTACATCTATATCATCCTCTTCGGTGGCATGTGGATCATTAGCTACCATTTCCATACGTTTATTCAATGAAACCTCCTCGAATTGTGCGTATTCATCGAAAACTTGTGTGAAATCGCGTACTGTTGTCACCGTTTGTATCGCTTCTTCATATATATCGCGTGCGCGATCAAATAATCCCGAGCGTACATAATAGTCTGCTAATGAGTTCCAGAGATGGCCAAGTTGATCGGTATAGCTGGAAGAACCAATGTCGAAATAGTTAATTCGGAAAAGCTGGTAGTTGTGAAAAACCGGAAAATGCACAACTCAAACTTACCGCCTTAGTCCACTGCGTATGATAGCATCTACATTCAATGAATGCACCTTATCAGGATTTTTCGATATCAAATCACATAATTCATTCCATAGCTGATGATTTGATTTGCCATGTTTTGAGACAAAATTTTCATTATCTACCACCGAAGCCAACTGTTGTGCAGCTTCGTCTAAACGTCCCACATCGGTTAAATACTCAATATACTCTTCGGCATCTTCTGGACACAATTTCAAATAGCGTCTATATATACGCAAAGCTGTTTCAGTTATATTGAAACGTTGTACAAATTTTAAATAAAGTGGCCAAATGCGATGATGTTGGGTAATTGGTAATGCACGCAATGCACGATCAAATACATGTCTTGTACGTGTGATGCGACATTGACCTGTCATAAACACTCCATAATCCATCCAAATCCGTGGCATTTTGTGCATGAATACTAGCGCGCGTTCAAAAGTGTTATTCACTTCGTCATACATGGGATCGTTGAGTGGACGGCCACGCACTTGCTTACGCCTTGTACGTAAATAGTTGTACCAAATTTTATAGCTGCCGGGCAACTCTTTCAACGCTCGTTCATATACAATGTTCACACCACAACTAGGCGATTTGGATTTATGTTCAATGTAACGTAACCAATGTTTTACTGAGTAAGCATTGCGTAGAATCTCTTCCTCGTAGGGCACATCTTCTTCCGGCTGCAGGAAATCGAGATATATTAAAAAACGTACGAACTTTCTTGCATATAAGGATCTAATACTTACGAAATCGATATCCACAGGCGCCAATGGCTTGTCGGCGAGCATCATTTTGAAATTTTCACTTTATTTTACAACCACAAACCTCATTTATTTAACATGCAATCGTTTTAACACGGACGCAAAATTTTATGAATTAGAAATCTTCTGCTTACAGTCCCAAATCAGCTGTGCTTGGGACTGCAACATTAAAGTATTTTAACCCGATTATTTTTTTTCCGGGTAGTCATTGATCACTCATGTAACCATCTAATAATAGGTGTAATATAATTTGTAACCAAAATAAAGAAAAACATGCAAATTTAGAAGCTATGGTATTTGTTACCTTGGTAATACTTTCCATCGAACGTCAAGTGTTAATACACCTCCAAAAATCTCCAGAGAGGTATCAAAAGACTCATCTTGACCTCCCTAACAATAATCCGAAGGGGGAAAAGCAATATTTTGTTTCAGTGAAAAGTTATTAGTGAAAAACCGAAAATTGACCCGGGTCAGATCCCAAATTCAGGGCGTGATCCATGGTATTTTTGTGCAGAACACCTTTCCGCAATGGCGGCCTCCGGTCGCGCTTCAAAAAAATTTTGGCCCAGCCTAATGTGCCATTACAACAACCACATGAAAATGACAGAAAAATTGTGAACTTTAACTGCAAATATCTCGCAAAATTCTAAAAATATCGGATTTCCCCCTCCAGGTTATTGTTACGAAGGTGAAGACGCGTCGTTTGATACCTCTGCCTAGATTTTTGGACGTGTATTTACACTTCAAGACACGTCTTTTGACACCTCTCTCAAGATTTTTGGACGTGTATTAACACTTGACGTTGGATGGAAAGTATTATCTTAACATTGATTCCGTTGGCGGTATAGAAATCTTGTCACAACTCTGATGATTTACTACCTAAGACCAGGAATATTGTCTGAGTTGTCATAGATCAAACTAATGTCTGTTGTGTTGGTGCGCATCAGAACTGTCCGGCAGGGCTGCCATAAATAAAAAAATAAGGCAGTGGCAGTCAAAGTAGCAGGATCAGCTGTTTTTGTTTACTGTGAATTCATTCATAAATCAGATCACTATGTAAATCAGCATACAAGTTGGGAAGATACATATGTATGTGAGTACATGCTTTTAATATAAATTTACCATTTTCTACCAAAAATTAAATATTTAATGTTACTACCTATTACTTTCCAGCCACGGATAACTGTCACAGAAGTAAGAGCTAAGCAATCAACAAAATGAAGAGGCGCGTTATTGTTAAGAAGGTAAAATTCAAGGGAGTATAACCTTTCGAACGTTGATGGCCTTTGCCTTGATACTTTATCTGTAGTAATATTATTTAACAAATTCATGTTCAAATGTACAAAGTGATTATTAATTAATTTCATTTTGCAGTTAATTCTAAACTAAAATTAATAGATGAAGTGCAGTGCGGGATCGCTTCTAATGCTACTACCTTAATTAGCCTTGCAAAACCCAATGTATTTACTTGTCCATCTTTATCCAAGGTTAACGCATTAAGAAAAGTATAACAAGCTAACGATATAAAAAAATTGCATTATTTTGTTGCAAATACATGTGTATATATGTTTTTATGTGCTCTATGTAAACGTATATGCGAATTAGCGGCGCCATGATTGAAGAGGTACGTATGCAAGTACGTTAGTGAAATAAAACAAAATCATAGCTAGTGAAGAATCAATTATAAATTTTATACCATACTATTCTATATGAAATTAACTGGAATTAATGGTTTGGTATTTGTTTCCTTTGGCACTCAACTACTAATAAATTAGCTAAAAATATGATATTGGTGTCAAAAGACGCGTTTTGACCTCGGGATCAATGATCCGAAGTCGAAATTTAATTTTTTTGTTTTAGTGAAAAGTTTTTAACAAAAAACCAAAAAATGACCCAGGTCAAATCCTGATTTAGGGGCCCGATCAATGTTTTTTATGTGCAGAACACCTTTCCGCGTAGGCGGCCTTCGGCCATTCCAACTCCGGGTGGTTGCCTAATGTGCCATTACAACAACCACATGAAAATGACAAAATTCTAAACTTCACAAAAACAAAAAAATTTAATTTCGAGCGCAGAATTGATACCGAGGTCAAAACGCGTCTTTTGATACCCCTGTCATATTTTTAGCTAATTTATTAGTAGTTGAGTGCCAAAGGAAACAAATACCAATGGTTTTTAATAGCGGCTACAAGATAATTATTTTATTTATTTTTACACACTTTTAGAAAAAACTTGCTCGAGGCAATTCAAAATCTTCCATTGATGATAGTTCACCCAAAAAATGCATCTACACTGGACGCATGCTGGAGCTCATCGAAGCCTATAATGTTGCTGTACAAATTTTATATCCAAATTACCCATGGTACATTTTACCGGGTCATCTCATTCATGCAGTTTATACACGTTATATGAAATACTATAAGGGCAAATATCGTTTAGTGCCCATACCGAATGTGTTGTATGAGGTTTTAATAAGTAAAGAGCTTATCAAGTCGGAACATATTATATTCGCAGCACAAAATGTTTACGATGAATATGCCGAATCGGTTGATGTGAATTTTGTAAATTTAGTTGTATCTTCGGAAGGAAGTTTACATGGTCGTGCCAAAACAAAAAGTTTAGTTGCAGCATCGGATGTTGTTATTAAACAAATACTTCAATATGCCCCCCATACGATAGTCGCTCAGTTGCTACCTACTTCGTGCAGTAGTCAAAACAATTGCATATTTGTTAAAGAAAACTTCTACGCTAATTTAATGGATCGCTTTCGTGTAACAAACGATTCTAATAGGCGTACACGTTTCTGGGCACATTTGGAACACTTGAGCGATGAGCAAACAATACCAAATATTGCAACTAAAGCACATATTTATTTATTGAATAGTCCATATGATTTGCCAGCCGATGTATCAGAATTAATATTGAATAATTTCTTTAATACACCACGTTTGTTACATCGTGGTCATACATATAGCATTGATGTTACAGCACAATTAGTGGGCACCGCTGCGTATGCGCATTATTATCTGATTTTTGCTTATCTCAAACATCTTTACTTTCGTTGTGCACATCTTGAGTTGAAGTCTAATGATTTTGAATTGCAAGCCATAGTTGCCAAGAATTTCACCAATTTGGTGCAGGTACCACATACTCATCACTTTTTGCCACGACAGCTATTGGATGACATGGCAATCACTGAAAACTATCCGAAAGGCTTGAGACGTTCATATCGCTTGCTACGTGATTCAATCGATGCGTTTTTGCCAAAAAAATCTGCCTGTCTATCATCGAAGCATATTTATCCAATATTTCTGTTGCAAGGTGAACGTGGTGCCGGTAAAACGAAACTGACTAATGCCGTTGCACAGGAATTGGGTTTGCATGTGTTTGGTGTTGATTGCGCTGAAATAGTATCGCAAGTGCCATCGCATACAGAAATGAAATTGAAAACCGTTTTCGCTAAAGGTGGCATTAGCGAGCCGCTGCTTATATGTTTTCACAATTTTGAGGTATGTACGAGAAGATAATCAGGGACCCATATAGTTTTAACTCTTAAATACAAGTCGTTTGGTCCCTGGTAAAATGATCGTGAATGATATTTAAATGAATTCGCAGCTTATTTACTAAAATTCATATTTTCTAGATATTTGGTATCGACAATGAAGGAAATGAGGACCTGCGTTTATTGTCCGCTTTCCAAGTACAAATTGAAGAGCTTTTCACTCATGATCGCAAGCATCCAATAATCATTGTAGCACTTACCAATGAAAAGTTTCTCAAGCCTATGATACAAAGGCTATTCTTGGAAGTAGTCAAACTGGATACACCAACTAAGGATGAACGTTATAGTATACTATGCTGGTTACACGCGCGCGAAATCTTCAACGATACGGTTTTCAACCAAAAAGCCTTTACGTCCTTACCACTTTTCAGTTTAGATCAAAGTGATCGTAAAATGACACAAATCTCAAAAGATTGGTTGAAAGTAAAATCGGTTTTAAAAGATGTTGCAGATAAATCGCAGGGCTTTCTACTCGGCGATTTGAAACTTTTGTATGAGCATGCAATTCGCGCCTCGCGCAATAGCCGCGATATTAAATCGAACGCAACTCTTACGTTTGCGCATTTCTCAAAACATCTTACTGAAATGCAAATGTCATTTGCTGATAGTCTTGGTGCACCTAAAGTGCCTAAAGTATTTTGGTCTGACATTGGTGGCCTATCGAAACTCAAAGATGAAATTCAGAGTAGCATTGGTTTGCCATTAAAGCATATGCATCTAATGGGTAAGAATCTAAGACGTTCGGGCATTTTGCTTTATGGTCCACCTGGTACTGGCAAAACTTTAGTGGCGAAAGCTGTAGCTACTGAATGCAATCTAAGTTTTCTATCGGTGCAAGGTCCTGAATTGTTAAATATGTACGTTGGTCAGAGTGAGCAAAATGTGCGTGAAATTTTTGCTCGTGCACGCTCAGCAGCGCCATGTGTACTCTTTTTGGATGAATTGGATTCTTTAGCACCAAATCGTGGTGTAGCCGGTGATTCGGGTGGTGTAATGGATCGTGTTGTTTCACAATTACTTGCTGAAATGGACACTTTGGGCGATGCTACAAAACCCATTTTTATCTTGGCTGCCACCAACCGACCCGATCTAATTGATCCAGCTTTGTTACGTCCCGGCCGTTTTGATAAGTTATTCTATGTTGGTCCCTGTTCAACAACCGACGATAAGGCAGCTGTTTTACGTGCACAAACTCAACGCTTCCAATTGGCTAAAAATCTAAATTTGGATGAGATTGCTGAGCGTCTTAAAGGGGATATGTCTGGTGCTGATTTGTATTCGATATGTTCGAATGCTTGGCTATCGGCGGTTAGACGTACTGTTGATGTCTATCTGAAAGGTTATTTGAATTTTTTGAAATTAAAGTATGCATAACTTATATTTTTTGTATGCATTTGCAGACAATACTGGCAATGAGCAGCTCAATGCGGATCAAGTAGTTGTTGAGGTTGAGGATTTCACAAAATCTTTTAATAAATTTGTACCGTCGATTAGCAAAACTGATATAGATTACTTCAATCAGTTGAAGTCGTCTTACAGCGTATAAACCAAGGAAGGCATTGATGTAAATCAAAGATGATATTGACCATTTTGAGGGTGAAGGCAACCCAATTTTATTTGTTTATAAACTAATTATCTGTTCTGTAAATTAAAAAAAAAGTTAATTGTTTTGTTATAAAATAACTATTTATTTTGGTTAAAGAAAAGCGAAGAAAATATTATGTTTCTCGTGTTTGTTGTTTTGTTTACTATTTGATTCAAAATCACTGTTATCCCAAAGAGAAGGGGATCTGACGCCAGAGTCAAATTGGAATTTTTCACCTAATAACCAGAACCAAGGGCAGTGTGAGTACCCCGTTTAAATTACACACTTTTAGTACCACCTTAATGTAGGTATAGCCTTTGAAGCAGTTGGCAACTCTTCCAACGAAATTGCTGAAAAGGAGATTGAATGAAAATAGTAAACAAAAGGAATTGCTCCCGCACGGATATGTTGTTAATAAAAAAAGTTATAAAAACTGAAATCGAATAATAAAAAGTTTTAAAATAGTTTCCTTAGACCAAAGCAATGGCAAATAGTTACGATATACCCAGTTGGTAAGTATTGTTCATTGTTATTTGCAATGAATTCAGTTTCTGACTGCATGTGTTATCTAGGGCTGGAAAACCACCAACCGGTTTGCATTTAGATGTCCTAAAGGATGATAAACTGGTGCAGAAGTTAATGGTCGATGAAAAACGTTGCTATCTATTCGGACGCAACAACCAGATGAATGATTTTTGTATTGATCACGCATCCTGTTCGCGCGTGCATGCGGCATTCGTTTATCATAAACACTTGAATCTTGCTTATTTGGTAGATTTAGGTTCAAGTAAGTTTCGTGTCTATAATTATGCTTTTTTGATAACTTATTTTACCAAGTGTGACTATATATTTTCTAGCACATGGCACATATATTGGCACCTTGCGGCTAGAGGCACATAAGCCCACACAGTTACAAGTCAATAGCACATTTCATTTTGGTGCCTCCACGCGTCGTTATATACTTAGAGAGCGGCCATCAGCTGGCCAACGCAATAGTATAATAGAAGATTTACCATTGATCGAAAGTAGCGATGGAACATTACTTGGTTTGCCTGAAACACAAACCGAATTGGATGTAAGTGTGTATACAAGATTTATTGAGAAAAACATTGTGTTTCTTTAAATCATGCTCAAATGTAGTTGACCATTGATATTTTCCAAAGAACTTGCGAAAAATTGCTTATATGATGATGGTATATTAGTATTTTTAGCCTTTTGTGTAGAAAAAACTCTTCTTTTAATCAAACCATTGTCTTCTATACATGCGTATTTTTTTCTGAATGTTACAGAATCTCACCGAATATAATACTGCACATAATAGGCGTATATCAATGCTGGGTATTGCAGACGATAATTTGCGAAAGGTTTGTGTTTTCATTTAATATATATTTCTGTCCATATATATATTTTATCTTTTCGCTTCCAGCAAAACGCTGCAAAACAAGCTGGCCGAAAACGTCGTAGCGTTACTTTTAATGACGAAGAAATCATAATTAATCCTGAGGATGTGGATCCCACCGTTGGACGTTTTCGAAATTTGGTTCAAACAACAGTTGTACCAGCGAAACGTGGTCGTTATGAATCAAGCAATCAAATGGGTTTGCAATCTACGCCACCGAATGGCCCTGCATCTTCGGGTAGCTCTAGTGGTCATCAAATGTTCCAACAAAGTTTAGCTGAGCTAAAACAGCAAGTTAATGCAACACCACTCTCTCCAACTTCACTATATCAAGGACTACCAGCATCTATTCATGACACTCATCCAAATTCTAGCATGAAATTCAATAATAGCAATACTGATTTTGATATTACACCTATTGCCATGGGTACAAAATTAGGTCTGTTACTACCTAATCCAGCACCTGATGTAGCACCTATCGTTAATGAACCAGCGCTAATAAAACCTATGCAAGGATCAGCGCAAAAGTTGGGACAAGCTAATGCAAATTGTAAGCGTTTTATGACACTATCATATTATTATGAATCTATTCACGAATTTATTTTATTACAGTACGCTACGACCCACATGCCACTGCTGCATCGGAAAGTGTTGGACACGGCCCACAAAAGAAGAAATATGCGAAAGAAGCTTGGCCTGGACGAAAGCCTATGCTGGGTCAGCTTTAATCGTTATTTATAATAAGCATGCGTACTACATTGAACTGTAACGTTTATGAGCCCAAAGCGAAATTAAAAAATAAGGAGAAAAGGTAACAAAAACTTATATTATTATTTTTCAGTTCGCAACAATTGCATGGTCATTGTTTTGAAGTGCAATATTTCCAACTGAATATGAAAGTACCAAACCTCTATATAAAAACTGGAATCCATTTAGTATTTGTTATATTATAAATTATTTATTGTATATGATTAGCATAAACACTTAGAAAAAAGCATTCACATTCTGCAACTATGTGGATACCTCGGGAATGGTATAACATCACGTATATTTTTTACGCCCGTAAGCAATTGCAAGTAACGTTCAAAGCCCATACCAAAGCCACCTGTAGGCACTCCACCAAATTTACGCAATTCCAAATACCATTCTAATTTCTGTGGCAAGTGTGGATGTGCTCGCAAACGCATTTCATCGTTTTCACGTATGCTACCACCACATAATTCTCCAACTCCAGGCATTAGCAAATCCAAAGCATGTACACGTTCAGGATTTCTACGTACAACTTTCATATAGAATGGTTTCTGATTTGTTGGCCAATCGATAACAAACACCGGAGTACCGCAGTGTTCAACTAAAAATAGCTCTTGTTCTTTAGAGAAGCCCTCCGTTGGTTTAACCTCGGTTTTGAATTTTTGCTTATTTGCAAGCACAATGTCTAATGCTTCATCATAACTAAGTGTCGCCCATTTAGCTTTTAGCCATGTTAGTTCGCTTGCAGCACTTAAAGCTTTTTCTTGGCAAAACTTTAAATCCTCTGCTGCTTTTTCAATTATTTGATTTGTAATGGATTTTATCATTTTTTCAATGAACGCAGTTAAAACCGAGATTTCTTCCATGAAAGCTAATTCCGCTTCAAACATATAAAACTCAGATAAATGTATAGGTGACTTTGAATTTTCCGCACGAAAAGCTGGTGTTAATGTGTATGTGTTGCCCAAACCATAAGACATAGCTTCCAGATGCAATTGACCCGACACGCTAAGAAAAACTTTGCTATCGAAATAGCTGTCTTCGAGAGGAATATTTGGTCGTGACATATCTTTTAACAATGTTAGCGAATGTGGTTGAACTCTGAAAATCTATGAATTTAAATCTTTGAAAATTAAATAAAAAATGTGAGTGTAACCAGCAAATACCTCACCAGCACCCTCACAGTCATTTGTTGTAAGCACAGGTGTATTAATCTGAATAAAGTCTAGCGCATCCATATAATCATGTATCGCCTTCAATGCTCGATGTCTCAACCTCATTTGTGCTGCTATGTAATCGACACGAGCACGTAAATGCAAATGCTCTCGTACATATTCAGGAGGATGCTGTTGCTTTGGCGTGAATGGATAGCCTTCAGTCATATTACCCTCAGCTACAATATTTAGATGAGAAATGTATAAGTTAAATAAGATGCATATACATTATATAGCTACACTTTTAAACACCTATTACTTTCACATCCTCAGCATGCAGTTCAGGTTGACCATTAGGCGCTATTTGTACTAAACCACTTGCAGTAATATTACTGCCGACGCTTATATCTTTAGTCCCCTCAGTTTTGGCTACAACCACTTGAAATCGTCGCACTGTGGAGCCATCATTCAAGTCTAAAAAAAGATTTTTCTTAAGTCTGCGTATGTTCTGTACCCAACCCTAAATTTGGAATAAAGTAAATGGTGTATATGACATCAAGTAATTTAATTGCCGAATCCATTGGCTTACCTGTACTTGCAGTCGATCACCGGGTTCGGCCTTTTTTGTAATGTTATAAAAGCGTTGATATCCACTGCAAAACCGTTTTGTTAAGAGCATGTTTATTTTATCCCACAATATCTCTTGGAAGTTAAGTAATCAGCTGTTCAGGGATACCGGGTAGCGATGGAAAATGGAAGATGGTTTCTATCTATCGACTCTACTATCGATATTTAATTACTATAGATGATATCGGCGGAAATTTAACTACCCGTGTTAACGAAATTCCATTGCTATAATACATTCAACTCAATGAAACTCATGTTTGTTATTGTTGGCTTGACATTTCTAACAAAGTAATTCTTCGCGTTCTCTAGCCATCCATATCAGCGATTAATGCAAGAACATCAAGTATGATTAATCCTATCGAAAAGTATCGGTAGTTGCCCATAGCCACTTTCTAACCATTCACAATAAATCTACATAACAGTTTTACGAGCACTGTATTCATAGTCGAAATGAAGTAGCCATTAACACTCGAGGAGTGATTTTGTTGCTAAAACAACAAAAGAGCAAACCTTTTTGCAAGGAGCTGCTCTGGGGATGACAATTTTTGGGGAAGATATGCCGAGTTAGACAGAGTACATGACAGCGAAAAATTTGTTAGAAAGTTTACATAAATGTTACTTTTATTTAATTTTCTACCATTGGTAGTATGTATTAAATCAAGACGATTAGTTACTAAATCAATATTCAAAGAACCAAGAATAAACAAATTATATTTCATTATCGCTGTCGTCCTCGTTCTTGGCCGCTACACCCGCTTGTACAGCCTGATCATACCAAGGCTGAGGATTTATTCGATGTAGACCGTGTGTTTCTTTGCTAACCAAACTCATTTCAAAATGAAAATCTTTATTTCTCAGCTCGTCATGCACTTGATAGATTCTGTAAAAATATTTTTAAAAAACAAAATAGTCAAAAAGAATTTAGCAAATAACACGTTTACTCACATTCTGCCGGCGTTTTGCACCAAATCCTCCACACTCATTTCAGCGAATTTTAATTTTTCCATTTCTGTCTTTGCTTGTTGTTCAGCCTTTCCACTTGCACATGCAAAATAGCCAAATGAATTGCCCGATGGTTCAATTTTATATAATTGCGGTCCCTGTTTCTCATCCCATGATGCAAGTATAACTGATACACCAAATGGGCGAACAGCACTATACAAAGTGTATGCATGCAAATAGGCAGATACACGTTCTGTTAATTGTTTTAGGGGTATTGTACGTTCGAATTGTTGTCGAAAATTGGCAGCTTCTTGACGTGCAATATCAACCACATAGCGTCCATCTGCCAAAAGACCAGCAATGGCAATACCAATGTTTTTATCAACTGTGAATATGCGTGTAGCGGCATCATCTTCATATAATGCACTAGTAACAATCTTCTCTACGGCTAACACGATTCCATCCTTGCCGCGCATACCAATGACAGTACCACTCATTTCCACCGCTTTACCAGCATACTCAATTTGATAGACACGGCCATCGGGAGAAAATTGTGATGCCGACAAATCATACTGCAAATTACACAAAATATGTATCAAATCGAATAATTCAACATTTTTGTGGTCTTTTTAAGTTATACTTACACCTGTGCCAATTGAACTCATTTTTATTAATACTTAAATGATCTACTTAGTAAAAATACGTGAGAAATAGCAAAATTTAAGCAGATTTGTTTTGTAGACGATGAAACTGCTTATTTTGCGAATTGTTAGGTTAGAAGTTTGACAACTGATTTTGACTTTTCATTCAGTGTTGTTGCCAGACTATTTTTTGTTACTACAGTATGAAAAAAAATTGCATCAGCTATAACTGTAAATCCCAGTATTGCACATGGTGATTTTGGCTTGACTTATTTGGTACAGTGCCTGAAGGCAATTTGTAAAGGGGAAATTCTGAGATTGCCAAATATTTTGTTGAAGTAATATCCCTCGTATTAGCACCTGACTCAGTACTGTTGTTGTTGTTGTTGTTGTTTGAACAACAAAATCACTCCCCGAAGGTTTTGGGGAGTGTTGTCGAAATAAGAGTCCTTGGCGGGATATGAATCCGGTACGCTCCGGTACTCCCTTGCGATACTGCCCGACTGTCATGGGAGCGATTTGGTATGACCAGTGCAACCTTCTAGGTCATGTCATCCCCCCTTCCGAAAGGAAAGAGAAGATGGGTAATGAGAGGTGGGAGGCATCATATCCGTAGATCAACCATCGAGTTGCACATCATTACCTTTGTGCATATTGGTTGCCTCTTACGACCGGTATGCCTACCGTGAGCATATTCTAACCCCCAACCCGCAGGGGGACTCAGTACTCTTTCATGATCATTAACATAAGCCGCTTAGGCGAATGGAGCGGTTTCGTAGCAAATCATATTGATTAAGGGTCACTTTCAATAAATCCGGTTAAGCGCAATCGACGGTTAACTTGACAGCTAACCTAAAAAAAGTCATTCAAACTCCGGTTAGCGGTTACCGGCTTTTATGAATGTGGTCCTCAGTAGAGTGTAACATGCTCCTCTCCTCTTAAGGGTATTCTTCTAATCTACTTTTAAGGGTAATACATTTTTTTCAAATTGTTGATAGCTTTGGAGGTTTATTATTGCTCGGAAAGGCCTTCCAATACTGGCGAAGCTTTTGGTGTTACAAATCGTTATTTGCGATATCCCTTAATGTTCTACAACCTTTAAATTTGGAATATAGTC
The DNA here is from genome assembly GCA_951509765.1 of Sphenella marginata. NCBI lineage: Eukaryota > Metazoa > Arthropoda > Insecta > Diptera > Tephritidae > Sphenella > Sphenella marginata. The sequence goes on from OX608083.1 coordinate 64,210,876, forward strand.
ATAGTCTTCCTACTCAAACACTAGGGCCGATCTTTACTCATTGGAGAAAACAACTGATAGTAAAAACACTGATTTATTTTCATCGTAACAAAGAACCAAAATACCAATGAAAACCACAAATCGACGGCGGAGTGGAAGATCATTATATTTCAAATACTTTTGAGTCCAGCTTCATCCCAATATTTAATTTTTTTTTTTTTCGAAAATTCGCCTTTTCAGAATTTTGTTGAAGAATGTCCTGTGTTAGAATGAGTTGCATCTGATATGATTCGTTTTTGAATAAAACTTAATTGTTGAAAGAAAATCTAAGATAGGGCGCTCTTGGAACAAATTTTGTAAAACTGCGTTTTTAAATAAAATTTTGAGAAAGAATGCTCATTTTGAAAAATATTTTGAAATATAGTGGTATTCCACCCAGCCGACGGGGACAATTTTTATTCTACAACTTTGCATAATTGGACTCATGCGTAACCATAGCTCTAGATATATCACTCAACTTTTTACAACCAGCCAAAGCAAGTGTAATTTCAAAATCTTTTCTCAATACATTCAACATCTCTTCTACACCATTTTGTCCGCCACAGGCTAGGCCCCACAGTGCAGGCCGTCCTACAAACACCAATTTAGCACCCAATGCTAGAGCTTTGAATATATCATTGCCATCTCTGATACCACCATCCAACATTACCACCAAATCATTGCCAACAGCCTTCACTATTTCGGGAAGCGCTTCAATAGACGCTGGTACTGTATCTATTTGCCGCCCACCATGGTTCGATACAATAATTCCCGCACAGCCAAACTCGCGTGCTAATACAGCATCTTCGTGTGTTAGCACACCCTTGAGAATAATTGGTAAATGTGTCAATTTTGCCAGCCAAGTGACATCCTTCCACGTTAAAGTCGCATCGAATTGGCTTGTAACGTAGGCGTTTATACCTGACGTACCATCACCGTCACTACGTACACCCTCTGCTTGAATGTTCTGAAAATTCGCCAACCGTAAATGAGACGGCAAGCTGAAGTTATTACGAATATCAGAACGTCGTTGTCCAAAAACTGGCGCATCAATGGTTAAAACGATAGCTTTAAAGTTGGCTTTCTCGGCTCGACGCAGCATTTTCACTGTAATTGAACTGACAAAAGGATAAATTCCTGATATTTGTTATGTATGAATATTTAATATAGGGTGTAGTAAATAGTTATATATATAAATCAGTATGGTAGTAAAAATACCCAGCTGAATGCTTGTGACTGTTAAATAATATGTAGGTACCGGAGAATAAATATAGAAATGAATAGCCCATCTTAAAAAATGTTTCAAAAATAATAAATAGGATGACCAAGCCGAAATTCTAGCTACCATTTTTTTGTACATGTTAATCTGCATGAGGCAAGTAATTAACTCCTTTTTTTAAATTGTCGATATCTGCAATATTGGTTTCGATTGAACTAATTTCAATTTGTTCACTACAAGTACTTTGATGTATGGAACTTCATATCTATGTAGCTGCAGACAAACTTCCTTACCCATAAATCCATAGTCATATCCACACAACATACTTAACCACATCTATTGTCATCGATTATTGGTAACATAACCATTAACAGTTGACAATTGTAGTCAGTTGATAGTAAACTTCATAATCAACATCAAATTACTTCCACTTCGCTACATGATCAGCAATCGGCTGTTTATAGATATGACAGAAAAAGACAAAATTCAATTGGTTGGGTATGGTATGGTTATGGCGTCAGCGTTATGGTATGTCAACATTAATAGATTACATTGATTCCCATAAGATTGGTTGGATCAGCCGTTTTATCTGGATATGGCTATGTCACCATGAACAGGGTTTTTATGCCGTTACAAAAGCACCGTTAAGTGTACTATGTGGTAAAGCTGAGCTCAAAACACGTTAAAAAAACTGTATCTCACTTGACCTCTTTAAAGAATATAAATCTCACGTAGATGTGAAAAGTCGCTATAGCTGATTACTGCCTCTATATCAGTTGAATGTATTTTCCAGTATACATAACGATTTAGTAATACATATTTATATATGTATACTTACCGATCTTTATAAACGTATAGCTGAAACCATTTATTAGTATTTGGTGCTTTAGCTGCCACTTCTTCGATCGATGAAGTAGACAGTGTGCTTAGTATAAAAATTGAACCAGCATTGCCTGCAGCACGCGCATTTGCACCCTCACCTTCTGGATGCGCCATTTTTTGCATAGCTGTGGGTGAAATACCTACAGGCCATTTGAGATCAATGCCCAAAACGTTGCAACGCATATTAATATCAGATACATCACGTAAACAACGCGGACGTATACGTATTCTGGGGGAAAAATGGTTTAAAATATGATTTGTTTTTATCAAAAACTAGTAAATACCTTTTGAAAGCATTTCGATTCAAGTCCAATGTAAATTGTTCACCAGCGCCACTTCGATAATAATCTAAAGCTGGGGTTTCCAGTAAACTATGTGCATGATTTTCAAAATCTTCTACACAAACGCGAGACATTTTGCCTATTCTCAAATAAATACACTAGGTTTAAAAATTAAAATTTATTTAATTGTTTCTGGCGTGCCCAATAAATTACTACCTTCAAGTTTTAGCTACTATTTGCAACTAAAATATGTATAGATCAAGCTTCATATACATACTCTGAAAAGATGTTCAACCATATAATCTCTTTAACGACTAACAACTACTTTTTATAAGTATTATATTATTTGTTTTTTAAGTGATAAGCGATATTTAAATCCCTGTAGACAATGCGAGCTATTCACATTGTTATCAAAAAGATGGATCTCCACCGTACTGATAATAGCGTTACGATGTTGTCATTGTTTTTGGGGTAAATAGGGTAAGCGAGGATTTAATCGGTGGTAATATCAAGCTTAGCGATTTTAAACCCCGGATCTAGATCGTTCATTCTTGCGCTTTAAAAATACCTGTCGCCCATGAAGGTTTTTTTCAGTACGACTTTTTAGAGCTTCCTCAGTCTCATTTAAGAATGTTGAATGGTTGACTGTCTCGGAGATGTTCGACAGGTTCAACGTCACGAGAACACTCCTGCGATTATGCCTTTTTTTGCAATATTTCTAATGTGGACGTTATATCCAACTCAAACTCTTTGGCAAGAAGAAATTCTACAACACCAACAAAGCCTAAGAGAAATGTTATTCAGTTGTAGCATTAGTTATACGAATCATGATCGCCTTGATATTCGCCGTGCTACCACCATATATACATATATTCACCTTGGTACCGAAGTGCTTACCAAAATTTACCATTATTTATTAAAAGTTTAGTTTAATTTCCTTTTTCAAAATATTGTTGCATGTTGGCAAGAAAAAGCTCAAGAGATTTTTTCATTTTTGACAGAAAAAATCTGAAGTTATTTTAATTTGCAAGTTTGTATATGGATGTCTGCAATGATTTTATTTATAAAATTCGTTTCAATGTGCATCTCGCATGATCAGATTCGAGTCAGAAATCTCTCTTTAGCATTATTTCACAAGAAAGTGAAGTTCACATGAACAAAGAAAGATTTCTCACTTATACAAATGGTAATTCTTTACGACCTTACGTAACTGCTAATACACCTCCAAAAATATCGAGAGAGGTATCAAAAGAAATTTTATTCCAGTGAAAAGTTATTAACAAAAAACCAAAAAATGACCCAGGTCAAATCCTGATATAGAGGGCCGATCCATGCTTTTTATGTGCAGAACACCTTTCCATATTGGCGGCCTTCGGCTGCGCTTAAAAAAAAACCCAGGGCTACGCCATGCCAACTCCGGGTGGTTGCCTGAACCCTGGCAACGTGCCACGGTACGCACACTTTTGCATATTTTTCTCACAGTGTAATCTGTGATTACAACAACCACATCACTGCTAACAACAACAAAAACAACAACAACCACATGAAAATGACAGAAAATTCTGAACTTTGATTGCAAACATCTCACAAACTACTAAAAATATTTGTTTTCCGTTTTCGGATTCTGGTTACAGAGGTCAAAACGCGTCTTTTGATACCTCTCTCGGAGGTGTATTAGCAGTTACGTACCGTCGCAAAGAATTACCATACAAATAGTTAAAAGAGGAGTTTTTAAATAAAATTTTCAATTTTTATCGTGGTTCGCTAAACATGTTTTGTAATGGTTCAGTTAAGCTTGCATAGCAGGGCATAGCATAGCAATACACAGCACGTAAAAGAAAATGTTGATTATACTTCGCACAACGCACAGCCCCTCAAAATCAGATATTCGCGAAACATACAGAATTTCATGAGCTCGCACACATTCTTTCAGCTTTTCTTCTTCCATTACAAGGCTTTTATATGTTTTTTACTAAAATTTATAAGAATAATAAGCAAAAGCTTTGACAGTACGTATGTTAAGTTACATAGAGATCAAAATTCAACAGACTTCTATGCCATGCTCTGGGTTGCCATGCGTTGTATAATCGAATACATGTAAAACCAATTCAACAGATATCGGAAATGACAGATCCCATGCAATGTATTGCTATGCTATGCAAGCATAATTGAACCATAAGTTTCACCATCTTATGTGATATACCCAAAGCCAATGGTACAAAAAATACCATTAAAAAAAATAAACCAAATTTGGTATTAAACACCCCGCGACGACAACACTGATCGCGCACATTGTTAAGTAGGAGACAAAATAGATGTGATAAACGTAAACATTGCACGAGGATTTATTAATTTTGCATTTATTTTAAAAGCATGGCGGGTTTGTGTGAGAAAAGGTAATATAATTGATCATATTTAGTTAATACATAAATAAATAAAAATTATTCCTCTCTCAATGCAAAACAAAAACAGTTTTGGTGTGCAGGCAAAGTTTAGCAATTTCTACACCGGTGGTGATGTGACTTGGTCCCACGATGGCAAAACCATTTATTGCCTCAATAACACTGAGGTGTGTGCTGTAAATATTGAAACAGGACAACTCCTGCGTGCATATGGTACCAATGTTGAAATAGTAGAAGATGGGATACCACAGCAGCCAAATAAAACTGCAGATGATGAACAACTGGAAGATGCCATACCTTGTTTTTCAGTTTCTCCTGATAATACACTCCTTGTTACAGCGCATCGTAGTGGCTTATTGCGGTTATGGTCAATCGATACAGCCAAAGTAGTGAAATTGTGGAAAGCACAACATCGAGGACCTATGGTAAAAGTGGAATTCAGCATGTGTGGCAAGGTCATTTGCACTAGTGGTGCCGACTCTTCACTGCGTATATGGGATTATGTACATAGTACATGCGTGTGTGCCTTACGTGAATTCGCTGGACCTGCAGTTCTACTGAAATTCCATCCTGATGGTGCACGTACAGAAATTTATGCTGCTGGTGCAGATAACACAATATATTGTTGGAATTATGCAGAAAAACGTTTGTTACGACAAATGCGCGGCCATCTCTCACATGTTACAGCCATCACATTTCTAGGAGGTGACAAAAATGCTCCAGATTATTTAGTATCTGTGAGTCGTGATAAGGTTTTAATTGTATGGCGTTTAAGTGATGGTACACAGCATAAAGTTATACCCATGTACGAAGAATTGGAAGGTGTTGTGGCATGTACAGAGGTTTGTAATGCCTTAAATAAAAAAACGCACCATGTAATTGTGGCATGTGCAAAGGGTACTTTAAAGCTAGTCAATTGTAAATCAGCCAAGCTGACGACGTTAAGTGAGGACACAAGCCATGAGTTTAGACAATTTCTGCACTGTAAGAGTACTGAGCAATTGGCTGTGATAACGGTTGAACAAAATATTTTGATTTACAAAGCAAATCTTGAATGTGTGGAAGCCAATAACTTGGAATGCGCTAAGCAATTGATTGGTTACAATGATGAAATTTTGGATATCTGTTTCCTTGGTGAAAACGATCGTTTCTTAGCTGTTGCTTCAAACAGCAAAAACATTAAAATTTATGATACAGAAGCAAATATGAATTGTAAAATTGTTAGTAGTCATACAGACACGGTCATGACACTATCGGTAGCAAGTGGCACTGGTTTGCTTTTGTCTGCTGGCAAAGATTTGAGCATTTGCTTGTGGCGCGTGAATCCTAACAATTTTAATGTTCAATGTGTGGCCCGTCATAATAGCAGTCACACTTCCACGATAGGCTGTATAGCATTTGCCTGTAATACAGCAACTAGTTTTGCATCTGTTGCACAAGATGGAAGTTTGAAAGTCTGGGAGTTGAAGAAAAATAAAGATAACAGCGAAGCGTCACATACATTCAATTTAAAGTATTCAGCTGTGGCGCACGACAAGGAGGTCAATAGCGTTAGTTTCTCACCCAACAATAAACTAATAGCCACAGCTGCTCAGGATAAAACGGCAAAATTATGGAGCGCTGACAGTAATACCTTAGTTGGCACTTTACGTGGTCATACACGTGGCGTTTGGTGTGTACGTTTCTCGCCTGTCGATCAAGTTGTATTGACTTCCTCTAGCGATTGTACCCTACGTCTTTGGTCACTATCTACCCTAACATGTATCAAACGTTTCGAACAGGAATGTACCGTATTACGTGCTGAATTTATTGATTATGGCAAATATATTGTATCAGCAGCATCCGATGGTTTACTCAAGCTATGGAGCATTAAGACGAATGAGTGTCTACAAACTTTGGATGCGCATACGGATCGCATTTGGTCGTTGGCTGTATCCTCACGTAGTGGAAAATGTTTTTATAGCGGTGGCGCTGATTCGAATATAATACAATGGCAAGATGTTACCACAATATGTCGCAATGAAGAAATTGATAAACGCGCCGAACTAGCACAACAAGAACAAACGTTACAGTCGCTATTACAACAACGTCAAAATATGAAAAAAGCATTTGTTTTGGCACTAAAATTGGGCAAACCAAAGACCACTTATAATATTATAAGTGATTTTGTGCGCCAACGTGAGACTGCACCAGTGCGTGAGTTAATTGACACTTTGAATAGCGATCAACGTGCAACTTTGATGGAGCATACCAAAGCGTGGACCACAAATTCACGTCATTGCAAGATTGCCAATCTTGTGCTGCATTATTTGTTGAGCGATTGCATTGCTGCACCGTCAGTGCATGGTGTGCCTGGTATGCGTAATGTAGTTGAAGTGCTTACCCCATATCTGCAACGCCATCACAAGCGCGTCAATGAGCTAACTAAGGAATTGATGTTTCTTGAATTTATTGTTGATAGTATTTAAGCTGTTTGTTTTTGGAGGTTTTTGACGATTATGTAAATTAAGGGGTACATAGAACATAATAAAATTTAAATAAAAAAATAAATTGTACCGTTTTTTGTTTCATTTAAACTTTTTGCAAAACAGAAACCATTTTTTTATTAAATAAATCTTTATTAACTTCCCAACATTTCCAATACATTGTATACATTACATGAAGCATTTATTTAGTTCTGCTTCTAATTTTTAAATAAATTAAAATTTAAATTAACGTTCTTTTAATTAAATCTAAACAAAGCAAAAGTGGAGAAAAAACTTGTAATTGTTAAACTGTCAAAGGAACGAAATGAAAAAACATAAGTCGCTAACTAGGATATGAAATTTTATAATTAAGAAACCATTCGGCATGCATTTGTGATATTTATGTATGTACATAAATTTCAAAATATGAATTTTGTGCGTAAAATGTTTTAGATTTAAAAAAAAAAATTTTGTTCAAATATGTAATGTATTTTAAAGAATTTGTAGGGGACTTCTGTATAGCAAAATGCGCATGCGCTGAGGAAAGTAAATTAGTTCTATTTTTAAATTGGATTTAAATGCTTAACTAAGGCCTTTTATATGTACTTACATACCACTTGACTTGACTTAATTGCGAAGTTTTACTTATTAAGGCAAAAAATGTGCCTAGTCTAGGGTGAATTCAGGATGAGTCGCAATGGAGAATGCGACAAATTTCAGATCTGATCGAATTGTATGGGTTGAAATGTTCGCATTTGTTTTAGTATGTTCTTTAGAGAGCAATTGAAGGGCGAGAGTGCAAAAGGGCCTAACCCACACTTTTTTCGAAATTGAGTTTTTAATGGTTTCAGTTTGCCAAAACACGTCTTGTCACTTAGGCGTTGACCAAAAAATTCTAAAATTTTTTTTGAATTTTTTATGAATTTTCAAAGTTGGCCGAGGTCCTAACCCGTGGGGTAGCGAGAGTGCAAAAGGGCCTAAGCCCTCATTGCGCCTTATGGGGAAACCGTGTTTTTGTTCATATCGCTCAAGTTTAAACAAAAACCATAAGTCTGCGACGACATCTAGGGTGTTTAGCGTTAATGAGAAGCTTCAAGTAATTATCCTACGACAGTGTTTTTTGATTGTGTTTTCGTAGGTTATGTTGTGGCAGTTCAAAGTGCGATCGGTATGTTAACGTTTATGTAAATCGTTTTGTATTGGCAATTTTTAATCAAAATTTCAAAAAACCGCAATCAAGGCGTTGTGGAGTAATCCCCACTAATCATTTTCCACTTTATTTCATTTCTCTAGATGGAAAACTAGCGGAGATAATAATAATAAATATATTGTTTTATTCAACAATACATAATAAATGATCTGAAGGTCTAACAATCGTATTTTCAAACTCATAGTAAATGTGTATTATTGGTTTCATAAATTTGATTCATAAAAAACAGGAAATGAACAATAGCTGACCCCGGCAAAGTGAAAGGCACCTTCGGGTTAGGTCCTTTTGCACTCTCGGCACCCCTTGGGTTAGGCCCATGAGAAATTCGAAGTCTCGTAATTCCGAAACTACTGCACCGAATCGCATGAAATTTGAACCCCTAAGAAATGCTATCAAGATCTAAAAGTGATTTCACTTTCAGATCAATACACTGAAAATTCGAAAAATGCGAACGTTTTTCTCGCGCCTTGAAAAATTTTGAAATTGTGGGTTAGGCCCTTTTGCACTCTCGCCCTTCAATTGTACTTATTTATTCCTTAATGGGTTCGAAAGGACTAACCCACTTTGTAACCAAATGGGGACCTTTTACTCCTATAAGTATGCTACAAAAACTAAAATTGTCAAAAACCCTATCTTACACCTTTATATGCATATGGAATTATTGGTAATTGTAGAGTAAAGGGTTTTCGATAATCAATTACAACACAATTTTACTAAATCCAACACTTTAATATTCGTTTCATGATTTACAAGCACTTGAGTATAATCAGGACTAAGTTGCCAAGTCAAGCCTTATGATATGTAAAACTAACATCACCTTAAAATGATTAATTTATGACTGAGAGAAAATGTTATTTACTCAATTTTGTGGATCCTCAGTAGTCAGAGAACTTAGTATGATAGATTTCAAGTAACCTCTGCCTCTAATGGTATCAGAACTAATCTTTACTGTCAAATACGAATGGGAACAATTAAGATTTGAGTTTTTTGTTGGCAACCAATTGTTTTCGTTTGTTCTGAACAGTCGGTTCTCTAAATCTAAATCAATTAAATTACTATAGGTATATAGATGATGTTTAATTAATATACTTCAGGGCAGTACACGATTGATTGCATGTGGGATAATGTTCTAATTCAAGATTAAAAAAAGTCGGAATTAAGAATACGTTTTTATTTTCTTCACACTTTAAGTAATTAACCTTTGACTGCCTAAAAGTAGCTACAATTCTCTGAGTAATTTCCTTTTGGCCACATGTTTAATTATTCGTTTGTTTATGTTTGTATGTTCGATAAATTGTTTTTAAAAAAACCACAATATTTTGCCGTATATGCTACAAGAAGCATATTTGTAAGACAGTTTCGAAAATATAAATTCAAATTTTTTCTGGTCACGCTTTTCAACTTTGTGCATTCAAAGTCTGTATCTTTGTTAGAGGAGATGATTTAGTTAACAAAAGTCTCTCGAACTCAGTACCCAACTATAAATATATGATAATAATGGTATTTCTCCCCCAAAACAGCCTTGCCTAAGTACTTCATATCGGAGGGTCTACATCGAGCTTTTGTTAATTCTCAGGCTCATATTTAGTACCTATTTTAAATATTCATAAGTTTTAACTATTTTTGTATGAGTTTTTTGCATTTTGTATGTGTATTTATATACTAAGTATATTTTTGTATGAATGTATGTATGTATATAACAATTTCCTGTTTTAATTTACAACAATATCATATCACTAAATGTTACATTTTGGTTTTTCTTTACATATGTACATTAACTATGCACTTTCATATGCATATTTTCATAAATTTAAGCTTATAATTTTATTTAAATTTCCTGTTTTTCTATCTCAAAAACCATGCATGCCTTTTGTTGTTGTTGTGATTCTGAACATTTTACTCGATTAACATAAGCAAATCGTCACCTTCCAATTTCATGCCATTTATAATTTCTAAATTCTTAACGACTCCCGCTTTTGGCGCTTGCACAACCATTTCCATTTTCATGGCGGAGAGCACAACTAACGGTTGTCCCTTTTCCACAGTATCACCATCCTTTACACGTATATCGATAACTGTGCCTGGCATGGGTGCACCCACTTCGTTTTTGTTCGATTTGTTGGCCTTAGGATGAATGTGAAGCTCCTATGAAGCATAGAAAAAAAAATAAAAAAATATTTTCTTTAAAAATAGCAAAAAGAAAAGAGAAACAAAAGTAAACTGACTCACCTTCACAGCTTCCTTGTCGCGTATCAGTACTGATCGCAATTGACCGTTCATCTCAAAGAACACCTCACGTTCACCATTGGCTGTCAAATCCTCAGCCATTGCCAAAGTTTTCAAGCTCAATGTCTTACCACGTTCAATGGCTACCTCAAATTCTTCACCCACTTTCGGACCAGTGAGGAATATGCGTGTATCTAGTTTATCGACTGGACCATAATTCTCACGGAAGTATAGAAAGTCTTCAGTGACAGCAGGATATAGCGCCGATGACATAACATCACGTTCACTAATATCTGGATGAGATTCTTTCAAATCCTTTTTCAGCTTATCAAAGTCCAATGAGGGTAAATTAGCACCAGGACGTCCTTCAACACGTGGCATATCCTTAAGTACACGTGAACGTAAAGGTTCCGGAAATCCACCATATGGCGTACCAATTGAACCTTGTAAATATTCAACAACAGACTTGGGGAATGATAACTCCTCAGCCTTCTCGAGTACTTGATCGGCACTCAATTTATTCTGCACCATAAATTGCGCCAAATCACCAACCACCTTCGATGATGGTGTCACTTTAATAATATCACCCAACAATAAATTCGCTTCACGATAAGCTTTCTTCACATCCTCAAAGAAATCACCCAAACCTAATGAGAAAGCTTGGAATTGCAAATTCGTATATTGACCACCAGGTATCTCATTGAGGTATACATCAGCGTTGCCAGATTTCATTGTGGTTGTGCATTCGAATGGTGCATACAACGTACGTGTTTGCTCCCAATAAGCCGAGTATTCGGAAACATCACGCAAATCGAATTTTGTATCGAGTGATGTGCCTTGTAGTGAAGCAACAATAGCACCCATACTGGGTTGTGAGGTCATGCCAGACATAGAATCAACAGCTGTATCAACAACATCCGCACCAGCTTCAGCGCAGGCAAGCATCGATGCAACACCAGCGCCCGATGTGTCGTGTGTATGAATGTGTATAGGTATGTCGGGGTGCTTATCACGTATAGCTGTAATAAGTAGTCTGAAATAGTGATTGATAGAGAGGAGATTAATAATTGTAAAGTGCACTTTACTCAGTACGAGGTATGTACTCGTGTGTAAGAAATCACATACTTAGCCGCTTGTGGTTTCAATAAGCCAGCCATATCTTTGATGCAAAGTACATGTGTGCCCGCTTTAACTAGTTCGTCAGCCAAGTTTGTATAGTACTTGAGATCGTATTTTGTACGTGTTGGATCGCTCACATCGCCAGTATAGGAAATTGCTGCTTCGACGACACCACCAGCCTTGCCAGCCGCTTCCATACCCAAAATCAAATTGGGTAAATAGTTCAACGAATCGAATACGCGGAATATGTCCATACCGGTTTGAACCTGTAAAAAGGAATTAAACGATTTTTTAAGGTTTTTTTTTTACATTAAAGAAGAAACATATGTATTTCCAAAGGAGAATGAGACGGCTGACTTTTTCCGACTAACCCGGCATTTTCCTTAGACCGCTGTGAGAATGGCTAGGGTTGTAAATCTCGTATTCCACACCACCTGCCGGAATCATATTTTCTTCTGATCCATAGAAACTAAAAATATTAAAAACTATCAGACCGACAGACGGTGTCCTGCTCGAAAAATTCTGCTGTAACCCCTTCTCATATCTTACTTTTACTGCCCTGTTCCGATTTTGCTTTCGGTCTCTTTTTTTTTTTGCTGCCCTTAACCTCTTCATCTTTGTTTACCCCTATTCCTTATAGTTTCCGTCGCTCATCTTTTCTCTCATTCTTTTATGCTACCTCGTTTCAATCCCTTTTCTATGAAGATAGCCCTATATCCTTTAGCGGTACGAATATGTCATTTTATTATTTCAAAAAGTCAAATCGGCCCAGTCGAATGATCTGAAAATTTAATATATGCATGTACTTGTAACAGTGGCTGATCCAGGATTTTAGGAAGGGGCGCACAATTTTTTGTTCATAAAATGTCGAGGACATCCGTTGATCCGCCCCAAACTTGTAGTATTAAAGTATACATTTGTATGTATGTAGCTCAACTTACCGCCAAATCACAAAACTTATACACCACATTGTCGGGATAACTCGTATAGCCGACCGCATTTGCGCCACGCAACAACATTTGGAATGGAATATTAGGTATACGTTTACGCATCTCCTCCAAACGTTCCCACGGGCATTCGTGTAGAAACCGTAATGCTACATCGAATGTGGCACCACCCCAATTTTCCAAAGCATACAAATTATTGAATTTATGTGCGACATATGGTGAGATCTTAAGTAAATCGTGAGAACGTACACGCGTCGCCAACAACGATTGATGAGCATCACGGAACGTTGTATCCATCAACATAAGATTCGGACGACTGCGTACTTCTTTTGCAAATGCTTCGGGACCCTGTGATTTGAGTATGTGTCGTAGACCTTTTGGTGGTTCGGTGACTGTGTCCACAAACATAATGTAAATTAATTGAAGAAGTTTAAATATTTAGTAAGATAAACGAAATTAAGTGATTTTTGTATACGAGTAGGTTCATTATTAACATTATTATTATATATTTAATTACTATTATTCTCGATTTATGCTCTGACAATTACGGCAAAGGGTGACTCATTGCTGACCTTAATGCTACAATAGACGTTTCGGAAAACAATGTAAAGTTTTGCTGGTCCGCATTGAGTCCCTCTACCTTCGAACATGCTGCGGAAAGCCTAGCTTTAGCATTTAGATAGATTTATGAAGCTATTTCTATATACAATAAGTGCGACCAAATAATAAAAAAAAATTAATAATTATTAGTAAAATCAATAAACAAAAGTATATAACGAACTAGTTAAGTACTTCAAGGCTTTCTGTTGGTTAAGGTTAAATTTGTGGTGACATAACCGTGAACATATCAAAAGTCATTCAATCAGCCCTATGAAATGACATTTAATGCGATTTTACGTCAACCGTAAAAAGTTGTACATAATTTTCCGTAATTATTTAATTTCTTGTTTTTTTTGTTGTATTTTTTTAGATATATGTATTTAATTTAATTTTTTGTCCTACTTACGACGAGAATCATGATTCAATATTAGCAATGCCCCCTTATTTGTATTTATATATCAATTTGGTCCTGGCGCCACTACCGCGGGAACCAATGTCGTTGATACTGTTGACCCTCCGTTTATTTCACCCTTGACAGATGACAATTTATATGGTTATGGTTATATCTAAGCTTATAGTAGTGGCATTAGAAAATGTCATCACCAACTTAACCTTTACACCTAGATACTTATGCACGGTGAAACAAATATTAATACTAACAAATAAAATAAACATGAATGAATACGCTTATGTCAATGAGTAGCATAAAGAACATAGTCTTAGATGTTGTAGACCGAAACATTTTTGAAAATAGGTAGAGACATATGAAGAAAGGAATTTGTGTATAAAATACAAGTTTCGGTTTAAATTGTCTTATTTGTGCTATGTGTGTACGTGTACAGTATGGAACAAAATGCAAAGGACCAACGATTTATTTACAAATGAGGGCTGTTGTATAGTAGCTATGTATATATGTATGTACTTGTATATACTAGAAGTTACTGTAGTATCTAACAGAGTTCAAAACATACCTTTGGCTTCCCCACGTTCTTCACGACTAATTGCCTCGGGTGACAGGTCTGCGAGTGATCGTGATCATGAACAATTTCAGAAATCGAATGTTTTTTTTCATGATCATGAAAATTAATTTCGATATTTTGAGTTATTTTTTTTGTTGGTTTGTTTTTGTTTTCGATGATGTAGCGAAATGGTGTTTGTTTTTGCGTTTTTTTGCGGTTTTAATTATAAATTTGTTTTTGCATATAAAATTTTGTGTATTGTTTTATTTTTTTTTGTTTGTTTTCGGATTAATCACACGATGAATCAAAGAAATTAAAGCCGTAAAATGATAAGAAAAATATTAAATAAATATATAAAGTGCCTTAAGCCAAAATATAAATATATATGTACATATATAATTTAGATTTAACAGTCACATATGTATGTTTATGTACAATTTGAGGCTAGGAATTGCGCTTGAAAAATAATTTTTGAGTTTAAAGGCATAAAAGGTTGGAAAGGAGTTGGTCTAAAGTTAGGGGATCTACGATGGAAGGTAATGGAATTTAAAGTAGAATTAGGAACAAAGGTGTGAGAATGAAGAATTTGTATACGAAAGAGTAAAAGTATGAAATAACTTAAGCAGGACTCTTTGGGTTAAAAGAGGATTATCTTGGAAAAATTCGAACTGTTTTTAAATACAAAATTTATCAAAATTTAAATCAAAACTTGTGATGATTGTGCCTCTTTTGAGAGAAAAATGTATAACAGACATGGAAAGGCTGCAATATTATTTGAATACAGTTAACATGTCACTAACCAAACAAGCTGCACCGATACTGGAGTTTCATTTCCATTAACACTATCATTTGAGTGAAAATTTGTTTCGGATATTACTAACAAATTTATTTTTACTAGATAAAAATTACGCTAATTTGATATTCAATAATTCATTGCTTTCGACACGACTCGTTTGAAAGATATTAGAATGTTATTTTACATGACAATCTGGTCCCGCGAAGGAACTAGACTGTTTTGAGACGCAGACAAACAGCGAATGATAGGAAGCATTTTAAAAATGAAAAAAATTGTAAGCAAAATGAAAATATAAAGAGCAGCAATTAGGTTTTATATAACATAAGATTAAAGATCAGTGGTTGGATATGAAATAAGTGCGACGGCATTTTTCCACAGCTTTTAGCAAGCTTAGCACACTAAGCAAATTAATTTTTTACTTACGTTATTTCTCCAAAAAAATTATAATAATTATAAATTCAGATAAATCATAAAATGTATGTACATTTGAACTCACCTAGTGGCACTTCAGGTACATGAGGCGAAACATCAGCTGGCTTTAAACCAGTTGCCAATGGTGTTTGTGGACCATTCACCAACACCTCACCAATGTAGTTGAGTAGTTTTTGTGCACGATTCTGTGATATACGGAATTTGAAGAGCTGCGGATGTTCATCAATGAAATAAGTATCCAAGACACCATGCAAGAATTTTTGATTTTCCAAAACATTCAATAGGAAAGGTATATTCGTTTTCACACCACGTATACGAAATTCACGAAGAGCACGATTCATTTTAGCTGCCGAGCCTTGTAAATCGCTAGCATGCGATATAATTTTCACAAGCAATGAATCATAGTATGGCGATATGATGGCACCCGCAAAACCGGAAGCACTATCCACACGTATACCCATACCCTCACCCGAACGGAATACCTCCAAACGTCCAGTGCTGGGTTGAAAATCATTAGCTGGATCTTCGGTGGTGACACGACATTGAATGGCATAACCACGTGGCTGTATATTTTCCTGTGTATAACCGAGTTCGGGTAGTGTCATGCCTTCGGCAACACGTATTTGCGATTGTACTAAATCGATGCCGGTTATCTCCTCGGTGACGGTGTGCTCAACTTGTAATCTGTTGAAGAACATGAAACAAGACAATTACCCATCAATGGCTGAGTACACGTTCACACTGTCTGAGAAGATTTTTTTTAAAGAATGTTCATTTTGAAAATTTTTTCAAAAACTTCAAATACAAACTCTGTCCATTTTTGAACAAACAGCTGTGATGGAGCAAACTTCAACTCTTCGCTTGCTTTACAAACTCACCTCGCATTTACTTCGATGAAGTAAAAATTGCCATTTTCATCACAGAGAAATTCCACTGTACCAGCATTCTCATAGCCCACATGACGCGCCAAACGCACAGCCGCTTCGGTCATCTTATCGCGTGTTTCTTGTGGTAGACGCGGCGCTGGTGCTATCTCAACAACCTTTTGATGACGTCGTTGCACCGAACAATCGCGCTCAAATAAATGCACAACATTACCCGCTTTATCGCCAAGCAATTGTACCTCAATGTGACGTGGACGTTCAATAAATTTCTCAATAAACATAGCACCATTACCGAAAGCGGCCTTTGCCTCCGAACTGGCACGTTCAAACAATTCTTCGACTTCATCCATTTTACGAACTACACGCATACCACGTCCACCACCACCATAAGCAGCCTTAAATATCACTGGTAAACCATGTTTTTGACAAAATTCCATTGCCTCATCCTTCGTTGTGACCGGCCCATCTGTGCCAGGTACAATTGGTACACCAGCTTCAATGGCTGCAACACGTGCCGCTACCTTATCACCCATTTGTTGTACGACTTTCGGTGATGGACCAATAAAGCGTAGACCAGCATCAATAACAGCTTGCGCAAAATCGCTACGTTCAGAGAGGAAACCATAACCCGGATGCACAGCATCCACATCATTTTCTTTGCATACGCGTATAATTTCTGGAATGCTCAGGTATGCTTCAACTGGTGGTAAACCTTTGCCAACAATGTACGATTCATCTGCTTTCTGACGATGCATATGCATTTTATCTTGTTCCGAATAGATGGCTACCGATTTGATACCCAACTCTGTACAGGCACGAAAGACGCGTATAGCAATCTCACCACGATTGGCGACCAGCACCGAGCGTATGGGTTTGTACTCAACCTGAGAGAGGGTGAAAAAGTAGTAGTTTATTTAAACAAATATAACCTCTTAAAAATTTTATTAAAAAAATCAGCTTGGTAGATTGGTTGCTTTTAGGTTATACAATTGTTATACACAGATAGACAACCAAAAGTGCTAGATTATTTATTTCAATAAAATTTTAAACAATTTGGAACAAGCTCCAACATAGTACATAACCTTTTCAAAAAGAAAACCCTAACCTAAAAATAAAAATTATTATTCTTGGTCTTGAACTCAAACCATTTCCAACTCTACATACAAAGTATTTCGTCCAACAATTTAATTTTTTTGGGTTTTTTTCTGGCACTCACCTGACTAGAGTAGGCATTTTTGTTGATAAGAAATATACGAACACGTGGTGTAGATTGTTTTAACGCCTTAAAGGCCGACTGGGCAATAGGTATGAACATTGTTGGTGTTTTTTGTTTTTTTTTTTTTGGCGCTATTAAGTAAAATAAAATTTAATTAAATTATTTTGCGTGGCTCATAAGCGTTAGAAAATTCCGCTGATGGTCTGAGCCTTATCCGAAATTGTTGGTATCCGAAATTGTCTGAAAATTGCAAAGATAAAAATGGGGTATAATTAATCATTTTATTAAAATATTATATTGGTAGCTATAAAGTTTTATGCCTTAATATGAGAGAACTTGTTGCTACACTCAAAAAAAAAATTCCAAAAATTATATTTTTCGCTTAATAATCGAATCGAGATCTTGGAAAAATGTTTTTTTTTTAATTTATGTACATATGTAAGTAGATCTGAAATTTAGTATTTAGACAGCTGAGTGGAAGATTTTGCTATTTCAAAATAGTTTCAAAAAACGCCCTATCTTAGAATTTGTCCTGCTTCAGAGTTTTTTTTTAATTTCAAACTTTTGTTAGAAGAACGCCCTGTCTGAACGAAATTTTCATGCATTTTCAGCTGAGATAGGCCATTTTTGTATCGAATTTTGAAATAGGAAATTATTGAAAAAAAATTTGAGATAGCTTCTTCAACTATATTCTAAAATACGGCGTTTTTTAAACAAATATTTTAAAATCATTATTTTAAATTTTTTAAAATTTTTTTAAAAATACTATTTTGTTCAAAAAAATAACAAAAATAAATAATTGAATTTTAAAACAAATTTCAATTTTAAGTAAACAAAATTTTCAACTTACAATTTCGATTTTGTACAGGAATTTTTTTTTATTAAAAATTTTGTATTGCGCTATTTTCCTAGCCAACTAAATTTTATTATAAGAAAAAAGTTAAAAAGTTTCAAGGTTCTGTAATAGTTTGCTTTAAAAATTGTGAGTTCTAGATTTTTATTACCACAGACAATAATTATCAGGTTTTTAAATGCATTCGTTCGATTAATAAAAATTAAACTAAAATATTTAATCAGTGAGTGTTGATAACCTTAAATTCTATATTAGTACTATGTACAACAAATGACATTCAAATTGACATGTAGTATATAACATATGTTAATATGTACATATTTGTGATGTATGTACATATGTATGTTTTTCCGTACAAGGCAAGCATTTAAACAAAAAAATAGATTCAGACGCAGTAGCTCTTTAAATTAGGTGGCTAATGAGTAGTAACAGTATGTATGTATGTTTGTACGCTTATCCCCCAAAACCCGTTGTATATAATTGATTACAATTTTCACCGATATATTGCCAGATGTCCAACTTAAAGTTTGAAGTACATTTAAGTACAATAAAATATTATTATTCCCGCTTTGTTTAGTAATGGCAATACTCGTACTCGACAAGCCGCTTGGTAGTGCTAATAAACTATCGATATTCGGCGTAATCGATACTTTAGAGGAGGCTTGATATTTATCGAAAGTCTTATTCATGGCAAAAGGATTAACAGTTTTACTTTAATTATTTCAAATTTAAAATATAAGAAATAAAGTAAAATTTGAAAATTTGTTTATCGCAAGCAGTTTTCCACCAAGGCAACAACGTGAATTCTTACAAACAATAAAACACGACTTGCCATTGCAAGTAAAATCAATTATTTCAAATATTTAATTGTTTAAATGTCACATAAATGTGTAAATATATTCTATATACATCTAACTACCTATGTTAAAATCTTATAAATAAGTATTCACTTGTAAAAAAATTTGATTTGTATTTATTTCAATTTGAAAACAAACAAAAAATGCCTTTTTAAATGCATACTTAGAATTAATTTGAAAAAATATCCGGTTTTGCCAATTAACGGTTGATTTGTGTTCTTTTCAAATATTTTTATAATTGCATTGTTTCACCGCAAATTTTCCAAGCAACACTGTAATGACTCGATTGCGCCAGATAAAAAAAAAATCAACTTGCACGAGTTTATTGACTTATCAACTGACACAATAATATTTAACGGCAACGTAATATATTCCGTCTGCACGTTTACTTAATTAAATGGCATGAATATGTACTAGGGATAGTTCAATTATTTATATACTAGTATTTTGCTTGCTTAATAATTTTATTTTTTTATTTTTTGTGGATATCATCCCTTCTCACTAATCCTATTGAGTGAACCAATTAAAACCACATTAGTCTTCCATACAATTACAATTTTACAATCAAGCCTGAATACTCAAATCAAAATTTTTGGAAATTTAGTAGAGTACAAAAAACATATGTATTTTTTTTCTTTTTGTTAAATAATTTTTTTTTTTTTAGATTTTTCCTTGTTTTAATTCTATGAGCTAAAAAACTTTTTTTTAATTAATTAATTTTAATTTGTAAAAAAAATTTTTTTTTATTAATTTTAAAAATTTTTATTTGTGATTTGTTAAATTTTTTTTAGCTTAAATTTTTTTTGTAAGTGTTAAAAAAAAAAGTTGTTTTTCTACATATTTAAAATTTGTAATTTTTTTTAAGTTTAAGCCATTGTTTTATTTTTTCCACATTTTATTAAACTTCTAAAATCATAAAATCATAGGTGCTTTTGTGGAAGTTTTTCGAACCATCCGTTTTGGTGCTTCTCGAAATCTGATAATGGTGATAGTAAACTTGTGGAAAAAATAATAAAAAAATAAGCAGAGCATACTTTGAATGTGCATTTTTCCCATAATATTCTCAACATCCCTAGTATACAAGAATATATGTACCATCGAATAATTTAACTAAAGTTTATCAAAACGAGTATTACTTCTATGTAGTAACTTTACAAATCTAGTTCAAATTTTCAATAATTGTATCACCTTGAGAATGCTTTCTAAAAATCAATTTATTTGTAACACTCAACAATTCTTCATTTATACAAAGCTGTGTACAAGGCACCAACAATCTAAAAAAAACCCAACTAACATTTTCGTAAATGTTAAAAAAAAACTTGAAGTGAACTTCTTTTTATAAAAGTTCGAGTCTTGGGACAGGTAACATTAAAAGTGATTTGAAAAAGTTTTTTTTAAACGAAAAATCCATAATTTGTACCCTTCCTGTTTGATACACTAACTTGCTTGTTGGGTATTCACAAAAATTCTTTCTACTTTTTATTTAATTTAGTCTTATCAACTACTTAATTAAATCACTTGGAATTTAAATCGCATACATATGTAGGTATTCAAGGGTATTAAAAATAAGTTTAACTAATATTTGAAAGTAATACGAAGATAAGGAAAGAATGTGACTAGAATCAATTACGTTACGGCAAATCAAGATAGATATGAATTTACTTTTCATGGATCATGAAAGCCATCTCCCCCTCTTCCTATGCTGAATACTACATGCTGGTGTGGATAGGAAAACTTTTGGGCCAAGTTTATTGGTTCATTTGCTTAACATGAACTAGGTAGCGAAGCCACTAGCACATCAGCGTGACTGCTTCGGAACTGATTCCTTTGATCCCTTGAACCTTTGCGTCTTGAATTTGGGTCGCCTCTTAAGACAGGCATACCATCAACGAGTACATTCAGACCCCCACCTCGCTGTGGGCAACGTGTTTATCATCTCATTCGTAAACCCTCCGCCATCTTTCGTACCCTTTTCGGCGATTAAGCCTCTCAGCCAACATCTTGCACTCCACATACTCCTGCCTATCCCCAATTTGTTTACTCCTTGCTGTGTTATACATAAGTATTTGTATATAAATATACACACACATGCGTATTTACATAAGTATATAATAACATTTATTTTTTAAAAGTTTCTATTCACACATCTCATTGATTTTTGCACATTGGACTTGGTTATCACTAAAGAATTGTACACACATATTTACATACATATGTAAGATTGCCTGCACTATCTATGTATATGCATAAACATATCTGTATGTATATCTATTTCGCGCTTTTAATATTTTAATCTTCATGCACATAAATACCACGAGAAGAGAGTTGTCTGCAGTCGAGCCCCCTTTTTGATGGTTTCTAAATGGAATGAAAAGTAAATGGGCGCGTTTGTATGAAGGAAGCTTATTTTTCGCTAGCGAGAGAGAGTGACCAACAATTATAAAGTATTTGTGTTAAGGTGATCCTTAAAAAATGGAAAGAAAGATTTTTTGCACACTCACCCCTTTAGTCGATAAACCACAGTGAAATCAAAGTCGATTAAACACAGAAAAATCAGATAATCATAGTCAAATTAAAATAGAGTTTTATCTACTTAAAAATGATTTTAAGATAGATAAACAACATTTCATGTGTGTTAGAGTCAACTTAAAATACATTTTATGTCTAAGACGGTGTTTTAATTTTAAAATAACGAAAATATCATTTTAACATTTTAAAATCACGGTTTGTGTCTATGGTTGTGCTTGTGACATTTGTGAGTTTGACATTTTTCGTTTATTGTCACAGCTATGCTATGGTTTGTGAACAAAATAGTTGACACATGGTGACCTTGTAAAATATAAAAAAAATTCTTCATACCACCAACCGACTTCATTTTTTTCATAAGGAGACACTGTTGCATTTCATTTTAGCTCAAATCTTTACTTAATATGACTATGACTGACCAAAATTTTAAATAAAGATTTTAACTAAAACGAATGTTAAGCAAGGACTATGGTTATGGGCCATAATATACATACATATATGGAAAATTTCTCAGGCCGTTTTTGCGATATAAAAAACTCATGGAGAGTGCCCTAAAGAAAGTACTCTTATAGAGCTCGAGAGAATTTTCCATCTGGATCTTATTCAGTATTTCCAGTGGGAGCTGATTTTATGAAATACCGAAAACTGATTGGAATCAGTATGACTAGATATCATGGCTCACTACTAATTAGTACTATCACACTATAGTTTGTAAAATATCTGTTTCTTTTCAATTTTCCCAAGAAATGAGTAGGTATGTGCAAAGAACAGACCGTAAAGCCATAACAAAAATAAGAATCATTTGCTTTAACTGTTTTGAAATAAAAATCATTCTTTTCATTCAGTTTTTTTTTGCCTGCACTTGTTATTTACCATTAGTATTAATTCAAACAGCTGTTTTGAACAATTAACATTATACCATATAAAACCATATGAGGTGAAACTTTATTAAAAAGTTGAAAAAATTAGCGTATCATAAAAAAATTTGTGAAAATGATCAGCGATATTTATTAGTGATTTATTTCCTAACTAATTTTTGAATTATACGAGATACGCCCTAGTGTCAGTATGTCAGTACAAAAAAAATCTAAACAGACATTTTAACGTTACGGACTTTGTACTATCAGAAGGCCAAACATTAAAACCAATAAATTGAAATTGCACTTTTACATACTTCGTACATTTGTATATGAATATTAGCTTCGGTATAAATAAATAACAGTACAAATATCAACAGATAGACTCTTGAGGCGGCGTTCGAATTTGTTTTTTAGCATTAATTTACTATTTACTCAGCTTTAACAGATAACCCACAGACAAAGAAGCTAACTACAAGTTAACCACAATGGCCCCCAGTCATAGTCATAAAACAAACATTATATGTCTAAGACGGAGTTTTAATTTTAAAATGACGAATACATTATCGCGGTATGTGTCTATGGTTGGGTTTATGACATTACTTAGTCCAAAGTTGCGTTTGGTTTTTTCATTATTGCCACAGCTATGCTATGGTTTGTGAATAAAATAGTTGACACAGGGTGAAAATTTCTTCATACCACTTACCAACTACATTTTTTTCATAAGGGGACCCTGTTACATTTGATTTTAGCTAAAAATTTTTTTTAATATGACTATGATTGGCCAATGTTTAAAATGAGTTTTTAAGTTAAGTAAAAGACGATAAAGACTTGAAAATGTCAGACGTTCGCCTATTACCTGTCAAATGAAGTTACCGTAAGCCGAACAGTGAATAATCGGCCCTTCACGCCTTAACAACTACGGGATTGTATAGAATTATATTCTTATCCATTGATAATGTCTATTATGTACTTTCTGTATCTCAATAATATGTGTTAATTAATTTACTGTTTACTGTGAAAACGTGCATGACCAAATGCACAGTCATGCACAGAGAATGTTATAGGATGTCGACAAACACAATTTGTATACCTAATTACGCAGGCACGCTAATGTTATTTAACTTTTTTCCAGAATATAGGTCATAGCCCCACATAAAAGCGCTAACTTTTCTAAGAAATTTCTAGAGTTTTTAACGATTTTAATTTAATTTAATTTTCGGTACGAGCTTCAGACCTACTAATAATTTTTTCTGCAGCGAAAAATTATTGTTGTTTTGGGGTTTTTAATAATTTTTTATTAATTATTAAAAGTTTTTTGTTGAATTGAATAGCTAACTTCACATTTTTAACCAAAATAAAAATACGAAATCGTACATAAAAACCATAAAAGTTAATTAAACGTCAAAAAATTTTTACTTTTTACTGAGAAAATGCTATAATTGCCTTTTTTTAATGGGCGAAAATATATCAAAAGCTAGAACTTTCTATTAAGTCGACATACTAATGATGTGTATGTAAATACATAACTATGTATTGCGAATCCTTATTAGTTCTGTCAAACAAAATATAAATGTCAATATAAACTGCAATACTGAAACGTGTAGTTGTAATAAATAAAATAATATACAGAATAATATATTGCGATGAAAGTGGGCTTGTGTTAAAATTTTTAAATTATTACCGGAATTTCTTTTATATTGATTAACGAGAAGTTTTTTGCAGTTAATAAATAAAATTTTAAATGAAAATGACTGATGAAATAATATAATCACTTCAAAATACAATAAAAATGGAAAAAGTTTAAACAATTTCAAGTAAATTGTTACCCAAGTTTTGTTTTTAAATTTTTCATTAAATTCACAACAGCTGATCGTTTGACAGATTTACTAGAAGTAATCAGCATAAATTATTCTCATTAAAACTTGACTAAGAGAGTACTATATTTAACTCCAATTTTTGTGATCTCAGTAGCTTCTGACTGTTTGTGATACGTACTTTTCAGAGGTAACCACAGCTGTTCACTATTATGACATTTTCTGTCAAACATTCGCCACTTGTATGCATTCACAAGGAGTGTATCTTGCTTACAGCTGTTTTTGTTGAAAGGAGGCGTGGTTTAAGCCGATTTATTTACTTTATTTACTGTAATATGAGAATGATTGCTTGCATAGGTAGGATAGAATTGTGGTTTTCTTTATGGTTTTCATGTTTTATATTATTTTGTTATGTTTGTTTCACTATGTATATCGATTTATCTATTTTATTCGCCTCTTGTAATAAGCCAACCTTTTTTCTTTACATTCCTATTTTTACACCTTCCATATTCACGTGCCACAATGAAACGCCAAGCCAATAGTTATTAATAAATAAGATCATGCCAATCACAAATGCTTATTTAAATAATAAATATGGTTTGTACGTCAATGTTTACATATTTGTCAGTAGTTAATATCAACAATCTGCGATTGGTTTGTACTAATAATTGTATCCGTAGTATCTATAGTGATTCACAACTCAAATAGTTTTCTTCTACATTTCATTTTATTGCATTTAAATTAATTCTATTCCAATTTCACAACAATAAATTCAGTGACGTTTCTAATTTATTACATTTACAGATTGAAAATATAAAAACTAAAAGTGAACAATGTGGCGCTAATGCAAAAATGCATTTTATTCTCGCAGTGGGCATTTGCACCAGTGCGTGCAACCACTAATAAGCCACTTATAGCGAACATCAAATTAGCATAACCTCAAAAAAAATCCCCTTGACATTCGCTGTTGACAATACAGTCGGCTTCAAGTAGACCGGCATTACTTACTTCGTACAAATGTCGCCTGACTGGCTATTGTTTAACTTTAACTTTTGAATGTGCTAAGTTATTTTGTATTTACTTAGAACACTAATTGTAAAGATATCGTGCTATTTTGCGCTATTATCGTTTACTAGTTGAACATTGTTAAAATGCAAAAAAAAATTATGTTCCTGACTTTTTCTTTCCTTAAGCGAACTTGTATAATCAGCTGTTCCTCAACTTCACTTATCAACAAACTTTTGGTTCCGCTTTGCTAATCACGACGAAATCGTGATTTTAAAGACATAGCTTACTCCAAACTTGAGTTTGGCTTTTTTTGCTTATTGCTACAGTTATGTTATGGTTTGTGAATAAAATAGCTGACACAGGGTGATCTTGCAAAACATAAGAAATTTCTTCATCCCACTAACCAACTAAATTTTTTTTTTATAAGGGGGCCCTGTTATATTTGATTTGAACTACATATGTATGTATGATTGACCAACATTTTAAATGTCTTTTTAGGTTAAGTAAAGATTTTAATTAAAACGAACGACTATGATTATGGGCCATTGTATTTTTGTTGGTAGAACTTTGCGCTTGTTTGGACTAGTTCAAAAAGTTCTAGTTGTTAACTAGTGCGCCACTGCAATAATTTTATGCGTAATATGCCTATGTATGGGTGACATTACCCATGTTGCGCATAACATTTAAAGGTCAGCAACCGGACAAATGTCAAGGGTAATTGATTTTTCACACAAAAAAGTGGAAGAACATTTAATAAGATGAAGAAGGAATTTATTTATCTATAGTTTAAGAAAATTAACAGTATAATGGATGTATGTATATACATATGTACATATGTATGTATATGTATATAAAAACATTCATCTTAATTTCCCATATATGTAGGTTCATACTTGTTTTAAACACGGAAACACGTGTTTAAAAAATTAAAAAAAAAATTGTTTATCAGCTTTAGTAGGAACCTGTATATATGTATAATACCAGTACAGTATAAGTACATATTAGCTAGAGATGCTATAAAAATTAGTTTCACAGAACTGTGGGCTGAGTCGGCTTAGAATGGTCGGCAGTGATCTAAGAATGCTTGAAATATTTTAAAAAGCAGAGCATTTGTATCTTGGTCTATAGATCCTACTGACCCAGAGAGAATCACAGGCAATACATATATTTATTTAGAAGTGCCACCTAATGGAATCGCAGCCGAAGGTCCGCTACATACCTGTACATAAAAGTACATATGAAGGGCGAGAGTCCAAAAGGGCCTAACCCACACTTTTTTCGAAATTGAGTTTTTAATTTTTTCAGTTTGCCAAAACACGTCTTGTCACGTAGGCGTTGACCAAAAAATTCTAAAATTTTTTTTGAATTTTTTATGAATTTTCAAAGTTGGCCGAGGTCCTAACCCGCGGGGTAGCGAGAGTGCAAAAGGGCCTAAGCCCTCATTGCGCCTTATGGGGAAACCGTGTTTTTGTTCATATCGCTCAAGTTTAAACAAAAACCATAAGTCTGCGACGACATCTAGGGTGTTTAGCGTTAATGAGAAGCTTCAAGTAATTATCCTACGACAGTGTTTTTTGATTGTGTTTTCCTAGGTTATGTTGTGACAGTTCAAAGTGCGATCGGTATGTTGACGTTTATGTAAATCGTTTTGTATTAGCAATTTTTAATCAAAATTTCAAATAACCGCAATCAAGGCGTTGTGGAGTAATCCCCACTAATCATTTTCCACTTTATTTCATTTCTCTAGATTGAAAACTAGCGGAGAAATGCCAAGACAACGAGTCTCAACGAGACACGAATCGCGACGCCAGGGTCACGCGTATACGACAGCCAAGGGGAAAAACATCAGTGCGAAACAGTCTCCGACTGTTGATGTGAGTGTGCAATAATAATTAAATACAGGGCCGGACTTACCATATAGGCTGACTAGGCTGTAGCCTAGGGCGCCAAAATTTTGGGGGCGCCAAATTTTTGGAGGGCGCCATTTAGGAGGCGAAAAATTTTTAAAACCTAACGACAGATTTTTAAATCAAATGTGTAAGGAAAAAAATTATATTGGATAATTATTTATGTCTCAAATAATTTAAAATAAGGAATTTGTTCATTCATTTAATGGATCATCAGTCGCAAGCATTCAGATAAAGGCGCGAAAATGCATAAAGTGTGTGCAACAGAGCGTTTATAGCTTGAACAGAATCAGTCCGCCAATTCGTCACGTACGTCGATTTTAGAGCAAATTCTATTTTGCCGTATCCGCCGTATCTGTTGTTACGCACACAAACACCAGTCTACTTTGCTGTCAAATATCCGTTTTCTCGGGTTTAATTTTGCAAAGTATGTTTTATTAGAGAGCACTGAGCATTTCATTGAAACAGCCAATACTGACAACCACAATTAATGAGTCCCAATAAACATTGATTCGCCAAAAACTCAAAAGAATAATTTGATAAAAATTATTCGACTGGTCAAAAGTAGATACACAAAATTTTCAAAGTTCAACAAAAAAATTTAAAATTAGTTTTCAAAAATTATAAAAAATCAATTTTATTTCAATGTACAAATTTGATTCTTATAGGCTTCCCAGTTAGCAAAATCATCGTTAACGAGTTCGTAAACTGATGTTTTCTCGAAGAAAACTCTGATAAAATATCGTTAATGATATCCGTTTACGATTCGCCTACGAATACTGTTTCGCTTTAAAATGAGTTTCGTAAATGTATCGAAAAAGTACTCGTATATGAATCTTTATACGTCCGTTTTTTGATCGTAAAAGTACTTCACACTTTTAAAATGTTTGAGTCGAGTGTGACGACATTAAAATCGAGAGTTTTTTCGATTTTCGTACAGAAACGGGGTACAGTACTTAAAATAAAATTTAATGAATTTCAAAAATTTTTCACCAAATTTTCAGTTTTTTATAAATAATTCTTAGAATTTTTTTGAATGCGCAATTTTGTAGCCCATTCAATTTTACTTGAATGTATATGTATATGGAATTATTAATATAAATAAAAAAGTAAAAGTATGTAGATATTATTTGTTACGATTTCTTTTAGTTCATATAAATATCCAAGAGAATTTTTAAAAAGTGGGGGGGGGGGGGCGCACAAAAATAAACAGCCTAGGGCGGCAAATACCTCAAGTCCGGCCCTGATTAAATAAAAACAGGAAATGAACAATAGCTGACGCCGGCAAAGTGAAAGGCACCTTCGGGTTAGGCCCTTTTGCACTCTCGGCACCCCTTGGGTTAGGCCCATGAGAAATTCGAAGTCTCGTAATTCCGAAACTACTGCACCGAATCGCATGAAATTTGAAAGAAATGCTATCAAGATCTAAAAGTGATTTCACTTTCAGATCAATACACTGAAAATTCGTAAAATGCGAACGTTTTTCTCGCGCCTTGAAAAATTTTGAAATTGTGGGTTAGGCCCTTTTGCACTCTCGCCCTTCATATGTACATACATAGGAGTACATATATACCCAAATCAAAAAGAAACTTGCAAAAATTGTTTTTTTTTTAGACAAATTAGCGTCCTAATAAATTGAGCACACGCACGGTTCACATGTCCAACCACAACAAAAAAGTAAACAAGAATACAGAATACCATACAAAAAGTAATCGATGCGAATTTTTGTATATACCTACTAGTTTTGCATGTATTCCCACATCTATGGATGCTTTGGGAGCGCCTATCAAAATATTATTTTTTACAAAAAGTCAATGGGGTAGTCAATATGTTTAGTTTGAGCGCCACAAGTTGCGTAGTTCCCCTCAGAACGATATGAAATTAAAATGTTTACTTAGGTTTCAATGGATGTATGCAAAAAGTACACATTGTACATTTATATACATCCATATATGTAACTCCGATAAAACATTCCCAACCAAGCAGATTAATAAGCAAAGTGATCCATTATTACACTCAGCACGGGCGCTCGTCAATATTAAAACGTTTCAAACAAAATGTTTAATACAAATAAACTCTTTTTATTCGTAAGCACTTAGCAAAGTGTAAATAAAAAAAACATTTCCGATTTTTTTTAAATTTAACTAAGTCAGCAGAGAGCCATGCAGCTCAAAGTAGGGAGTCACATAAACTTAAAATATTTTCTTTTTCGACGTAAATCAAACATATACATAGATATATGATAACAGTAAAAATACTACTCGTTATAGCAATAACAATTAAATCTTTATTACATAGCATATATGTATAACATTTATTACTTCGAAAACGTTTATTTATTCAGTCCGAAAGTCTTTTGATAACATTTCGATTTCTATTAAAACACAATTAATTTATTTTGGCTTTTTACATACATATCTACAAACCAAATGTACATACATATGAATGTGTGTATATAAATTGTACTAAAGTGTAGCTGATTTCATTTTTGTTGTTGCAACACATATTTATAGCTCTTTGCTCTCCACCTCTACTTCTGTCCTTTCTATTTTTATACAATTTTAATTAATGAATGCAACGTTTGTTTGCGACGTCATAAATGAAATTAACGCCAGTGATACAACTATATATCTATTATTTATATATTTACTTTTATACCCATCTGCAGTGCTGAAAGAATCGAATTATTTTAGAAGATTAACAAATTTGAAATATGGACCACAAATCTTGCTTTGACTTAAAAATAAGTAAAATATATTTTTCGAGGTTGCCCATTTTGATTTAGCCCAAAAAACTTAAGAAGTTTGGTATACAGAACTGCATATCTATCTCGCTTTATTTTCTTCCGTTATGTAGGCGAAGTCACTTGGGAAAGGGGTATATAAAACGAAAATGCAAGAGCATCAAATTATATGCAAAGCTATATGTATATAAATGCCGTACACGTGTCGCACTCCCACCAAGTGCTACCATCTGGCAACTTAAAAAAATAAAAAAATATGAAACCTAATTTCCTCACGTTTTTGCCTGGTGCTGCCAAAAGGTCATGGCAAAGGGCAAGTGCATAAAATACTTAAAATTCAAGCATGCACAATGACAGCAATATCACACATTCTAACAAAAGAAAAGGTAAAAAGACACAAAACACACAATAAAAGAAACTTATTATAAACCCATTAATTTATTTTAAGAAAACTAAAAAAAAAAAACAAATTAAAAAAAACACAATAAAAAAATAAAAACAGAAAAATCTTAACAATTATGCAATTGAATAAAAGAAAAAAAACCGTGTTGACAAATACAAAAGAGCCAAAGAGCGAAGAAAGTGAATTGAATGCATAATATATTTGTTGCAAAATGTTTAAAATTCAAATGATCAAGAGAACAGAAACATATAACCTAGAGAAGGTTCAGCGCGACGAATAGCGGCAAACAGTAAACCAATCATTTGTGGGTAAAATGCTTTTGATCGCTTGTATTAATGCTACAACACAGTACATAATTAAATATTCTGGTAAGTTAACTCTAGTTTTGTTGTTTATAAATAAATATAAATTTAAAATTAATTTATCTAAGTATTTTCCAGTTGTTGTTGTTTTAACAACAAAATCACTCCCCGAAGGTTTTGGGGAGTGTTGTCGAAATAACAATCCTTGGCCGGATATGAATCCGGTACGCTCCGATACTCCCTTGCGGTACTGCCCGACTGTCGTGGTAGCGATTTGGTATGGCCAGTGTAACCTTCTAGGTCATGTCATCCCTCCTTCCGAAAGGAAAGACAAGATGGGTAATGAGAGGTGGGAGTCATCATGTCCGTAGATCAACCACCGAGTTGCACATCATTACCTTTGTACATATTAGTCGCCCCTTACGACAGGTATGCCTACCTCGGGCATATTCTAAACCCCTAACCCGCAGGGGTAGTATTTTCCAGTCGAATACAACAACTGGCACTTACATTTGCAATAACACTTTTTCTTCTCTGATCATTAAAAAAAAACGCGCATTTAATTTTCTCGCTCTCTTTAAAATCCATTATTCAACACACGCCAAATAATAAATAATAAAAGCTTTATCCCTAAATGGTGGAATATACAATAATTCATTAAAGTTCATATGTGAATGAATGGAATTATTTTATGAGTGAGCTTTATGGGATTTTAGGATTAGATTTTCTGTATATTATTATATTGCGTTTTTAGAGTTGAGAATATACAGTGATGAGCAAAATTGTTTGTAGCTCGTTCTCCATTTCAGTTATGGATTGATAATATTTCACGTTGCAAAAGGTAAGGGTCTGAACATTACCGCGAGTCTTAGGGAAAGGGGAGTAGACTTTGTTTTGAAGAAAAAATATTATACAGAAAAGTGTGTGTGCTATTAGCTTGAAATGCTAGCTTTTAATGGGAGTAAGGAATCGACATATATACTACATATATAGTTCCTTATATCAAAGTTCTTAGAGAAATCGGTGGAGTGGTGATAAAATAACTCTTTAAAATTTTAATACACTTCAGCTGGGTATTTAATGCTCGGTTTCACCCGAACTTCGACTTTTTTACTATTTTTATCTATCAAATATGTTTTTCGCTTTAATTAATTATTTTTATGTTTATGATTTCTCTTTATTTTTACGTAGTACTACTACTACATTTTAATTGTTTTCCTTAATCTTTAATTTTTTTATGCCTGTTAGTTCATTCTATATGGACTTTTCTTTTATTTTATTTTCTTTTCTTTCCTTTCCTTTCCTTTCCTTTCCTTTCCTTTCCTTTCCTTTCCTTTCCTTTCCTTTCCTTTCCTTTCCTTTCCTTTCCTTTCCTTTCCTTTCCTTTCCTTTCCTTTCCTTTCCTTTCCTTTTCTTTTGTTTTCTTTACTTGTCTTTTCTTTTCTTTTTTTTTTTCTTTTCTTATCTTTTCTTTTCTTTTCTTTTCTTTTCTTTTTTCTTTTCTTTTCTTTCTTTTTGCTTTATATCTTATTTTATTATTTTATTTTTTATTTTATTCCATTTCATTTTTTTAATTCAATATTATTTTATTTTATTTCATTTTCTATTTTATTTTCTTTTTTTATATATATTTTATTTTATTTTGCTGTGTATTATTTTATTTTATTTCATTTTGTATTATTTTATTTTAATTTGTTTTATTGTATATTATTTTATTTTATTTCATTTTGTTTTAAATTTTTTTTCATTTCTTTCTTTTATTTATTTATTTCATTTTATTTCATTTTATTTTATTTTATTTGCCTTTATTTTACTTTATCTTTTTTTTATTTGTTCAATTTTAGCTGTAATTTTATTCTTGAGTACCATTTCATTTCTGTAGTATTTAAAAACTGGTTCTATTTAACATACCCACTTGCATTTTTAATTTTTCGCATTTTTTATTTCACATGTTATTTATATTTTTTTTTAATCAACTTTGATTAAAATTTCTTTTTTCTACTAGTTTTTCCGAAAAATGGTTCCGGTCAATATACCATCTCTATTTACATCCTTTTATGTGTGCTTACAAACTTACTAACATGTATACGAGTATATATTCATACATAAATAACATACATATCTCAATCAAGTTCCTCTTATCCCTCGTTGAATTAAACTCAGCTGTTTTTCAGACATTTCACCCACCTTTTTTGATGTCTTTCGGCGCCGTTGTATTCCTGTTTATCTATGTATGTAAGTATTTGTATATGAGTTCGCTTTTTTCAAGGGCAGTTGTGTATCCTTCGATGTTTATGAGTGTATTTCTTTATAAATCACTTCTCAATTTATTTTTGTATGTATCCTTTTATTATCCAGCTAGCTTGAATTAGTCTTTCGTATAAATCAAATAGCTATATTTACGCGTTTATACAAACACACATATGCACATACATATGTACATACATACATACATTGCCTGAATATAACCAACACAATTTTAACGTCACTCCACTGTTGTTATTATCGCCTTATTTCTGGTCTGCTTTTAATAAAAAATATATAAAATCAAATAAAAAAACAATCATTGCAAAAGAATCAATTTCCTACACGTGTCCGCCACATTCAACAGAAGTCTGGTGAGACTCTTGAAATTATATAAAATCACAACCTTAGAAAAAAAATTGTTTAAGCGAATATTAATTTCTTTAATATAAACGCGCAAATTTTATTGAAAATTATATACAATTAGATGCTGTCGTTAAATATATCAGTATCGAAGTTAGTAAACTTCAACACATTACACTTTTTCCTAATTTTTTATTCTCAATTTCTTCTTTTTTTTTGTTGCACGCAAACTCAATTATATATGTACATATGTGTATTATTTACCACGCACTACCGCTAAGAGCCACAACGTCCGTTCACGCCAAACTTACTAATCTGACTGGTAGAACAACTTGAAAAGCTGAAAATGAAATGCCTATTGCATGTACATTGGCAATGTCAGGCAGAGCTGATAATACAAAAGCTTCGCTGCTAACTGAAGCAGCAACAGCAATGATGAGCTTGTTGAATAACATATACATACATACATACATATGTATGTACAATGTAGATACATATACATAAGCAGACATGGATGCGCGAATATAAAAAAAAAGTAGGTACAGTATATAAAAGTTGAGCGCGAAAACAGGAAAGGTCGCTGGAATTTTTTTTTGTCTAATCGATAGCCAAAGTTTTTTTCTACCCTGAAAAAGGAAGCAGTTTTTGCAGCTGGCTGTTAGCAAAAAAAAATTTTTCTGTTAAGAAACAGCAAATCATTTAACAAATTTTATGAACTTATCAGCAAAATTACATGCAGAAACTAGTCGAATAACAAATTTCAAATACTTCACCAAACCTCCAGGCCCGTTGTATATATTCCAGTATTTACAATTTATTGCACTACCTCCCCAAAATCAAAATCAACTGCTGTTAACGTTTAAACAGCGCTGCCACAGCGACGTCAACGTCAACAGCACCCCCCAACATCGCTCTGTTACGAGGCTCTTGCCGCTTATTTTTGCCAATATTTCTTTGCTTGTAATGTGTTGCTCATGCTCCCCAATTGAGTACTTTTGACTGTCCCGAAAAAAATGGAAATTTTCTGTACAAATAGAATTAGGTTTGGCGGAAAATTGCATTCGGTGTTTTTTTTGTTTTCGCACTTAAATTTAAAATATGTATAATGTTGCGATTTTTAACAGGTTTGCCAGGGCGTATGATGAACTTTTTTTTTTTGATGAAAATATTATTACAAAAAAACCCTCGAATTCAATGGGAGTATTAGAAAATTTTAGTGGCGAGTGGGAAAAAAATAAATCACTTTTGATTTATTATTCAAAAACACTTGAGTGACGAGTTAGGTTATTTCTGTATAAATTAAGATTCACTGAGGTGATTTGACTCAAGTTCGGTATCATTGCTGTACAAAATAAAACGTAACCGCGGCTTTAAAATATTTTCTTTTTCTAACGGTCTAATGTCTATACATACATACATAGCTATTCAACACAAGCTTGTCTAAGTCTCGCACTAAGAGAGTAAACTGTTCTTCTCGATATGGAAGTTAAGAGAAATCGCTATTGCCGGCATAATCACCACCTCTGTAAACAGCCCCAAAGAGGTCAACATATGTGTTTGTTTGTTATAAACAATCAATAGAAGAAATTTGATAAAAATAAATGTGGTTAATTGAACAATCAAGCACGCACTCGGCATCGGCAAATATTGATAACAGCAACTGCGAAGCCAGCGTCACTCACATTCTGTAAGTACTGTACAGCCGGAGAGTCTTCGTTTTTTTTTTTTGGTGATGCATAGAGCTGAAAAAGCAGAGAATTTCTGTTTAGTATTATTGTATTATGTATAAATACTGATACTTTTTTAATGCATAGGGAGGAACAATAACAAAAAATCGTATGATCACGTATATAATTATGTTATAAAAAACTAATGTTCGTTCTATTTCTCATTTCTGTCAATTGCAAGTGCTGGGCTGCGTGAGAATACAGGTCTACTTGTGGTGCGATTAAGTTCTTATCAATTGAAGAGTGATTTTAATGCTGCACAGAAATATTACTACCAATAATAAAAAATAGATTCATGTACATACATACATACATACATATGTATGTGTTTGTATAGCATTTGGAATTTATTTAGCTAGGTTTTATATTTTATTTTTGGAATGAAAAAAAAGAATCCATTCTAAAGTTTCATCCATACCTGATTTTTTTTTATGTGAAAAAAGACTTCAAAATAATAAATCAATTCTGTTTAGCTGCCCAAGAATTTGTGCGATATGCCCAAAAACTTTGTCTAATAGTGTTCGATAAGTCAAAAAAAATTCCAAAAAGACATTCGGCATATTATTTGAGGAGAAAGTTACATGTTTATGCTAGGCAAATTTCTCAAAGTACCATTTGTAAGAAAAAAAACACAGCTGATCGCGAATTATATTCAAGAGCCTTTTTTAATGGTGACTCCATATTAAACAGCTGATCCAAATAATAAAATTTATACTTACATATGTACCTAATCTTTTCGGTAACTTAGGTTTATGTATGTAGGTAGATTTTTTGAAAGATGAATTTTGAACTTAAATCTGGATTTGCGCCAAATTGTGGCAAATATTTAATTTACTCGAATTTTTTAACTGTCAAACGTTTTGGGTAGCACAGAGTTAAAGGTAGGCAATATAAGTATTATTTAAATTAGCAAGTCACTAAAATAATTAACTTTGTATAATTTCTAAGTTCATTGTCTCTCCGCAGAGGTTGAATCCCAATGCTCCAAAAACCTTACAATGAAATGACTTAAAAAAGTAACATATCGACGCTTACCAGCAGTACGCTATATAACTTTAAAATAACAATAAACAAATTAATGATCAACAAAAACAATGTCATTAGAAAGATTGTTTACGAAATCCACGCTCAACACAATTAAAACTTCTATTTCGTGTAACTCTATTGTTTGGGCCAATACATACTTCCAGAAGAAGCCGCCAAATCAGAAACATCAAGAGTGTTTGTCAGGGATTCGCCTGCGTTATCAATATCTAGTATCTGCGTCTAACAAGTACTCAAAATTAATGTTAACGGCTTAAAATTGGTGAGAATATTTATTTATTAATATTTAGCTTGAGCACTGAAAAAAGACTAGAAAATGAATCGCCCTAATGTACATACATACACACATGCATAGAAAATTCATACAAAAAATTTAAACGTGACTTGCATTGAAATCTTTGAAAACAAGTGGTCTTGAATCAGTCTAATGTGCATATATTTTGGGTGTAAAAAAGAAGAGAACTCTCGCAGAGTGCTTATTATGGCACTTCGAAATTTTAAATGAGTGAAGCTTTGGCAGGAATTTCTCTTTACAACTGCTCTTTGTTTTTTCCACTAGCGATTGTACAGAGCTAATTAAGCTTTCTGCTTATGTAACACTTTTGGCACCAATTTGACAACCGGTCCTGTGGCGCAATGGATAACGCGTCTGACTACGGATCAGAAGATTCCAGGTTCGACTCCTGGCAGGATCGCAATCGAATTTTTTGTTTTTCTAACAATATTAATCTTTTTAAAAATTTAATTTTTAGGTTTGGGGAAATTGTTGAATTTAATTCTGCGTGTGTTGTCTTTTGACATTTTTCTTGAAAACAAAAGCTCGTGATACAAGGGGAAGAGAAAGAGATAACAAAAAAACCTGAAACCACCTGACAGTCATATATATATGATACTTCTATATTGCTAGTAAAGAACTGTGAAGCGTGTCAAACATTACAGTACAGACATACAATGAGAGAAGAAGACAAAATCTCGTTGGCGTCGTAAATTTTTTTGAATAAAAGGGGGTCGATGAAATATGTGGATATTTCAAAGATTGAATTTATTTGATTTTTCTTATTATTACTTGCACTAATGTAATGTACAAAAGTCAGCTTCGCTCCCACAATTTTTCAAAATTTAAATAATGCATTTTCTAACCATATTATGGACGATCACGTAGCCATAGAAACCCTATAAGCTCAAATAATAAATACATTACGCTTTATATTCATATATTTGCCTTATCATACTTAATTTACTCAACGGTGGTTTTATACGCTATTATAAAGTACAATTTGTGTAAAGAAGTCAGTGACCCCTGTCTACCCCTTCCATACGTTTTTACGCCGCGCTGCTTCAATGCACTAACACTAATAAAACTCGCGCATGCGCATAACTTGCATTATAAGTGTCTCGTGTAATAATAATTGACACGCTTTCAGCATATTGGGAAGATACGATACTAGCAATATAGAAGTATTATATGAGCCGTTTAGAGCACAAGTGGCATAAGTCCAATTTTCGGTTTTTTAAGTTGGGCATGACACTATGTAGGGGAAAATGTGTTCTATGTAACACGGTAACGGGGTAACTCCTAGCTCCCATAGCAACCGAATAAATAGCAGAACTAACTAGCGAAATCAAGGGTACCCCCTATTTGTTGACAACACAAAACCTTGAATATCTCAGTTCGAGAAAAGGTGGACTTATGCCACTTGTGTTTTAAAGGGCTCATATAATGCTGACAGTACAGTGGTACCAAGGTACATAGTTGTACTCTTCCTATTTTACGTTTTGTACTTTCATGAACATGTTATTAAACGTAACCCCTAAGATTTCGGGGTGAGTGCCAGTAGACGTCAAATTTCATCCATGTCGTAAATAAGGCTGCCGAGTATTTTGTTGGTGAAAGTGCCATGTCAACGTGCCGAAAAACACCGAATATAGCGAAAATGTCAATAACAACACTGTAAAATAAAATAGATTAGCCTAGGATGAATCCGAGATGAGTCGCAAAATAGCATGCGGCCAATG
Source organism: Sphenella marginata (assembly GCA_951509765.1). Classification (NCBI taxonomy): domain Eukaryota; kingdom Metazoa; phylum Arthropoda; class Insecta; order Diptera; family Tephritidae; genus Sphenella; species Sphenella marginata. Next base: position 64,249,199 of record OX608083.1, read on the forward strand.
CCAGCTTTTTTGTATGGGTTAAAGTTGTCCCTTTTGGCTACTTGATTCCATTTATTTCCAAAAGCGTACTGTTGAACAGGAGTTCCCTTTCATCCGGTACGCTTATGGCCGGACAAGTTTACTTCCAACACCTGAAAGTAGTCTGCAGAAATTAAAATCGACTTCTCCCAACTATGCCTTTAACGGAATAGCAGGGGTAGATCGGCACACATACGCAAACGTCCCACACATGCACAGTTTTTTTTATATGCGCCACAATCACAGTTCTGATGTCTCACTACCTAAGACCTGAGTATCAGCTGAGTTGTCACTGATCAAACAAACGTCTGTAAGGGTTGGTGGGCATCAGGATTGTCCGGTAGGGGACCTTGTTGTATATTTCATTCCCTCTGTGGTTTTTATACAAAACCTTAGCAACACTGCAAAACCAGCTATCATTAGAAATTATTTGTTGTTAAACAAATTAGTAAAAAACTTGGTAAAATAAATTTAGGAAAATGTTGACTGCTAAGATTGGTAAAGTGGGCAAAGTAGTGATATGTGGCATGAAAGGTGTTGGGAAAACAGCGCTGCTGGAGCAATTGATTTATGGCAATGTTAACATGGATACTGTGAGCTTTGTGATAAACCAAAAAAGCAATTTTCTACAAATACAAAATATTTTATTCAATATTTAACAATTTCAGGAAATACATCCCACTATAGAGGACATATATGTAGCCAGTGTAGACACCGGACGTGGTGGTGCACGTGAAACCCTACGCATCTATGACAGTGCTGGCCTCCAAGGTAAAGGCCAACTGCCGCGTCACTATCTCTACTTTCCCGATGGCTATGTGCTGGTATATGATCCTACAGATCCTAGTAGCTTGGATATGCTAGCAGATATTAAAACTGATATTGATCGTAATAAGGAGAAGAAAGATAATGTAGCTATAATTGTTTTAGCAAATATGCGTGCACGCAACAGACGTGAATCACCAGCTTCGCCACCTACACAAGTCATACAACCGCAACTCCACCAACAACAATCCGATCAAGTTGAATCCGTTTTGAATCGAGCAAATAGTTGGTGTGCACGAGAACGTATTAAGCATTACACAGTGAATGCTATGGAACGTCCATCATTGTATGAACCATTTATAGCATTGTGTGCACGTTTACATCCACCGCCGACAAAAAGTAGCTTTCCACAATTGCGCCAGGTTATGCAGAAAACACAAAAAAGTGATAGCTAGGACGGGGAATCGGATGGGGGGGGTGGTGGTGTCGACAATATGCTGTGGTGTATAGCTGGATGTCAGCGAATCGGCAACAGCAGTGGCGGTGGTGGGAGTCATGTCGGCGGGCAGTAATTTTAAAAAATGTAACAATGTTCATAGAGCATTATTTGAAGTATTAACGGGTGTTTTTCATTATAAGTTATTCCATGTCAATTTCAGTAAATTTTTAAATAACCTTTTCAATTTATTGGCCGTGTAATACTGGACTATATCGCTGGTTTAGTGGAAGTTTGGATTGTTTAATTGAAAAGTTTTCATAGGATTATCGGTAATAAAAGTCGGAAAAACCATAGTTCTTAATAAATGAAATGGTTAATAAATAATGTTTACTATTACTGAATAACAATACAAAACCGTTTTGAATTTTTTAATACACATTTTTTAGAACCAAAATTTTTAATTTAATTAAACTAAGATACATAAATGATCTTAAGATGAGATATTAGTCACCCAATAGTATATTTTGTCGGTAACATTCCCTATATTCTAAAAAGCTGAACGATATTCCGGAATCCACAATAAGGCAATGAAAATCTACTTAACTTTAACTTTCACTGCGAATTTGAACACCTCGTTTTAAAGCCGACGCCGTGCTCTTTAATTTAACGGCGTTGTTTTCATATCCCAACATGCAACCCTGTAGTACTTCATTTTTCCGCTTTTTTCCGCGCAATGGCCACTTGTCTTCTTCTTCCACGTGAAAATTTATCTGCAGCTGCAAAATATTGCGTGCAAAAGAGTTAAAATTACTGGCGAGATCAACAAAAATATACACAAAATTACTAAAAATAGTTAATTCGCAATCGGTACAATGTCTAAAGACGAAACAAAAGTTGATGTAATGGAAGCTAACGATAATTCGGTGAGTAGAAAATCTTTTAGAAAACCATTGCAAGCGGCGTCTCGTTTTTCATGTGTGTGTTTGTTGCTTGAAGCGCCGCAAGAGCCCCATTTTATTATGAAAAAAACAATAAATGCAGCAAAACAATTGCAATTTTGTTATTTTGTATTGTATTTTGTATTTTTTTAACAGAATGAAACCACCTCGGAAGCGACCACATCGTCTGCTGAGAAGGAAGTCGATTTCGATAATAAAATAGAAACAGATCGTGGTAGACGATTTGACTTTTTGTTGAAGCAGACAGAAATTTTTACACATTTCATGACAAATGCTTCAAAAAGTCCAACAAAACCGAAGGGTCGACCAAAAAAGAATAAAGAGAAGGAAGGGAAGGAGGGCAAGGAGAAAGAAGGAAATGCAGAGTAAGTAGTCGTTGATGAAGTTAAAATAAAAAATAACATTTTTACATCTCCCGGTTTATCTAGTCATCGACACCGTAAAACAGAGCAGGAAGAAGATGAGGAACTTTTGGCTGAGGACACGACATCAAAAGAACTTTTTCGTTTCGAAGGCTCTCCAAGTTACATTAAGAATGGTGAAATGAGAGATTATCAAGTCCGTGGCCTTAATTGGATGATCTCGTTGTACGAGAATGGCATTAATGGAATTTTGGCAGATGAGATGGGTTTGGGTAAAACTTTACAAACCATTTCATTGCTGGGTTATCTAAAGCATTTCAAGTAATTTATTACACCACTTCATTTTTTTGTTTATAAAATATAAGTACATGTATTACATTACAGAAATCAAGCTGGGCCGCATATTGTTGTTGTACCAAAATCGACTTTACAAAATTGGGTCAATGAATTCAAGAAATGGTGTCCATCGCTGCGTGCTGTTTGCCTTATTGGTGACCAAGATGCGCGTAACACTTTTATACGTGAAGTTTTGCTACCGGGTGAATGGGATGTTTGTGTCACATCTTATGAGATGTGTATACGAGAAAAATCCGTTTTCAAGAAATTCAATTGGCGTTATATGGTCATAGATGAAGCTCATCGTATAAAGAATGAAAAATCCAAGCTATCTGAAATTTTACGAGAATTTAAAACTGCTAATCGTCTACTTATTACTGGAACACCGTTACAAAATAATTTACATGAATTGTGGGCATTACTTAATTTCTTGTTGCCGGATGTATTCAACTCTTCCGAAGATTTCGATGAATGGTTCAATACCAACACATGCCTTGGTGATGATGCACTAATAACACGTTTACATGCAGTATTAAAACCATTTTTGTTGCGTCGGCTAAAAGCCGAAGTAGAAAAACGTCTCAAACCAAAAAAAGAAATAAAAATATTTGTGGGACTTTCGAAAATGCAACGCGAGTGGTATACAAAGGTGTTGATGAAGGATATTGATGTTGTCAATGGTGCAGGTAAAGTGGAAAAGATGCGCCTACAAAATATTTTGATGCAGCTGCGTAAATGTACCAATCACCCCTATCTGTTCGATGGCGCCGAACCTGGTCCACCCTATACGACTGACACACATTTAGTGTTCAATGCAGGCAAAATGGTTATTTTGGATAAATTGTTGCCTAAATTACAAGCGCAAGGTTCACGTGTACTTATATTCTCGCAAATGACACGCATGTTGGACATACTTGAGGATTATTGCTTATGGCGCAATTATCAATATTGCCGTTTAGATGGTCAAACACCACACGAAGACCGTAATCGTCAGATTCAAGAATATAATGCGGATGATAGTTCAAAATTTATTTTTATGCTTTCTACGCGCGCTGGCGGTTTGGGTATTAACTTAGCTACAGCAGATGTCGTTATTATTTATGATTCAGACTGGAATCCACAAATGGACTTACAGGTACTTAGTTTTAGGTACTTTGAAGTTTTTAGATATTTACTGACAATTGTTTTGCTTAGGCCATGGATCGTGCACATCGTATTGGCCAAAAGAAGCAAGTACGCGTCTTCCGCTTCATCACTGAAAATACAGTCGAGGAAAAAATTGTTGAACGTGCTGAGGTAAAATTACGTCTGGACAAAATGGTTATACAACAGGGTCGTCTAGTGGATAATCGAACAGCACAAATGAACAAGGATGAAATGTTAAATATCATACGCTTCGGCGCTAATCACGTATTTGCGTCGAAGGATTCGGAACTAACAGATGAAGATATTGATACCATTTTAGAACGTGGCGAGGCCAAAACTGCCGAGGACAAAGCCAAGTTGGATCAAATGGGAGAAGGTTCTTTGCGCACATTTACCGTTGATACGGCAGGTGGCGATGGTGGTACACAGTCTCTTTATCAATTTGAAGGTGAAGATTATCGCGAAAAACAGAAATTGAATACCTTGGGCAACTGGATTGAACCACCTAAGCGTGAGCGAAAAGCTAACTATGCCGTTGATGCATATTTCCGTGAGGCATTACGCGTATCTGAACCTAAAGCGCCCAAAGCGCCGCGTCCACCTAAACAACCTATTGTACAAGATTTTCAATTCTTTCCACCGCGCCTATTTGAGTTGTTAGATCAAGAGATATATTATTTCCGCAAAACTGTAGGGTATAAAGTGCCTAAGAATACGGAATTGGGTTCAGAGGCAACTAAAATACAACGAGAAGAACAACGTAAGATTGACGAAGCTGAGCAGCTATCGGAAGAGGAAATTGCTGAAAAGGAGTCGCTGCTAACGCAAGGCTTTACCGCATGGACAAAACGTGATTTTAATCAATTTATTAAAGCTAACGAAAAATATGGACGTGATGATATTGAAAATATAGCAAAAGATGTAGAGGGAAAAACACCAGAAGAGGTTATTGAATATAATGCTGTGTTCTGGGAGCGTTGTCACGAGCTGCAGGACATTGAGCGTATTATGGGTCAAATAGAGCGCGGTGAAGCGAAAATACAAAGAAGACTATCCATAAAGAAGGCACTCGATCAAAAGGTTTGTGAAAGATGAACACTAACAATTACAAAGACTTTCTAAAATAATTTCTTAATATTGCAGATGTCACGCTACCGCGCGCCATTTCATCAACTACGTCTGCAATACGGCAACAACAAGGGTAAAAACTATGTGGAACGTGAAGATCGATTTCTTGTTTGTATGTTGCACAAACTAGGCTTCGACAAGGAAAATGTTTACGAGGAATTGCGCGATGCTATACGGTATGTGGTAACATTTGTAAAAGAAATACATTTAGAGAAATTTTAAAACTTGCGCACTTTGTTTACAGTTCATCGCCAGAATTTCGTTTCGATTGGTTTATTAAATCCCGCACAGCACTCGAATTACAGCGTCGCTGCAACACACTCATTACATTAATTGAGCGCGAAAATCTGGAACTTGAAGAAAAGGAACGTCAAGAGAAAAAGAAGAAAACAGCCAGAAATTCGACGGGAGGCGCTAGCACTGCAACAGCTCCACCAGCAAAGACAGCTCAAAAACGTAAATCGGATGCAGTACCAATGGAAAAGAGTGCCAAGAAGAAGAAGAAGTAATTTATGAGAGTATTATTGTAGAAATAAAACAAAAGCACAGATACTTGGAGCCGAATATTATGATAAGCGCCGATTTTTTCCAAAAGCAATTTTATTTCATTCAAATCTCGGAGTGCGCACTTTGGAGTCAAATTCGCAGACATATAATACTTTTAGCAACTATTATTTTAAGTGATTGTAGCATTTTTATGCTTATAACTATATATTTCTTAAATCTATATATATATTTATTGAAGCTGAAACACCATTGTTAAAAGGCTTTGGTCTATGTGGCTTTGGAGACGATATTCAATTTGTATTCACCACATTTAAGTATATATAATATAGTATATAGACTACAAAAATTGTGTTTTAAAACTGGAGACAATAGTGACCTAGGCATAACCTCTTTGCCATAATCTCATAAAATTCTACCAAAATCCATCCAAAAATGGCAAAACTTCTACAAATCTAAAATTGCGTAAAGATGAATAAAGATGTTCCAGCAAAAATATTAATCTCTAATAATTTCTGCATATCCTTTGAAAATGGCTGTATTAAACTGAACAGGCTTCCTACAACTGTCGATATTAAATCTGAAAATGAAGTATTTTCCCATCTTTTATAGTTTTTCAGTAGTTCTTTCGATTTTGTAAGCATTTCATACAAGTACGTTAGACAAGAAATGTCCCCCAAATCATCAATCTCAGACGGCTTGCTTATATATACCGGCGAATTAGTGAATTCTACCAGGCACGCATAATAAATGTGTAAGCGGATGCTATTTGGCAAAAATTTCACTTTGAAATATGCATTTTACACCAATTTTGATTTCTGTGTACCAGGCGCGCATAAAAATTAGCTAGGTATGCACAATCAACCGCGGCGTTTTACATAATGATCCCGTAATGGAACAGCTGTTTTTGCACCACATTTTCAGTAGCTGTACCACCCTGTGTTAGAAAAGTCAAACAAACTATTTCTGCGCCAGTTTTATAATTATTTGGGTTGTTTGGAGATTTTTATTTCAATACTGTTTATTTTTGAATTTTTGGCAAATTAAGGAAATAAAGTGAAATGAGCGAAGCGGTAAGAAAAGAAAGAGAACTGTTAACATTAAAATGACAATAAAGAAAATTTTATATAAATCGAAAATTGTTTTTCTTTACGTTTCCGGTCCGGAAGAGTGTTGAACTTGAAAGGACAACAGGCAGTGATATGACCAAGGTGCATGAACGTACATTCCAGCATGCAATCGAAATTTCGCCTCTTATTAAGCAACGCACAATTGGACCAGATTTGCCAGAACACAAAGATGAGACAGATCAAGAAAATGCTCGGCGCGATTGTCTCTTGAATGAGCTGCAACAAAAAAAGAAGGAAACGCCAACAAAACTAATAATTCCATTAGTCAAAACATCGCCAGTGAGTTAAACTTTTGAGAATGAAAAATTCTTTCTACTTACCACCAACTAATTGCATTCTAAAGTCCTTAGATTTTGAATTGGTCAATGCCACAGTGATGCTGCGCGATGCTGAGGATAAACGCAAGAAACATGTACGCCAACAAATGCATGACATGCAAGAGAAGCAAATTACAATACTACGTAATAACGCAATGCGACAACGGGAACAACAAGGCAAATTTGTTGAGCAACGTATAGCAGAGAAGCAGCGCAACGACGCACAACTTCTACAGGAAGCTGAACGCCAAACAACTATTGAATTGCAAGAATGTGAACAACAATTGGCTGCTATGCGATTGCAAGCCAAACGTCAACTGCATCTTTACTCCTTCCAATGTGTAGCCAAGTATCATGGTGTATTTCGTAGTAAATATGAAGCTGTTGCTAAAGCATTAATTTCTATTGATAAACAAGCATTGCTTTCATGTAGTGACTACAATCGGCAATTGAAAGAGCTTGTTGAATTATTTGAGCAGTTAACATGTAGAATTAAAACTGATGATTGTGGTGCGGAGGAATTAAAATTAGCTGATAGTCTTTGTAATAAAATGGATGCTTTATATGCGACGATGAATGAAGATTTGGAGCAACTTTTCAAGCAACAGGCGCAAGCACAGCAAGAAGCGCAACGAAAAGCAGATCAACAAGTAATTGCTGCTGCATTAGCGGCGACACAGCAAAAAGCGCAAGCTAAAGCTGCTGAGGCAATAGCGGCAGACCAACAAGGACAAGCTGCAATTCAAGCGGCAAATCAAAACGTTGTTGGAGCGGAACAACAACAGCAACAAGGTCAATCCACAGCTCAAGTGGAGTCACAGAGAGCCGTTGAGACGCTACAACAAAATATGCCGCAGCAGTTAGCACAACCCTCACAGCAGCACACACAAGTTCCGGCACAAACGGGAGAGCAAGTTAGCAATGCAAATCAGCCTCCTCCGACAAATCAGAATTCTTTTGCACTGAAGTTCTATCAGGAGATATATAGTTTTTATCAAGAGAAAGTGGATGGCGTGAAGCCACTGCAAACAGACGAAAATATGAAAAAATATCGTTTTGCCTGTCAAAAAGCTATCAACATACCATTGAATGCCATATCGGCTGTTAGTCCACAACATTTGCAGGTTCGTATGCTAAAGCTATGTATATTCTTATTAAGAGTGTCGAACAAGACTAGTTAAGTTTTCAAACTCAAATCTGCAACTGTTTCTTCTTTCAAATTTACAAAATGTTCTATAGCTTTTTTTATTTCATTTTATACGATTAGGATAAATTTGAGCGCATCTTTAGCTTTCTCAATGGACAACCACTTAAGACTGCCGAAGGACAAGTCAGTGTTAACGATCATCCTTTGGGACGCAATTATTGCTTGTTGCTTACAGCGAAACGATTTGTAAATCAAGGTGAAACTGCTATTTCCAGTAATCCACAAGCCGCTTTTCCCGTCGCATCCGTAGTAGTTTCACTTTGGAAGCTTATACCAGATTTTGGAAAACTTTTCCTGGCATATATATTTAAGGAATCACCATTTCTAGTTCCATTTCGCGGCAAATCCGTAGACGAATATAACGATTTGAAACGGCAAGCGGGTATAACACGCCTATATGCAGCTATTATGATTACAAATGGACGCAGAGCTGAAGGGCCCACACATCCATTTGGTATTGATCATGCTTGGCGTTGGTTGGTTGATTTTACCAATCTTGAACCAATGCCAGATATAAGCGCTACTTTAATATTGGAAATGCTACAAACACTGGGTTATGCACTATGTCGTACTTATGGTAGACAATTTACAAAACTACTTCTATACATACAACGTGATTATTTTCCAAAACTGGCGCAAGTAGATGAAGGTGGTCCAAGAACGCGTTTGGAAATGCTCTTCATGAACTACATAAATCAAAATCAAATTCCTGAACCACAAGGAACGCTGCCGCCATCATTTTGGTAGAACTTAGTTATACTATATATATAAATATGTAATACGTAATAAAATAGTTAGTGTTTAGCGATGTTTCTAATTTGTGTGACATTGTTGTTGTAAATCAAGGAATTCTAAAGTTAGTATACTACTTGTAACGTTTAGTATTTTTGTTTACTCAAATATAATTACCAGTTGTAAAACTGAAAATATGGCATTATTCATAACTCACTTACAGTATATGTTTTTCTGTTGTTGTTGTTGTTGTTTCCTGCTTTCAACATTTTATTACATCAGAGAAACTACTTACTGCAATTACTTATGATTTCTAAAATTTTCACAATTTTATGCCTTAGTTTGGGGTTTTCATGCCACTTTGAAACAGCGCATGCAAAAGTCCTTTTCATCCACTTTTTCTGCTCACTCAATCTTCTTCATCATCATCACCATCTTCAAGATCTAAGTCTTCTAACTCATCTCCCAGACCCATAAACAGTTCTTTGTTGATAGGTGCCGCATCATTGGCAGGTGTACTATTTTCATTATCATCTGCCGCTATTGCTGCGGCTTCATCCGCTTGCTGCTTCGCTCGTGCTTCCGATTGTTCTTGTAGACGCGATTCAGACGCTACCGTACCCGATCCATCGGCTTCTTGTGCTGCTAGTGAAAGTGCTGCTAAATCCAACTCCTTAAACTCCATCGCATCCTCATCATCCGAACGTGCATAATCATCAAATGCTGCATCACCATCTTCCATTGGTCCATCATCCACCAAATCAGGATTGAAACTGAACATCTCTCTTCCGGATATACCAAATTGTTTGCCTTTGCTAAAGTCATTCTTCTTCTTTTCCTCTTCAGCAGCCAATTTTTCTTTTTTCTCTTGTATTTTGCGTTTTTTCCATGCCAAGAATGTTTCTAATGTAACGCGCGTTTGACTTGCTCCCAATGCGGCACGCTCTCTTTCGATTAAATCGACAAGGGAAATTTCACTAGGTTTATCGGCGTTCTTTTTATCCTTTTTGAGTACATAACCGGGTGGCAGCGCATGACGGTATATACATTTCTCACCATTGGGACATTCCCAGAACCAACCATATTTGGATTTTTCAACAGCTTCAAGGAAATATTTGCAAATCTGTAAATATAATAAAGATAAAGGAAATAATGTAACTGAGATATAGAAATGTTGGAAATTCTTTACGACCGTACGTAACTGATAATACACCTCCAAAAATATCGAGATAGGTATCAAAAGACGCGCTTTGATCTCTGTAACAAGAATCCAAATCCGGAAAACCAATATTTTCAGTAGTTTGCGAGATATTTGCAATCAAAGTTCAGAATTTTCTGTCATTTTCATGTGGTTGTTGTAATCACACTACCCTGTGAGAAAAAAAGTGGCACGCGGAAGGACATCACCGTGGCGGTAGCCACGGTTTTGGCAACTACCTGGAGTTGGAATGGCGTATCCCAGGGTTATTTTTTGAAGCGCGGCCGAAGGCCGCCAATGCGGTACTCCTCCGGGTTGAGGCTTAGAATATGCCCGCGGTAGGCATACCGGTCGTAAGAGGCGACCAATATGCACAAAGGTAATGATGTGCAACTTGATGGTTGATCTACGGATATGATAACTCCCACCTCTCATTACCCATCTTCTCTTTCCTTTCGGAAGGAGGGATGACATGACCTAGAAGGTTGAACTGGTCATACCAAATCGCTCCCACGACAGTCGAGCCTACTCTTCTAACACCCATATCCCTCTGGTCCTCCCCTGTTGAAGCCGCTAGGTTTCTAGGACTTCCGTTAGAAGAGTTCGATGACAATATTGGGTAAGGTTGATACTGACTACCTTGGCAGGGCAAAGTAGTGTTACAACAACAACAACAGTACCGGAGCGTTCCGGGTTCATATCCGGCCAAGGACTGTTATTTCGACAACACTCCCCAAAACCTTCGGGGAGTGATTTTGTTGTTAAAACAACAACAACAACAACAACAACAACAGCCGCCAATGCGGAAAGGTGTTCTGCACATAAAAAACATGGATCGGACCCCTATATCAGGATTTGACCTGGGTCATTTTTTGGTTTTTTGTTAATAACTTTTCACTGAACTAAAATATTTCTTTTCCGGATTCGGATTCTTGTTACAGAGGTCAAAACGCGTCTTTTGGTACCTCTCTCGATATTTTTGGAGGTGTATTAGCAGTTACGTACGGTCGTAAAGAATTACAGAAATGTTAATTTAAGACTCACAATATCAGTAGTTGGTCGTTTCTTTTCAGCCGAGTGCTTCTTATCCACCACCTCCTTCAATTTTGCATCATCCCAATTGGCCATATTATCGTCCTCATCATCACGCATATCTACATAAATTGAACGCTTCTCGGTCTGCAAATAGATTTAACAGATGAATTGAAATCAATTATCATTATTTTTGGTGTACAGTTTTCTATCTACACATACCTTTTGTTCAATCGACAAATCATGTGAAAATTTGCATTTATCACCTTTGGTGCAGCTGCCCTGTTTAAAGAATGCACAAACGACCGACTTTGGATCAGTACCTTTTTCCACTTTTTGCGTTTGAACTGGCCGAAATATCAAAGCCAATTCACGCTGTTCTTGCAATTTTTTCTCCTTCTCTTCTTTGCGTTTATCGCCATCGGTACGCGGATGTTGCCCACCAGACTGCACCTGTTTCTGTACTTGTTGAATAAATTTTTGTTGTTTCGAGCCTTTCTTATTTTTCAAGCCAAAAGTCTTATCCTGTATTTGATATCCCATCAATGTTTTTATGAGTTGGCGTTAGGGAATTCATCAAGATCACAGAAGCAACCAAAAAAAAAGTAAGGTTAAGTTCAATTATATTCCTTCTTTTAGGTCAAGTACAAAGAAATTTACCTCAATGACTTTTTCCTTCTTCTTTTGCTCGGTTTTTTTACTTGCAGCTGGTGCTTTTTTAGGTGGCATTTTGGATTGAATCCAGGATTTTGCAGCTCCACAAAATTATTTCGCCCGTGTGGCTAAAAATGAAAACAGTTCAAAAAGAAATCACAAATTCCAAATGACAATTGGTTGTCATAAAACGTCAAACTTGCCAAATGCCAACGCCAGCATTGCCAGTTGCAATTATCATTTTTTTAAATTCTTAGGGCTTTTCTGCAAAAGTAGTAAAAAGCAGTCAGAAGTTATTAGAAATTGATCAATCTGACTAAGAGCACAAAAAGAGAGTATTCTTCTCTCAGCAATTAGCTTATTCGTGAAAAATCAATTTAAAAAAGCAAATTTTAATTTCTGTAGCATACTTATAGGAGTTAAAAGTACCCACTCGGTTATAAAAGGGAACAATTGGTCTCTCCATAGGACATGCTCACACTGGCGTTAATTGCATCTTCCTTTGCGAATTTTCCCGGACGCGTAAAGTTAGGACTAGTAAAGTTATAGAGTGGTCGCACTCCTTTTGTTGGTAATGAGGCTAATTTTTAGAGTATTTACCTTCAATACTACTGCTTTGATTGTCGTTGCAGTATCATCCAAAATAAGAAAGGTCTAATTATTATTTTTAAGGGCCCGTTCCGAATCTTCTTGGACTGAGGATCTTTTACTGGTGGTACCGTATTTATTTTATAAGCCTGATAGATCCTCCTCAAAACATCTGTGTCTTATCCGATTCAAGGATGGGTACTCAAGGACTAGAATATGCAAATTGGTCTGTGGCGATAACAATACCTTGTTTGTCGGAGTAAATCTCCCCAATATCATCGGGAAGTGTTTTTGTTGCTACTTAAACATATCAAACAAACCGTCTTCCAGGCACCGGTGGAGTCTATCAACTTAAAACCATTCGGCCCAGTCTTACCATAAAAGTTAAATCTTCCAACTGTGCTGACTAACACTACCCTTTCGCTCTTAGACCCAGTCATCCAAATCGTCAGCTATTGGATGAAACTCCGCCCCCCAGAGACATAAGGAAACATCTCCGAAAGCATTATGATGAGATCCGGCATCACATCTCGTTGTCGTTTGATCTGCGGGACCATAGGCGGGCCCTAAAGGACCTCCACACTGAGTCGGTGGACAGATCCCTCAGATCCCGGCCTGTGAACCCCGTTATTGGTGCCCAACCACCCGTCCTTGCTGAAGAAGAACGTGTCCTTCCGAGGGAGACTAGAGTCATGCTGGCTCAACTTCGGTCTGGATATTGCAATAGGCTGAACTCCTATTTGTCCAGACTGAACCCCACCATACCGAACACATGCCCTGCATGCGGTATGGTCCCCCACGACACGCAACATCTCTTTTCGTGTTCTTCGAAACATACTCTTCTAACTCCCCTATCACTTTGGTCCAACCCTGTGGAAACAGCGCGTTCCTTGGACTTCCGTTAGAAGAGCCCGGAAGCACTGCTAACAACAACAACAACAACAACCCTTAAGTTTAAAGAATCACAAAAAGTTAAACAGGTTTTTTAACCCACTCAAAAACGAATCCTTTGCGGAAAAACCGCGGATGGCGAAGCCGGTGTTGGATGGACTAAAGGTTATCTTTTTTAGACACCGAAGGTCATAGACTCACAAGGTGATTATGTGAAGAAAAACTTAGATGGGTCCGAAGGTTTACTTACCTAAAAAGGATAGCGTTTTTTTGGTATTCTAATTTCCAGTGATAGACGTTTATATGGCGAGCTATCTCATCCAACTCGTGGTAATCGCTGCTTTAATTTCCCATGCGCGTGGGAGACTCGGCCTCATTTTCTCTGATTGGCTTTAGTGTTCCCAAAAAATAGGCTAGTCGCTGTAGATATTAAGGAATGCACTGAGGGCGTATGTTTGGCGTCAACAGTAGCGCGTATGGCTTATTTACAATTAGCAAAGCTATGAATGAATGTGGAATAAGCGAGCCAGTTTTTATGTTGGCACAATTGCAAAATTCAAATAATCATAGAATCAAAAGCTGAATACCAAATAATAAATTATAGAGATTTGTGCGAATGAAGCGCCAGAAGGTGATTTGCGTACAGCAGCAACAGCTACAGGAACAACAAAAACAATAGCGGCAACAGTGACGTTGACGGGTTCGGACCACACACATGACTATGGACCGCACATGCCGATAATATAAATAAATTTATACATATAAAAATCATTTATGCAATGCATCCACACAAACATGCATAGAGATGTGCGTTCAGACAAGCAAGCACACATATGGGCGTTCTGCACATTGAGACAACAACCACACATACATACATACATTTTACCGACCGAATTTGGAAAAGACCACCCAAAAGACGAATTAAAGACCACACACGCAGAGACGCAGGCGGTTAAGCAGCGGCATAAACAACGAACTAACAGTCAGCCTTGTGCAGGGTTGCCATATAAAATTTTTATTTTGTACTAATTTTGTAGATTGGCCCGTAATCATAGTCGTCAACTATTTTATTCACAAACCATAGCATAGCTTTGGAAATAAGCGGAAAAAGTCAAACTCTAGTTGGGAGTAAGCGTGGTGACATCGTACAACCGTAGACACGAACCGTGATTTAAAAATGTAAATGAGACTTTTGTTAAAATGAAATTTTTGTTAAAATGACATTTCTGTTAAAATGACACTTCTGTCATTTTAAAATTAAAACAACGTTTTAGACATCAAATGTATTTTAAGTTGGCAAAGACAGACATGAAGTAGATAAAACCCTTTTTCAATTTGACTACGACAATGGGCCAATGGGTTTAATTGCGCTAGCATTCTCAAATCCTTTTCTATCGTTTTCCCCTATGAAGGCTGAAAATTGTAAGCTATCGGTATAGAGCTGTGGGAAGAGTAAGGAAAGGAAATAAACTTGAAATCATACTAAGGGTCCAGAAAACACTTGACGTCCAAGGCATCGGAGAGCATCTAACGCATTATGACGGGGTGCAGGTTCATATAACAAGGTCGTCGAGTTTCAGGCTCACCGACAGTCGCTCAGAATTGAAGAACTCCTTGCTCAGGTCACGTCCGGTAAACGCCGTCATGCCTCATGGCCCCAACTGCACTTTGTCCTATTGAACTAGGAGCAATCTGGTCCCTGAACCAGGCTTTTACGTATAATTCACTGACAAGCCAAAATATGCTAACTTCTAAACAAACTTGTGACCTGTGGCAACCAGGGCCATGCACTCTGAAGCTGAAAGTAAAACTCTACAACAACAAAATCAACTGTTTAACAGCGACACTAGAACAACAAAACCACTCTACAAGAGAGATAAAGCAACAAAAAAAACAACAAATCATTGAAGCAAGAACAACAAAGTAGAGCAATGCCTGCGGTTGAAGTTCAGTCCGAAAGCAATAACAACAAAAACAATAGCCCACATACAAGAGTGTTTGGCGTCTGCAGGGGGATGAATGCGTAGGGCTGCTGCCCCAATGGATTGAAAGGCATCTTAGAAGTGCGGGTGTATGAATTAGCCCCCACTGAATTAACCCCCACCGGGCAAAATGACTGAAGCCCCACCAATGTCTCAGTGAATCTTTCCCCACCAAAAATTACAGAATCCCAACGAAAAAAAAATGAATTAAACCCCACGAAAATGATTTTACCACCAATCGAAATGAATTAAGCCCCACCAAACGTGGGGGTTCTTACATGACAGGATCCCCACGAAAAAGAAAGGAATTAATCCCCACGAAAATGACTTTAGCCCCACTTTACTTCATTGAATTTATTTTGCTTGCTTCAAACTTCAAGTTTTTAAATCAAAATTTTAACAAAAATTCAATTGTACATATGTATGTATGTAATATTTAAAAAGAAACAAGTTAAGAATTAAATAAAAATACATATGTAAATGTTCGTCAACATCTTGACGACAAAAAGGTCATTTTGGTAAAATTGGTGGGGCTTAAGTCATTTTGCCGGGTGGGGGTTAATTCAGTGGGGGCTAATTCATACACCCTAGAAGTGCTACTAACTACTGATTTGTTGAAGGAGTAGGTAAAAGGAAAAAGCTGTTCCTGGATTACGGGCAGTTTCGACTGCTGCTTCTAAGTCTTCTCTTCAAAATTTACGGAATCTACATGTTCAATGCCGACTCCGAACGACAGCTGCCGAGGCAAATGGATTTTTGCTGAGGAGGGTTTTCATGATTATAGTATGTCGAGAGGGCTGCGGATCACTGTCGAGGGGTGACATTTCCTTAAACACTTTAATGTTACCAGCCACGAAAAGGTATACTTTTCCGGCGGACGGCCATAAGTGCCCTCCTAAGCCTATGCCTAGTTTGGCAAATTCCCTCTCGAAAGAAATGATAGGCATCTTGCTACTTAGAGCCTGTGAATAAGAATTGGCTCTATTGATTATAAAAATCAGCTACTTTAATTATAGCTCCCCGTTGTTATTCGAAGTCTACCTACGCCCATGCATACATAGATAATATTAGCAAGCCAACAAACAAACAATTTGGTCTGCATGAGAAACATAGAAGGGTTGATTCAAGCAAAAAGGAAGGGATTGAGAGCAATCGTTGGCGGATGAAATGGAGTTGTTTTATTGTTGTTGTTGTTGCTGCTGCTGTTGATATTGCTGCTACTAATTTTACTTCCTCTATTTGAGCCAATCTACAGCTATACGAGTATGCACAGCCATACAAACAAAAACGTGCGAGCCGCATACATAGATATGTATGTACATACAAACGTAGGTATCACGTAACTTGTGTGTGGTCTCTCAATTGCTGGGCACCCGGTGTCTGGTTGTTTATTATTTTATATTATCGATGATTTCGTGTTGGAGTCGCGTGCTGCGGTTGGTCTGTCCGTCTTACCGCCCTCAATGTGACCACACACAGCGTAACACACGAGCAACTTGATGGTTTCGTATTTGCTGCTTGCCATGCCATTTGATGTTTGTTGTTGCATTCGCATCATCACATTGTGGGGCGGAAATTGGCAGTATGCCCACACAAATTGATTCAAATGACAAGCAAATATCATAAATTCATTGCACCATTACCCCATGGTAGGTGACACAAGCAGCAGCAGCTGTGGTGGCCGTGAAGTTCAAGTACTTATGTTTGCTTAGCTTTCCTTCCAACCTCTTCTAAGCAGCTGTTCTGCCTTATCATTTACTCTATGAAATTATTACCGTTCTGTGTAACAGCTACAACAATGTCAAAAGAATGTCGGAATGCGTGAGAACAGTCATATCCACATAAATGTACAACCCACAATCGGTAGCTAGCCTCTCAAAAGTTTATCTGAAGTTTAGTGCTGAAAGGCTGCGGGAATGAAGAGTGAAATGAACTGTCGGGATAATTTTAAGACAGCCCAAGAAGGTCTCTCTTCCGGGAGTGGTATGACCCGGAACCATGCACTGTGTCTAAAGACGATTAAGAGCTGATGATGGTAATAGCCCCAACCATTCGAATTTAATATTCAGATTATCTCTGACCATCGTCATCAAGCTTTTCTAACCTACCTACAGCAGGATTGTTCAACAGGGTTGGACCAGAGTGATATTGGTGTTAGAAGGATAGGCTAAAAGACCACCGTGAGTGGACATGCCATATTCAGTGAAAGTATTTGCTATGGTGGGGTTCAGTCTGGCTAAGTAAGAGTTTAATCTGTTACAATATCCTGTAACTTGGAAGTTATTAAGGCGGCATGCCTAGCGAAGATGGAACCGTTGTCAAATGTCACGCACAAGGTTTTGGGCCCATCTACACGGACGTTTAACTCTTGCCCACTTCCGTAAGCCACGTCGTAAAAAGGGTCGCGGTCGAGTTAGTTGGGGACAGGGTCATGCTTCGCTCGAAAAAGAAGCTGGAAAGGAGGGGTAACAGTTGATTTTAGTACAGCGTTCATCAATGGATTGGCCATAACCCGATGCCCTAATCGTGCAGTCATCAGCAAGGGAAACAATAGAGACTCGCTCTGGTGGAGGAGAACGATCCGAAAAATAGAAATAAACTAAAGAAGGGAAAGGGCATCATCCTGCGGCAACGCTTATTTCATTTGTCGTTTTATGGGTCTTGTCGAATCCGATAACAGGTCCGGCTTTTTCGCAGAAATGTCTAGCTTAATAATCGTAGTATGTAAATTCAAACTTGGGTTATCCGACATTATATCCAGTGTATGCCCCGATTAAGGTATTAAACTTGCGTGTTAATTACATGACCATGACCGTACATCCGCATGTATGTATGTATGTACATATGTATGTACCTATATTAGGAGTGGGATTTTTTTACGAATAATATTCGAATAAACACTATTCGAATAAAAGAATAAAAATATTCGTTGCAAAAAATTCGAATAGTATTTTTTTGAATTATTTATTCGTTTATTCGAATAGTACTATTCGAATAGTACCATTCGAATACCACTATTCGAATAGTTGAACAAATATTGCTACATCTTGAGCACACATTTGTACACTCAAACATATGTACATACATACATACATACATACATACAAAATATAAATTCATGCTCATAGGTACAAGCAGGAAATCAGTTAATATAATTTTCTAAATCTATTAATACACTAGTACTATTCGAATAAAGGAATAAATAGTTTGAATAAATACTATTCGAATTTTTTGTACCCGTCGAATAAAAATTGTATTCATTCGAATAATTTTTTTTCGAATAGTCCCATACCTAACCTATATGCTATGTCAGTTTATGTTCGCATGGGCATAGTCGTCGTCGTCGTCGCCGTCGTTTCTTGTATGCGCCACCACATTTGCTTTGCAATTTACGCGCTTTGCATTGTTCCTTTACATTCCAGCTTAATTGAATTATTGTTATTGTTATTGTCGTTTTTATTGCTGCATTGACATCGCTTTTACGCTGATTCATACGTCAGTGTAAAGAAAACCCTCTCTACCCACTCGCTTACAATGGAGCGTCTTAGTACCTCTGTCAGTTCCGTCGTCAATTACCTATATTCATATTTGATGTTGTTGTTGTTGTTGTTCGTAGCTATGTTCATATATCGCTACAATGCATTACGACGGACACATCAATTGGGTGGCCGTTTCATTTCATTATGCGTTGGCTGTCGGTTACATCTCCTCACGCCTCTTGTGGCTTTACTTCAATCGGCAGAAACCCATTCAAGTACTTAGAGGCTCCGAATGTGCTGCGATGTGTGTGGTCGAGTGTGTCACAAACAAACATGAGCAAAATGTGATGATACATTTGCCGAATGTGTAAAACCCACAGAGATACTGAGTTATCTACATATGTTTGTATGGATACATTAGGGTGGGCAAAAATTGTATTGCGAGTGAATCGAATGGATGGCTTGATTGAGTTCTAATACCAAAGAAGTTTTTACACATGGCTTGTAGACAAAGTTGGAAGAGCGTTGCGAGTTCCGCCCTCATTTATGGGCTTATCACGGCCTACTCCTCCTTAATACACTATCGGCTTCTTTCCACTACAAGCAACCCTGCTAAGCTTCGGAAAAAAGGACATTGCCTACAGAATCAAATGATCAGTGAAGCGAAGGGGGAAGAGAGTAGGGAAAGTGCTTTGAGATGTCGGTTGACACAAATTTTGAGTGAAAGTTTTACCAGAAAATTACAAAAGACGCACTGTGGCGGATGCAGGCTTTTGGGCAGGGGTGGAGGTCCAAATTTGTTTATGAAATATCGATAACATTTTTTATCCACAGTTTCTGATTTTTGGATTTCGAAGGTGCTGGACTTTGACCCAAATAACCAAAAAACTCTATTTAGCAATTTTTTGTATCTCTGTCTGTATGTTTGTTAGTGCATCACTCAAAGACAGCTGTATTAAATGTCATGCAATTTTCACCGATGTATTGCTAGTGGTCCAACTTAAAATTTAGAGGCCGTTTTACACAATCATGGCTATAACAATTTGTTTAAAAAACTAGATTTTATAATTCCTTTACAAAAAAAATGCCACGCTTTTTTGAGCCATCTTAATGTAGATTTATATGAAACCGTATTCGAGTATATTCATAGTTTGAGTTGAAGTGGAAGTTTAAATAATACTCGTAAATATTATTATGCTCAAGAAGAGCTATATTATTTATATGAAAATGTTTATGCGTTTGTCGTAGATGTGTATGTATGCACTTAAGGATATCTGAAATACCCCACAGTGAAGATCTGAAGTGTCATTTCAAAAATTTACTTAAGTATTGCACATACAGGGTGTGTCAAAATGTGAGCTGAGATCTTGGATTTTAAAACTGCTGTAGGGTCTGAACAATGGTGGAAGTGCCGCTTAACGGTGATACAGGATTTATTGAGATACGGACTTTACGCTGATAAAGAATCCACGTAATTTTTTATGTTTTGCAAGGTCACCCTGTGTCAACTTTTTTATTCACTAACCATAGCATAGCTGTGGCAATAAACGTATAAAGTCAAACTCAAGTTTGGTGTAAGCGATATCACAAACACAATCATAGGCAAAAACCGTGATTTTAAAATGTTAAAATGACATTTTTGCTAAAACTAAATTTTTGTTAAAATTACATTTTTGCTAAAACTAAAGTTTTATTAAAATTACGTTTTCGACATTTTAAAATTAAAACTTCTTCTTAGACATATAATGTATTTCAGGTTGACTATGACAGACATTAAATGATATTTATTTTAGAATCATGTTTAAATACATAGATAAAATTCTATTTTAATTAGTCTATAATTAAGGGCCATAAATGCCCAAATATCATAAAGTTTATGGATCTCATCTCTCAAATAGCACTTCGGATTGTTGATAATATTTTAATTAGCTAGCTCCGAGATTATTTTTTATTGAATGGTCGACCGGAAGAGGGGTGTAAAAATACATCAATCAAAAGAAAATAAATGTCAGCTCATCTCTTAATTCTAATGAAATTGAAGCATTGTGGCTTCAACCTTCGTTACTCGTCTTATTCAATTTACAATGTGTGACGTTACTTTGTTAAGCCTTTTTAAAGGGAATCGGCTGTAAAGACACACACTTCGTTTCCCTTAGTCTTACTTAGTAACTAATAGAAATATCCAAACCACGGAAATCGATTTAAATAAAAATGAGCTTGTCTTTCCCAAAACAATTTATTAAATTTATACGCAACGAGGACCACCATCGTAAGCGAAAAATACGAAAAGCAAAAACAACAATTATAATAACAACAATACTAGAGATGAGCATATTTACGGGATGAGCCATAAGAAAATTTCGGATTTATTGTAGAGCAACCCCAGTGCAGCGGTGAATTTGATGAGCTGTCAGATAAATGGCGATTTTAGTCAGAGATGAACTCATCACAGGACAGTGAACTTTTGAATTTAGGACTGTGGAAAAAACTACTCTGACACTGTCACTTCCAAAACACATGGACTGACTAAGAAATACCATAAAATTTTGGGTGTGACTACTTAAAACCGAACAGCCTGATAAACACTATGATGATTTCGGCAAACTCCTTATGGTCTCACGCTATAGAAACTGTCAGCCTGCTAGAGGCGATTGAAGACAATTAACTTAAATCGACGTATCGATTAGTGAGAGCAACTTACAGTTACAAAAACAACAAAAAACTGCATATAAAAATCACGAGATATGGAGGTCAGACTTTCGGTATAAATAGGATCGGTATTTGAGTTTTAGTCCCGTGCTCATCTCTTTTCAAGAAAACCCACTGCAATGAAGAGCTTAATTTCTAAGGCAACAGAACTCAACTAAATTGTGACCACACACATTTGAATTCCGACAGAGAGCTACATATTTGCATACACGAGTGTGTATGTTTAGGCGTATGACTATGCCACGAAAGGTAAATACCAGGCGCGTATTCAGGGGGGGGTTTCGGGGGTTCAAACCCCCCCCGAAATTTCCGAAAATTTAAAAATATACGTCTGTACTAGAATAATTACTCTATTCACTTTTAAAACCCCCGTTAAGAAAATAGCATTAATAGCAATAATGAAAATACGAAAGAATAAAATTAAATAATATTTCACACTGAGAGAAGATATTGGTAGTCGCTAATCAATTGTCAGAGCAAGTCTGAGAGGTCACAACTAAATTCCTGCAATGGTTCACTCATTTCGCCCTTTAAGAAATTCGCGCAAAACTATCAGTCTTGCTCTGCATAAGATCAACTTAGCATCTCAACTACATACATACATATGTAGCTTGTTAACAACAGTAAGAGTGATTCGAACTAAAGTCTGTTGAAATTTAAATTAACTGCTTTTCGAGCCATGAATACAGCGGGAAAAAATCGTAAAAACGAGTGTCTCTCGTTATTATAGTCACGGTTGCCAGAGGTTTAACCAAAAAAGTGAACAAGAAGTTAGTTTCCAAAAATTACTAAGCTGTACACAACGCAGTCGTATTGAATTATCAGAGAAAGTAAAAATTAAATTGTGCTTATACTTGTGAGGTGATAATAAAAAGTGACGCTTATTTGGCAAAAAAGGATTGAAAAAGTTTAAAAGAAAGCCCGGTATGCTGTTGAAAAGAAAATGATTAAGAAATATTTTCAAGCATTTCTTGACTATGAAATTGTCATGAATAGACAACAAATGTTGACGTTCCTTTTTGCATGTCGAATAATTGCAATTTGCCGCTTTTTATATGAATTTCAATGTTATTTTATTATATTTTTTGTTTTTATTTTTCCGAAGCTTCAGTTTTTCTTCAAGAAATAAAGCGACAACTATTTACTTCTTGCCAAGGCCTGAAGAAATCCTACACAAAATTTCAAAACAAACAATAAAAATAAATATTATTTGATTTTAAACTTTTTAGGGCTACATATACACCTAGACCAGTATGTTTGCGTTCAAAGTGTTGTTTGGAATTTCCAGTAAGATTAACTTCCTTTGAATAATTTCATTATTTTTGTATGAAAGAATGTGCAAAAAAACAATAAAAAAACTGCAACTCAAAGTTAAGAACTTTGTGGAAAATTCATGAAAATTCAAGAAACTCGGAAAATCTAACTAATTCTAACTTTTTAGTAAAAATGTTTAAATTTTTTCGAGTTTGCAGTTTTGTGGCCCGTTCAATTAAAGTGAACAAAGATAGGAATCTTAAGCCGCTAGAAGAATTGCTCGATTTTTGGCAATTTTTTTTCTAGCCAAGTGCATTATTTTCCATACAAATTTGTAAGCGCAATATTTTTATATTGAAGAAAATGCTCTTGGTCGGCTTTTGACAATTGAACGACCAGCAAAACTGCATACGCGAAAAAAATCAAAAAAAATTTACGAAAAATTTCGATGAAATTTTGTCGAGATTTCTTAAATTTTCATGAATTTTCCACAAACTTTTTAACTTTGATTTGCAGAATTTTCATTATGTATTTACACATACTTTCATTCAAAAATAATGAAATTAGTCGAAAGAAATTAATTTTACTGGAAATTCCAAAAAAAACCCTTTGAACGCAGACATACTGGTCAAGGTGTATGACCAAATTTGGTTTAGAATTAAATTTACGCCGGTAGTCATAGAAATGCGCCTAATAAAAATTATTTAAATTTTATACCGAAAATGTTGTTAACAATTGTTTGTTTTTTTAAAAAATGTTAGGACTAGAACCGATCAGTGCGCAATGCTCTACCTACTGAGCTACGGCGCACTCATGAATTTTGTGCGAAAAGTGCACATATTCGCTGTCTATACGACTTTTGTTGTATTTTTGTTTATCCCGGTTAAGTTTTAAATCTAAACCGCAAAAATTTGAGAAAGGCTTGAAATTTATTACCAAAAAGTTTTAAAAATTGTGTAAACCAATGAGTGGTTTAAAATTTAGGCTCAAATTTTTAGCCGTGTAGAAAGAGGAAAATTTTAAATAAATAAAAGTATAAATATGTAATATGTGAAAATATAAATATGTGTGTATTTACAGGTAATTCTTATTTACTGACACTTTGGCCAAAAACCCCCCCCGAAATTTTTTTCTGGCTACGCGCCTGGTAAATACAATTCGAAATTTATTTTTTTTCCAAAGCTGTCAAACCCACGCAATCTGAGATGCGCACGCATAAACAAAAGTCAAGGAAGAAGATGGGTGTACGGATCTATATCTAAATATGTACCAATATACATACATATATATGTACATACGTACAAAACATGACAAAAAATAACAAAAAACTCCCACGAATGAATTCCGTGTAGGAAATAAAAGCATAGTGAAATCAAAATTGAGTTGACACAGGGTGACCTTGCAAAACATAACAAATTTCTTCATGTGACCAACCAATTTAATTTTTTTTTCATGAGGGTATTCCCTTACATTTCATTTTAGCTAAAATCTTTGTTTAATATGACTATGATTGACCAACTTTTTGAATTGTATTTTGAAATGAAGTAAATATTTTAATTGTGGGCCAATGTAGTGCCTAGAGAGCTCTCTTCAAAATACTTCATAAATATTTTGTTATATTACAACAACAATAAAAACGAATTCTAAACGTTTTAATCAGCTACTTGCCAATAGCTATAATTTTTCCTACTGGGTTTGGTTAGCTCCAAATCGTTTGCTGTAGAATGTCGAACCTTTGAATGGGATTAAGTCCATGTACATATGTACATATTTGAAAAAGACTGAAAAGCTATGAATTGTATTCAAGGAATTCGAACATTGAAATGAGGAAGACATCCATGCGACTAATCCCAACCAATACAAATCAACAATAGAAGAAGATACGTAACTTTAAACGAACTTGAAGAAGACAAATGAAAAAAAAAATAATAATAAAAATAGGAAACAGGGATCGGTTAGCTTAATATATTGACTGCTCCTCAGCAAAGCAGAGAGGGCAGTGGGCCCATTGTGATCTACCACCCTTAGATGGGCAAAAAGTTGGACCATTTCATCTGTATAATCTAGCGCGGATTGCCTTCGATTTCCACAGAGTTTAGTTCTACTAAACTTCAGTCATCCCATAGGTGCTGAAGAACTTTTTTGTTTGGATCCAGAGACTTACACCCTTTCCCCACATTAGAAAGTGTTCTGTTGATAAGCCAACTAAATAGTGGGCCTAGGGTGAGACTATTTGAATAAAGTAAGCACTTGGTCCAGGGCTCGTTGATGCGATGCCACAAGTTTGTGAGATCCAAGCCGGTAATACCATGTAGCAAGATGAAGCGGAATTTTACTCGAATTTAGCTCCCGATTGAAATCGATAGTATCTACTTAACTCAATATCGTTATTCCAAAACTTTCATTTCAAGATAAAAAAAGTATTGTTTTTGGTCCCTGTAGAAACTAATGAATTTCACCGAACTAACCGAATCATGATGATCATTGGTAATTTTGCCTACAATGGCCATACATGATGGTTTGGTTTATTATAATATTGTTATTGTTGTTATTTTGTCTTTGGATACTATTCTAGGTAACTTCAGTTCTGACACCTTTGTGTGCGGTATTTCCTTTCAAAATGTCAGAGTAGAACCAATTAAGATGTCCCATGAAATGCAAACAACTAACAACTCAATACGAACAATAACAAACAATGTAACAAATGATGAACGAGGGTGGAGACGACCACGCCAACGGCGGCGAGAATAAAAAAACATGAAAACAATGCATAATATTTCTATACAACAGTCTCAGTGAAAAGTGGATAGAATTGCAAGCGAATGGCTGTGATACTTTCTATTGAGCGCGTCATCTTAGATACATACATACATATGTATGTCCATATATAGACGCCTAAGAACATGGTGGTGCGCACTGTTTTATTCAGGGGATCACGGAGAGTAGCGAGCGTGTATATACACAGTGATCGTGAAACGGTCCTAAAGTCGTCAGGAAAGGAATAAAACAAACTCGTCAAGTCAAATGGGTCGCTCTTCTCATGCGAACTTACGCTTTTCGATTTGAATAAAGTTTGGTAAATTAGTAAGGTTCGGACGAAAAAAATTTTAAATTAAATTAAATAAACTCTTTTTTTTTCATGCAAATATATAATTTTTTCTTGTTTTATAAGGTTTTTTTTCATATTTCGATAGCTACAGTAGTTAAAACAATGGATAAAATATTTTTGAAATATCTAATTTTGAAAAATTTTCGCTTTTTAAAATAGAAAAAATTTAAGTTTGCCATTAATTTTTTGATCCTTTTTTTTCGAAAATATGATTTTTTAAATTTTTTTTATTTTATTTGCTTTATAATTTAAAAAAAAAAAATTAAAATTTTATTTGTTCAATGTTTCCGAGACTACTGTGGACAAAAAAAATTGATTTTGGCACTTTCAAAATGGATAGGGCCCGTATCCATTTTGAAAGTGCCAAAATCAATTTTTTTTGTCCACAGTAGTCTCGGAAACATTGAAAAAATATTGGTATAAGCTTAGAGTTATAAAAAAAAATATTAGGCAAATATTTTTTTTAAAATTTCTAGTACAAGTTCGCCATTACATTTCTAATCCAATTTTTTTGGTATTAAACCTTTAATATATGTATCTCAAGATATCCTGAAAATTTCAGACGTTCTTTTTTTTTGTAGTTTTAAAAATATTTTTTTAAATTAAAAAAAAAATTGTATTAAAACTTTTTTAAAATTGTTTTAGCTATAAAGTCAATAAGCTAACTTTTTAAATTAAAAAATTCTTTTTTCAAAGCTAAGTTTGCCCTTAAATTTTAGACCAAAATTTTTTCGTATTAAACCTCTGATATATTAATTTTTTTTAATTTTTTAACTTTCTAGTCGAGTATAATTAGTCAAACTCAAATTTACCAAATTTTGATAACAGGTATTTTTTTTTGCTAGTGATATGTAAAAAAATTTTAAGTACCTATAAATACTTTTTCACATTCCGAAAAAAAAGATGTCGAAGGGTGTTTTTTTTTTATTTTATAGAAGCTTACATATGTAATAATTAAAAAAATATAAAAATAAAAAATGAAAATATAGTTTTTAGAACTTTTTTCCAAAAAAATTGTTTTGAAACTTTTTTTTTTTTTAAATAAACTTTCCAAAACAGATAAAAAAATAAAAAGTATAAAGATCATGAAATTGCATTAAAGTTTTCAAATTAAAAAAAATTTTCTTCGTATACCTTTGTTTTATGATAAAATGAAATTCTTCACCAAATGTCATTGAAATCGGAAAAAAACTCGCAACGCTCTGCGGTAAAGCGCCAAGAAAAATTCCAAAACCAAAAATAGCTACCCAACCCAATTCAATAAATTTCAGAGTTTGTTTGATTGATACAACAACAACATTAAACCATGAATCAATTTTCAGCAATTTTTTCAACTGTCAAATTTTGGAATTTAGTTGCACTTTACCCACTTCAACCCACACTTGCCTACGCCCGTGAATTGTCTAGGAAAAACTTCGTGAATGAATGAACTTTTCTTTTTTTTCTTCATGAAAATATCGATGTGTTTGTTTGAACAGGGCTAAAAGCCAACAAAACGATGTACTCAAATATGAAATCGTCATTGGCATTGACTCCCAGTGAGTATGTGTAATAAGGAAGCCCCAGACATGAAACGTGGTATACAAAAAAGCAAAAAAAAAAAAAAATTAAAGCAAAGATGCAAGAAATACTGCCTACAGAGAACTAATAAATATTGTACTTAGTGGCTGGATACATGTAAAATCCATTTGCTGATACTCTTTAAAGGGTTTGGAGGAAGATGCATCAAACTGATTTTAATGTCATTCAGTTCACTTTGTGGAACATAAATTAAAGTGTTCCTATTATGGTTAAAAGACCTACACTTTGATCTTTGTGCATAGGAAAATGTGGGGAGAGTTAGGAAAAAAAATTTACAATATACATACATATGTAAATATTTAGAGAGTAGGAGACCCGACAGACGTTGCCCAGCTCGAAACTGCTCTTCTATTCTAGCAGTCTTTCGCCTTGCTTCACCCGCGCCTCGGTTCATGGAATGGGACGTGAAGGGCTAAATAGGGTTATACTAATATCGACAGTTCTTTGCCAGATATTAATCCAGTATGATCCGGTATAGACCCCTGCCATGATCGTTTTCCTATAGTTTTAATGGGCAAACAAGATCTCTTCAGGCTCCGAATGACTTCAGCTAAGAACTTTTCCAGAGAGCTTCTCATCCCATCAAATGGTTCGACCAGGATTGCAATTACAACTTAGGCAAGAATATGAGAAGGAAATCCGTATTAAAGACTCCAGAAAATCTGCGGCAGTTCTACCGACTCAGCGGAGATCGCACTCCGGCGTTGTTTCGAATTGGCGTCAGTTAGCGGCAAGAAAAAAACGGCTTATTTAGGAAAGACAAAGAACCCCTTGATGCCACTCTGTTTCCATGAAAGATTTCCAAACATTTCCACAAAGGCCAACTCAGAATTAATAAAGGCAAAGTCCTAGTTGCCTAATGCGAATCGTTCTATTAAGATAGTAGAGGCTGAACTCAAAGATGCTCTTTTCAAGTTCGTGGCGGGTTAGAATATATCTAAAGAGGAAGAGGAGATCAAGGAAGCTTCAAGGGGTCCAACCAATCGAGCTGAATCTAGCAGGAGCTGGTACTGGCATCTTCCCGGCAAAGAACTTCTCACAACCATAACACCAATTCGCAAACCTTCGAGGATATGATATCGCCTTTGATTATCCCGCACGACCAAGTGGAGCAATGAAACTACCTTTTGTTTACTTTAGACAGGTTCAGCCAATTTGAAGAGATCTTGTAATAGAAGTTCGTGTTTTTCTTTTCGACAAAATAATTCGGAGACTTCTACGCTGTAGGGTAAAAGTGAACCATCAAGCTGTCAGCGGGTTGTTAATCTCTCTATGCAAACTCAATTTTACATCAAAAAGCAAGCTCCAACTTATGCAAGGCTTTACTTTTCCCCACTTTGAAGCTCGCAGTAGTCGAATGGACGCACACAAGCAGCAACAGACAAATTGCGTGCGGTTGATGGGGTTGCTATTCTATTGGCCCCCATTGAGTTTAGTGTTGCCGTTTTGTTCGGGCTTTTGAAGTTAGAGCTCCGCTATCACATACGCACACACACACACATACACACACTGACCCCAGTAACAACATAAACATAAAATTATATTTAGTCATGCTACATCACTTTGTAATAATTTTCATTTTGGCGCTTACTTTGATGTTAGACCGCCATGCTGGTGCCACAGCCATAGACGCAGCAGTCGTCGTCGTCGTCGAAATAACACAACAACGCCACGCCACTCCAACTAAATGCGCCACATCAGCGAAGTTGAAGTAAACCCCAAAAGATTGTGTCTTCGCGTGGCGTGGCGTTGACGTCCAAGTGATCGTCGTCACTGATGTTCGTCAGCCAACGCCTGGGGAAGTGCCACTGTGTGCCGGTAAAATAACTTCATCATAAACATAACTTCAAATAAAAATTATATGCGCCGCTCCGGATGGTATGATGTATACCCACGCGCTTGATTGCCGTAGGCAGCGCTAGCCATGTCTGTTTGGCCAACAAAGGAAATTTTGAAAGCAGAAATTAAGAAATTAAATTGTAAACCGGGAAATGTGCTTTTAATGCGCCAATCAGTGGTTTCCACAGAAAATAGTTTTATTGAGTTCGGTTCTTTTCGAAATAGTTCGCGCCAATAACTTTGGACAGAAGCGGAAGTTGGTAAGCAGAAAACGAAGTAGGAAACCTCTTGTTGTTGTTGTAGTAATCGCAAAATTGCCCACGAACTAAACGGGACGCTCCGCTACTTGCAGCTTGTGGTACTAGCCCAGACTACCCCGCGGACTTCTTTATCCCTCGCACCCTTATGTATTGGACTTTAGTCGCTTCTTATTACGGGCTCTCTTACCGCGGGTATGTTCCATAACCCATGGCTCATTAAGGAAAAATAGAACGACGAATTCCAGACATGTGGTTGCTGTTGCTGTATGAGCATTCATGTAATGTGATGGGAATGCTCCGGTATTAGCATCTAGTGTACAATAGTCCAACTGCTGTGGCAACGATTTGTTTGACCTCGGAACCATGGTCGATATGCCTTTTCACCAACGCTTACGACATGCATACCTGACCCAGCTAATTTCTACGGCTCCTTACTCACAGAATCTGTAGACAAGACTTTATATGAGCTCCATTCTTTATTTTGGAAATCGCGCTTAACCTTGTAGATGACGCTATCCTGCACGAAATCTCTCTCTCTATCTCTCTTCCTCTCGTCCCTCGTGCGCCGTACACAAGTTTGACCGAACCGTCATCGAACCGACTATCAGTTGGTTGAAGATCAGTGTTAAAAGTAGTGTACATATCATTTCGTTATGGTTTTAGAAATTGTTCTTGGGATAATGTTGGGACTTCTTTAGCATCATTTTGAAATAGAGTTCTTGATCGTTTTGGGAAATTTTTAATAAATTTTTTTTTAATCTCGAGAATTTTTTTTTGTGACCGAATACCGTAAAATATATTAAAAAAAGTACCGAAATGTTCCTACAAAAGTAAGAACGGGATCCCGAAATAATTCCCAGAAAAATACCGAAAGAAGCGGTAAAAAGCATTGATCTACCCCAAAAGAAATCAAATTTCTTCTTCTTTCTCTTCATCCTCCTGTAAGCTAGCGGTGTAATGGCAATCCCTTATTCCATATTCTTCTGCTCTATCTGGCATTCCATTCCATATTAAATGTTCGGCCCATCAATGTAGGCTTTGTATATCACCCCGGTCCTTCAGTGCAGAGACTATGCAGTTCACGTCTCATTTGACATTCGAAAGCTACCGAATTGCATACACTTAAAAGCTTTCCAAATCTCTCAACTCTGCCGATTGAGACATTTACGGTCATTAAAGGCGACCTCAACAGCCACAACGACCACCCAACTTAAGCGGATTTTCCACATTAGCGAACAAAACAAGTGCCGTTCCGAACGTGGACATATGAACATACATATTTACAAAAAAACAAAGATTTAAGATGAAAAAGAAGAAAAGCGTCTAGCGTTGATCGGATCGCCAACAAACAATCGAACGATGATGACTTTGCAACCCGAGCGAGCAGCTACTGTTTAATCGCATCATTTCTTATGCCATAAAAGAAGAAGCAGAAGAAGATTACAAATTATGAAAAATAAAAACAAAAAAAAGAAGAGTTACAAAACAAAAAAGTGATTAAAATAAAAGAGCGACACGCCTCACAACAGCGAAAGCTAAAAGGTGGCAACAGCTACGGGTCGAAACGTTGCGTTGCAATGAGGAAGCTGCAAGGGAAAAGCGTTGTGTAAGCAAGTGCAGACGAACACACACACACACAATGTATGCATGCACTGAAGGACGAGCCGAGGACCGTAAACGCAGGCGGTCTCATGTTTGTCGGCTACGCAGCAGCTTGGCATATTGAAATGTTGATGGGTGTGGGGCAAATCGCTTAGGGCTGCCACTGTTCTGTTGAATCTCAAATAAAACAAAAACAAAAGCAAAACAACAACAATAGCGAAACAACAACAATTGCGACCTTTAAGCGCAGTGGTCACAAAAACAAAACCCCCAGCTTAAAAAGCAATGCCATGGCAAGAGTATTACGAATGAATATTTGTTTGTTGTTGTAAAAAAAAAAAAAACTTAATAAACAAACAACAACACAAAACAACAAGACGAAAGAAAACTTCCAACTGCGAACTTCTTTTTCGTTTTTTTTTTGTGAGTAGCCGAACTTGCTGTCTTCGACCGGAGTCTGGACATAAGATTGCAGCATTCATGAAAAAGTCGTACAAAAACAAAGCTACTTTATAGCAAACAAACAACAGTAGCAGTACAGTATCCATAACAACAACAAAAGCTTGACAATAACAACAGCTGCAAGCCACTAATAGCTGGGTAAGTGCATTCTTAATTTATGGCTGCGGACGCGGTTATGCATCAAATCGACCTCCTACCTATGCAACATAGAGATGAGCGAAAGTGGTTGAGTTGAAGAAAGAGCTGTCACAGACCGATCGACTATGGGGGAATCAATCAAAACTGAGCTGGATGACTAGGAGTTGTCCAAAGAGGTTAAGATGAGATATTTCGCAGGTGGTGAGTTATCATAAACCTGAAATCTTGCAAGGCCAACAAGAACTAGTTTGGACTGAAAAGGGCAATTGAGAAGTACAAAGATTGATATCCAAACTAATAAAGATCAAGCTCCATAAGTGCCTAGGAGCTGGACTACTCTGTTTAATTAGTATATCACGGAAATTTCCTAAAACACCAAGATTCCTAATCTCTTAGTCGGCGTTGTCGTGATTTCGGCCAATCCAAAATTGGGATATCCGCAGCAAGGGAACTGTCTTTGAAGTGGACAATAAAAAAATATCTCGACCCTCTAAACTTGTCTCTTTACTAAAAATTTTCTTGATCTTTAGACGAGTCAGTCGAGATTAGCTGCAAAGTATCTCGCGTTAGCGTTCATTCACATTATTTAAAATATCGGGATTGCCATCTCTAATGCATCCAAAACAATTTAAATGGATTTCGGTTTCCGTTGGTGTTCGGAGCCAAGCTTGAAAACAGACAGAGCTGTCTAGACTTTTGTCTTGAAATATTTTGTTGTTGTTCCACTAAACACAAAATTTGTATAATCCATATTTGTGTTTTTGTTTTGCTTCGTTTAAGGGATTAAAGCAACAAATTAAAATTATGTTTTGATTAAGTTTACGCTAATTTTTAGCTGAAATTACCTTGGCGGGAAACATTGGAGGGGAAAGCGTAAACTGCAGCTGTGTATATTTTGATGAAAGACAGTAAGAATCATTTCGCCTAGTTGAAGGCTCTAAAAAAATGTTAGAACTCATTCGAATCCATAGAAAAACTAGTCAATCATGACTTCACTTGTAAAAGAAAGTATTCTCCAGCACCAAGCTGGGCAAGTGGGGTGTATTTGTTTCCAGAGCCCGGAAGAATAATTAAGGCGATGAGGAAGTTGATGAATCGGAGAAGCTGGGGGCTAGATCCCAATGCGCTAGAATCGACATCAAAACTACTCACAAGAATGGCTACATCAGACCTTAGAAACCCATGGCCAAGCCCTGCTATCGCTATGGTTTGAAACTAGCTAAAGATGGGATTTAAATTGTATAAAGTCATGCTAGGCGAACGAATGGAGATGCTCAGAAGGTATAACTATCGGTAAACACCCATGGATAGATAAGAAGGACAAGGCGACCTGTCCAAAGCTTTGGGCAGGGAAAGTGAAAAAGAATCTGGCTGCGACTCCAATTCAAAACAAACACATGAGCCATTCATGGCAAATTGAAACCGAATCTGAAGTATGCAAAACCGAATCCGAAGTAAGTCGAATACCAAAGCCAAGCTAAATATTCGGTTAGCCACTAATAAGTACCCAAACAAGTGTTTACCTTTGACCCGAAATAGAGGTGTTACTACTGTTATGGCTAATTAAGATTTCTTTACCTTACAAACATTAGTGCACAACAACAATTCTCGGCACAAATAAGCATACACATACAAAAAATGAAAGAAACAATTATCCAAAAGTAAGATGTAATTTGTAACATCATTACACGCAATATGCTGTATTAGGCAGTATGTAGAGAGTGTTGCCAGATAATTTTATTGGGACTAAAAAAAAAGTGTAGACGAGACGCCTTTCTCTGAGCCAGAAAAGCGTGAGCGCAAAAAGAAAATTAAAGGCAACCGTTTTCATGACATTATTCCAAGAGCCATACTTGGGGTTATGACACTGTAGAGAGGTTATGTCAATTTATATAGTATACGTTTCTTTTTCAACTTCGGCTATGTTCAGAGGGGGCTCCAGTGTAATCTGCTCAATCCACAAGAAAGACAATCGCGAAAATGACTCACAAGCAGTCAGTCTCCCTGATATCGATTATAAGGTTCTAAATATCGTACTTTGAGAAGCTCTGAAACTCATTGTCGACTTTATGAGTGTGGTTTCAGAGCAAGTAAGTCTAGAATCGATACGCCAATATCCTAGAGAATACCTATGATGCGAGAATCGAAAGCTTGTAACAGGGCGAAAAGGTGCTGCCTATCCCTGAATTTGGTTTCGCTGCAAGATTATATGGGCATACCAAGTTAAGTTGAGCAATACCCGCAATACCGTCAGGATTGGGAAGAACGTCCTCTAACCATTTGAAACAATAGAGAGTTTAGACGAGGCGACTCCCTACCGTACAGAAGATAGCGAGAAAAGATACAAGAGCTCTTGGGATAACCTAAATAAAGAGGGGAACAAAGTTTGTCTTGCAACGAGCAAGGACTAGACGAAGTAATAGCTGTCATCAAGTAAATAATTACTGATGGTTACACTTCTTAAGCTAAGAGGGACCTCGTCTATTTAGAAATGAGAGTCAACAGCGCAAATTAAATCGGCTTTGAAATGCAACGGATGCAAAAAGATCACGTTTTTTAAGAATCGGCTCGAATTCATGGACATCCTCGAGAGAAGATCAGATGCCCCTTGATTAGTCGGGTTTGTATGATGGAGATGATTGAGTTAGCTCACCACATTACTATCTATATCAAAGGTTGGGTTGCACAAAATATACCCATCGTGCAATTCCTAGTAGCCATTATTAACCTAGCCGGAAACGATCACGCGAGCTATAAAGGAAATGAATCTTGGAGATTTTCGTGTTTTCAAGCATTTCCAGACTCAACCTGTCCTTGAAAGAGAGTTCTATAACTCGATAAACAATTAGACCAAAAATTAAATGAAGGGTCAAAAATTCGACCGTAACACTCAAAATACAATATGGCAACTCTGTCATATTTATATATCTACTTATGAACACCAATACATACGAATTTAAGTAATTGTTTTTTAAGATAATTGTTTTGGTTGGGATGATCTGTACTCCTCACCTGGATAAATGTTTGTAAGTTTTTGTTGTTGCTTTTCATTTCGCTTACATTGGAGATCAAAAGTGCCGCATTGGCGGCTACATCTTTGACTTCTTAATCTTCATGGTAGGTTATTGACTAAAAATAATAATAACTTCCGTACTAAAAGCGGTGGCAGCAGTTAGTGATGGATTAAGGAAGCGATTGAAAACCCTATTCAAGAGAATTGGGCGTTTAGTGAACGAAGGCCGAAAAATAAGTCAAAAGAATCGCTAAACAATGCAAAATTAGGTGAGGAGTACTGAGTAAGCCAATGCTACGGTACTTCCGCCTCGATCTACCAAAGGTTGGACAGCTAAACATGAAATAGATGATCTCACCTCGTCATTATTTCTATATTGAGGACCACAAGGTGTCAGAACGATGATGACCAGGGATAAATAAGTTTTAGTGAAATGAGTTACGCAGCTCGTCCTACATCGCACCTCCCGTTAGAAAAATCTCGCTACCTTCCAGCCCAGCGCTTGCTTCCTCTCTCGCCTCTGAAAGCACAACTTACAAAGTAGCATGCCGAAAATAGAAGAAAAGCTCGCACCAGGTTGTTATTGGTAAATTCGATCTCGACAAAACCGATTCTTTAAATACTCAAAGCTGCACATCACTGGTGAGAGCATACGAAGAGGCAGAGCCAACTCCAACAGAAAAAAAATTGCGTAATTGAAATGCAGTTTGACAAAAAAAAGGCATTTCTCCTAAAAAACAAAAAAAAAACCCAAAAAAGTAGCTGAAAACCCACAGCAATTAATACATTGACATGTCGGCTTTGGACTTGGGGAGTAAACAATTTTCTCACACATTTTTCCACACCACCACTTCTTCAGCAAAACGAATTATGCGCGGTTGAGTAGCAAATGTTTGTTTTTGTATTTTCTTTGATGTATGTATGTCGTCAACTAAAGCCAAGGGCGTACACAAGCGGGGTAAGCGAAGTCATTTGAGTTAACGTATTTTTTCTCCCTGTAGTAGATGAAGCCACAAAAGAGACAGTGCGGCGAGTCAACCGAATTAGTAAGACGTTGTTTTCATCGGAAACTTGGTCTCTGCGGTGGTACCGAGAACTAATTTTTCAGAAAGGTAATGCTGGTCGAATAAAAAAAAACATAGGATGCGCAGGTGACGATTGGAATAAGTGCGGTTTTCGCCGAAGAGTCGAGCCAGAAGAGGAAGATCCCAACTTCGATGGAAAGATCAAGTCCAGTTGGAAGAGAGCGAAGAAACGACTTTAGCGACAATTGGCTTTAAAACGGAGACGATCAACCAAAGAAGTTCCATCCCAGAAGATTTTCCTATCCACACACGGTTTCAGAGCGGTGGAATAGGGAGATCCCCTCGAAATGGATAACAGACTCCCATCTCTGACTTGAAAAGGAGGCCCTTCAGTTATCGGAGTGACTAACCAGCTTGGAGCTGCAATAACCACCTAGATGGTCAAAAGCCAATGAATGATGATGATGAATACCACCATTGATCGACTACGCCTGTGTCCAAGACAGAGCCGAATCCACGGGTATTTCGGGTCCCCCCTTCGTAATCCAAAAAGTCATATTTTTCAGGAGCTCTGGATAAAAGTTGTCTTTGAAATTTCATAAAAACCATTTCAACCCCCCCTCCCAATTCCCAAAATAATGGATCTGCCACTGATTCAAGGGTACTCCTTTTTTTAGAAATGAACTAATAATAAAAAAGGATAATTAATTATATTTCGTCAAAGAAACAAAAAAATTTACACAAAAGCTGCTGCTATTGTTGTTGTAAAGATTTCGCAATAATGCATTTTATTTGTAATTTTTTTCATTTCTTTTGAAATTCGTATTTTTTATGACTTATTAATGGATTTAGTCAAACAATTGTACACTTAAACATACCACATGTGTGTGTGTATGTATGTATGTTTGCTTATATTTATTGTTATTTTGCCATAAAAAGAGACGGTGGCGAACGAGCTAATTTAGCCATGAGTCGCCATTGGCTATTTTACCTACCACGAAGACCACCCAACATGAATTTGAAAAGTTGAATGCAAAAAACAAAACAACAACAATAACAAAAACAAATAAGCAAAAAACGGATAATAGCAGTAATAACTGTTAGAAAACACAAGCTACATGCAAACTTACTTATTAAATTGAACATGCGGTTTAACATTGGTCTATATATGCATGTACAGTTCAGTGCAAAAAAATAGTAGCAGCTATGTATATATGTAAGTGCATTGCCGGCTGTTTTTATTTTATTTTTTATAATAATTAAATAATTGAAAAATTATCTGTACAATTTCAGTCATTCTAAAATGTCAAGCAGAATAAGAAATCTTTAAAAAAAAATGCGTAGAGGTGGCAAACACCTAAAACTAACCTCAACAAAAACACTTGAGAACACTGGCGGATACAGGATTTAGAAGGGGTGGACATCTTTTGTCCACAGTTCCTGAAAAATATAATTTTATGGATTCCGAAGGGGGGTTTGGACCCGAAAAATATGATTTTTTAGATTCCGAACATGGGCTTGGACCCGAAAAACCCCCGGGGATCCGCCTCTGCTTGTGCAAATGTGTAAAATAATTTTTAGTGACAACACCTAGGTTGATCTGCTATGCAGTTTAGAATAATTTAGTTTTGGCATTCTAATGGAATGAGAAATCTGTTAGGACTGCTAAGGTTCTATCTCACCTTTTCACATTTTTAATCGATCACCACTGTACATCCATACAGACCTACATGTATGCGTAGACCACAACTATCAATAAAATTGTTTGTGGTTTGCTCTACCCAGTAGCCGCGTAACAGCAAAACAACTCAAATGACCGCAACCGCCAACGGTCAAACGACCAACCGCAAGCGGCGCTCGAAAAACGCAAAACGCGTAGTCATGTCACTCTCCTTAAAGTGACCAGCAAAAATATTTGCATGTCCACCTAGTCATATAGTATGACCAGAGATGGGCGAGCGATTAGATAGTTCGAGCTGATATCGCTATGTTCAATGAAGAGTTACAACTGACCAGCTACGAATTGTCTTTACTAAGCGGAAGATTGTGGTGAACTGGTAAGCTATGATGAAAGCCTCGCTTGATTCCGAACTTGGAAGTTGTCTATAAATTCATTACGGTTGACATACTTCCCCCCCGCGTCTGCAAAAATTGGTAGCGACAAAGGAAAGGTCTTGCTTTGATCCAACTGGATCGCCATTGAAACGAAAGCGAGGCAGTAATGCTGCCAATTGAAAATACCATCCAACCAACTTAAACTTTCAAGTTCTAAATTTAACTCTCTTGACTTCGTAGGCTTCTTAGGCCTGAATGGCTTTGACTAAATAATACCGACTCGAATTCCAAATGAGTCCCAAGTACATCTCTAAGACACAAACCACCTCCAGCACATGGTAGATACAATGTCGATAGGTAGAAAACAAGAACTACACTAAGACAACATGCAGTATCACCAGTAGGCAAGTAGTAATTATTCCATTAAATGTGAGACGCCATGGCGCGTATGTTGTTATTAGTGTTATTTTGTTGTTGTTTTTGTTGTAAGTGATGTTGTACAATGTACATAGCTTATGACCAACCACATTAGTGATTTAGTATGTGCGGTCCACAGTAGCCAACAAACCCGGAGCAATGTTGTAAGAAAGTACACAAAAACACTTGCAAAGTGGGGCGCGGTGTGCGGAGCCGTTGAAGTATCGCATTGTGATGCATTTTATTGTAAATGTCGTATCATTGCATGGCAATAGTCACAGCTGTGAAAGTAAAAAAAAAAAGATCGACTCACTAAAGCAAAGGCTAACTCAATGTCGATAAGACCGACCGAAGACCAGTTTTCAGGATGTAAGTTTCTGGAATGCTCAAATCAAAGCTCAGGAGACTTGACCATTCTTAAAATTTTCTAGTTGTTTTTTTTTTCTATGCAAATTAATTTGGCATGCTCGGCAAGCTTCTGCCTTACCCATTCCCCACAACATAGTCTAAGGAATCGGAGCGTTGACTCCCGATGCGACCTCGATTTTGTAAAACTATTTCCTTTGATCTTTGGTATCCAAAACTTTTCAGAATTTCTGAAATTCCAGTTAAGTTTTTAAAAGCTTCCTGCTCAACGTAGGGCCTTCACAACAGTTTGGATAAGGTATTTGACTTTTTGGAGGTGAAGTTGCTTGATCTTGAAAGAGAGGTGATTTAGGATCCCCTTAAATGCTTACTTCTTCTAGGTTCATGACTGATCTGTGGGAAATTTGCTATGGTAGTCCAGCTCAATATTCAATATACAAGGGTGGCCCCTAAAACAACAACATAAGACTTAAGACCGAGTTGCGACTTTGAAAGATCTGGAAAGCTTATCGAAATTTGGGCAGAGCTTCAATATTATACTAAAAGTATTACTCAGCTAACATAGACAAAAAAATTGGTCACCTCGGGGTACAATAAATGGACGGTAAACGTAAATTTGAGTCACAGCCAACATCGCCGAAGCTTACGATCGCATTGATCCGCAATAATAGAAAATCTAAACAACAAATTCATGGTTGCAACAAACCAAAAAAAGATGGGAAGCCGTTAGAGAGCGCGGGGAAAATGGCGTAACGTAAATGTTCGTAACGACAATCGCTACGCGTGTTGTTGTTGTATTTGCAGTTGTAAACTTGTTGGAGTTGAGCGCACACCACGCAGAGCACGCTATTCGTAATTGCACGAGTTGGGGCGATTTCCGAGGTGGGAGAGATATTGTTTGACTACCAAACGATTGTTGATTGTTGTTTTTATTTTATTTGTTGTTGCTAACATTACGCCAAGGAAAACCAAAAAGAAAAACAACAAAAAAAAAAACAAAACCAACAACTATAAATGAAGACATTATACGATTAAAAACAAACAGCGTCGTTAAAGTCAAAGCAAACTTGCCACCAAAGATTGGCATTCAACGTTGGTGGTCGTTATGTCTCAGCGCAAACAACAACAACAACAACAACAACGACTATATGAATTTACCTACAAACCAAACACAAAACGATCAATCGACAAGCCGCGAACCGCAACCACGTTGGCGACCGTCGACCAACCGCGCGAGCTTTTATAAACAACAAACAACATACATACCTTTATAGTAATTCGAGTTGGTATACAGGGTGTTGCTGGTAATGTTGGTTTTGTGAATTTGACACTAACAATTACTTTGTGGGATTGTAGCGTGTGTGGTTGCACTTTTAGGTACTTCGACACAGCTGCGGTTCCTAGTTGTG
This sequence comes from Sphenella marginata, assembly GCA_951509765.1. Classification (NCBI taxonomy): domain Eukaryota; kingdom Metazoa; phylum Arthropoda; class Insecta; order Diptera; family Tephritidae; genus Sphenella; species Sphenella marginata. Next base: position 64,289,305 of record OX608083.1, read on the forward strand.
AGCTACAACCTGCTTGGAAAAAGAAACCAAATCGGCAGCCTGGTACCTACTGAGTCGACTGTCGACAGGTCTAATTTTGGATAAAGTGTCTTCGAGTTGGTAGTGGCAGCTAAGCTACGTACCATCTGAGCGTTAAACTTACCAGCGAGTTCAAAAGACGGGTTCTTAAGAGGAATGTCACTCGATTTTGGGATAGAAGAACGCTTAAAAGACAGGAAATATATATGTATATACATGACTATTTAAAGAGTTCAATGAAAGATGAAACAAAGTAAATTTGGAGCTGCTGGTCGGGAAGGATGAAAATCTACCTTCCAACACGAGACTATGAAGAACAGCATATTTGTTATTGTTTTAGCATTACGTTGTCCTCACTAATGATCAGTCCAGTACTTTGCAAAGGCATAACTTCCAGAAAAACAATACCACCGGAGCTCAGTGTTGCTACAATAACAACAAAATGTTTCTTTATCACCTCGAATATGAATGAACACATTTTTAAGATCAAATCCCTTTTTGAAGCACCCTTTTCATACACATACGCTCACACATTATCGCAGCACCGGTGCTGCTCTTGTGTAGTCGGCAAGCAATTCGGGCCAGTTTCGCTCGCTTAGCATTTAGAGAAGTCACTTTTTTTTTTATTTTGTTAAGCAAGACCCTTTTGGGTGCGCCTGATGGTTAGTGGAAAGTGGAAGAGGTTTTTTGTGCTTTCTTACTTGAGGGAATGTCTTGCCGCATTTTGGTGCACAAAGAGTACAAAAGTGATTGTTGCTCTTGTTGTTGTTGTATGGGTAGGCGCAGCGCGTAGGCAACACGCATCAATGGTGGCAGTTGTATGACGGTTTTTTTGTTGTTGTTATTGTTTTTTGTGCCGGCGTATGAATGCCGCCAACCCACTTGGCGACGCTACATTGATAGCTTCGGAGCCAGAGCGCTAAATAATGCGATTTTTTTTGTCTTGTTTTTGTTGTTTTGCATTGTGCCGCCAACTCCATATCATCACATGCCATCAAAGAAATTACGCTCAATCGCTCACGGTCTTTGGGTTAGCTGGGGTTTGTCCTTGCATTGAATGAATATTTGATAAGGAAGAATGGATCTACCGGTTTGAAGAGTTTTTGAAGGTTTAGAAATGTTGAAAGTTCGGGACGACGGATTGGGGTGTAATATAATAGGAATATAGGTTCGCTTATGAATCTCTCTACTATCTTCAGAAGTCCCGCGCACATACTTCTAATTCGATTATTTAAGATCGTTAGGACTCCAGTCTGGAAGGACATCGGGTTAGATATGTTGTGTCGTTCGGACATCCGAAAAGAAGTACGCTACCCACGTCATCATGTTGTGCGGTCGAAAGATGTGAGTAGGAGTAGGTCAACAGGAATAACGTCCAACAAATTTAACTGAGAGTCCGCCGGATGATGGAAGGTTTGACAATATTGGAGATCTGCCAACGAGCGTGTAGAGGTATGTTGGGAACACTGCACTTTGAACTTAGCAGGCAGCTAAGAAGCAAGGTTCTCTCTCAAGCAGGGACGGATCCACGGGGGCTGTTTTCCAGTCAGATTTGTAGCAACCATATGTAAAATCTGATGCATCCATTAGCCGCATCTTGTAGGGATTTGCAACAGCTTTTCAGCGCCAATGAATGATGATGAGATTTACCGACAAATATCTTGAAGACTGACTGACTGACTTTTGGGAAATTGCTCACTTATTATGCAATGTTTATGCAATCCCATTATTACTCTAAACTCTATGTAGTCCTTTGTGGCCTCAGTTTCATGAAGAAACTTTGTAAAAGCTTCTCAGTAGACGAGCCGCCGGCTCACTTTTAAAAAAAAACCGTAAACGAAAAATTCCCAAACGACGCACATGTCTCCTTGAATGGTCTTGCCATTTAAAATGCACATGTCCTCGTCGTACTCTCGGGAGCGTGTGCCATTTAGCTTGTGCGGCGGCTATTAGCTTTGCCTGTTTGAGTTTGAGCGTGCCGCCGATGAAGAACTTTGATGAGTTTATGCTGTGTCTACACTACCACAGACGATAGGCATGTTGTAAGTGCTAACAACAACAAAAGCACCACCAACAACAACAAAATCACCACCAACAACAACGATAACGATAAAACTTACGACATGTTGTTTGCCGATATATTAAAGTATACTTTATAGAGCAATTTAAGTTGTTTATATTGTTGTTGTTGTTATCGCTGTTTATTCCACTATCGCGATCTTATTTGTTTGATTGTTGTTACTTCTTTTTTTTGTTTTTCTTATAGTACCAAGAAGAGATTTTGCGGGGTTAAATTGTCAAGCCCGATTTCACACATGACGAAACTTCATTTTAAGCTTCAGCTAGGGTAAGCAACTGAGCTGAGTTCAAACATTTTAGAAGCCCCCGGCTTAAATAACATTAAGCTCCGAGAGGCTCCCAAAGCAGGGCTTTCCCAGAACTTGCATTCTGCTAGGGCAGTACTTTGGATCATTCTACAGCTGATGCCCCACTATCTCATCTGCCCCCGTATGAAGCTGAGGATGAGGCATGTGCCCCAATAGACCGATGCCCAGTGAGTATCTACTGCAACTCATCTGAAGGGTTAAACAAATAATCCTTCCTGTAGGAGAGTTCCAGACTCATTGAGACGAATTAAATATTGTGCCAGTTCCAGCTTAGTCCGCAGGCCTCTTTCCCTGCTTCCACTCCTGGCAGGCTTTACACTGTTCTTACAAAATCATCTTGAACTTAGCTTGGAAATACGTCTGTTCCGTTATCACACACCCATCTCTACCTTCTAAGAAAATGTACGTTCTAAGATTTTTTATAAATGCGCTCTGTTTTTGCTGTTGTTATAGTTGTTTTTGTGATTGCCGTTGCTTGCTGGTGGGTCTTCATATCTCAGCGTTGCATTTTTCCGCCTGTTAGTGGTGTTTTTGCATTTTCCCCCCTCACATTAAAACTCTGCTGTCCTTGGTTTTGCATAATATACTCGTACCTATTGTTGTTGTTAGTTGTGTTTATAATAAACAAGTTTGTTGTTGCATTTTTTGCTTTGTTTATCTTGTTTACACCGCTGTTTCGTTGTTGATAGAGCGAGAAGTTAGCTTCATTCGGATTTAAGCCGCTAAACGTTTTTTGTTGTAGTCTTGAATGACCCCCCCACATTTGAGAAATGCTCTTCCCTGCACTTCACTTCCACTTTCTCACTCTCATGAGCTCATTTGTAAAGACAATTTACTGGGTGCCGATTTGCAAGGTACCTACATAGTTCTGTGATAGTGGTTGGGTCTAGTGGAAGCATTTCATAAGGAGTGAACTAGGACTGGTGGTGTCTTCAAACGGTATAGCTCACGGATAGTTCTGAGCTAGTCCAATTTTCTGCAGAGTTGTTTTCGACTTCATGGTTCCATTCTTCCTTTGCCCTAAAAATTTGGTTTCAATAGAAAAACCAACCTAAGGAGTAGCCATTTGCTGTACTATGGTCATATCTGTTGTTGTTGTTGTTGTTGTTTTAACAACAAAATCACTCCCCGAAAGTTTTGGGGAGTGTTGTCGAAATAACAGTCCTTGGCCGGATATGAATCCCGTACGCTCCGGTACTCCCTTGCGGTACTGCCCGACTGTCGTGGGAGCGATTTGGTATGACCAGTGCAACCTTCTAGGTCATGTCATCCCTCCTTCCGAAAGGAAAGAGAAGATGGGTAATGAGAGGTGGGAGGCATCATATCCGTAGATCAACCATCGAGTGCATATTGGTCGCCTCTTACGACCGGTATGCCTACCGCGGGCATATTCTAGGCCCCAACCCGCAGGGGCTATGGTCATATCTGTGTAATCCGAGCTCATCCTTTAACTTCCTTCAATACACGTGGTTACAGTAAAGAAAAAGATTCTCTTTGATTCCCACATTTTAGGAGGAGCTCTCGAACTTCATTCATTCCAGCAATCTCGATGTCAAAAAACGACCCATATGGGACTGCATGGTGGATTTCAATCAAGTACAACTATCTCCACCACCCCTGCTTTAATGGGATATCATCTATCTGCGAGGGAAAAGCCAAAGATCAAGCATAATTCGTAAAAAAGATTGTCAATTGACACACGAAAAAGTATCGACTTACATGTGCAAATAAGATATTGAAATGACGGATGAAATCGTATCGTAAAAAGCACTTTTTATTGTTACAAATACCAACACAACAACATGACAAAAATTTGTTTACTGGCATGCAAATAAATAAATAACAAGCGATAAGAAATAATCGCATTAGTGATGTACAACAAACAAGGTACCGGCTACCCTGAAGACGGGTATCGGATATGATGAACAGCTGACAAAAGTTGGAGAACCGAATATTTGAAAGATGGTGAACCTTTTACGAACTATTAAAAGTACCTACTGCACAGGTACCTAATTTAGTTGACCAGGTTGTGGGCACACTCACCATTCGGAGAATATCATTGCGACTATCTGTTGGGGCTAGCCATTCATTTCACATTCATACATCTAACGCGTAATCCGAATTTACCTAAGAGATCGTGGCTTATACCAACCCCCCTCCATCCTCTTCGGAATCCAAAAGTCATATTTTTTAGGAACTGTGGATAAAGGATGTGCTTTTAAACCCTCCTCCCCAAAACATGATAGGCATAAATTCAGCATTCGGCAGAGAAGACATTTCATTACTATGTAGACTCGTAGAAAATATAGGAGGTCCAACAGACGCAATGGAAGTCTTTTGAAAATTAAAAAATGTTCGAGGGACCGATTGCTCACCTTTTAATCAAATTAGACAAACTGGTTCTCTAAACAACCCGAAATCCTACATCACTAACACCAAGTGAGTACGCGGTCAAATAAAGCATGCGGACCCACCACAACGCCAACAAACGGGTACGCGCTACAAACGTCGTCTCTGTTAACTGTCCCACTCTCAACTGTTGACTGTTAAATGTTGTTGAATGTTGATTTGGACTGCATCAGGTTCGCAAAATTTATGATAACCATTTATCAATACCGTGCGGCGGATTTCGTTTAGCATTCGGCACTTAGTTGACTCCGCAACATAGACTGTGCACATTCGCGTTTACACTCGTATGCACTCGTACTATGTACTCGTATATATGTAAGTATGTAGCCTTAATCGGAAGCATTGTGGGTGGTCGCTTACTGTGAGTTGCGAACAAGCAAGTGAGTGAGCCGCCAACCAGTTGGCGACTTCCAACAGACAACCTACAGCGTTGCTAAGCCATTCCCTGTATACATACATACATACATACATACATATGTATGTATGTACGTGAAACTTCGCTCTACCCCTGCGAACTTCCTAGGCTTTATCACTATCAACGTTCATGCATTCGCTCATTTGTACTTCGGTTCGTCCATCTACAAGTCAAATAGCTGATATTGAATTGTGAATGACGACATTAATGTCTTTTGTATGGCAGTGGCGTAGATGCCTGACGTATTGTTATTGGTATTGTTGTTATTAGTGATGTTGTGTTTTGTTTTTTTTTTTGGTTCCAGTAAAGCTTGGACAACTGATTGCTGATTCGTTTGGGCGCAGTTTCGCGGTTCACTTGAATTAAGTGATCTGACAGAAAACTGACATACATACATATCTACATACATACATACACTATTCGTATGTTTAAATGTGTGGCGCACCCTACTCAAAAGCTGTGCAATCAGAGATGGGTATAGCGAAGTATTTTAAACGCGCAAAGTACGCCTGAAACGATTATGCTGAGATAAGGAGTCATATCTGGCAGCATAACGACAAGATTCGCCATCATGCAACAAGGTATTTTTATCTAAAGGCGCACTGGTAGGGTATCTGAAACATACGCGCAGAGTCGGCAAAATCTTGTATCAGCTGTTGCCCGGTAAATGTCGTCAAACAACAACACCAGCTGTAGCTTCAGAGTAACGTGATCTTCCAAGGGTAGCGCTGATAAGTCTGAATGAACTTCTGTGTGGATATTATAATAATTTGTAGCCTTACAACCACCTGAAGATTTTGGAGACCAAGTAGGAGAAGTACGTAACTATCTGCAACCCGTAAAGCCTTCCTTTCAAGCAATGGCCCATAATCATAGCCAAATTAAAAAAGAGTTTTATCTACTTAAACATGATTCTAAAATAAATACACGTCATGTCTGTCATTGTCAACTTAAAATACAATTTATGTCTAAAAGGGAGTTTTAATTTTCAAATCTCATTTCAACAAATTTCTTCATGCTACCAACCAACATAATTTTTTTTTTCATAAGGGGAACCTGTTACATTTCATTTTAGCTAAAATATTTGTTTAATAGGAATATGAGTGACCAACATTTCAAATGTGTTTTTAAGTTAAGTTAAGATTTTAATTAAAACGCGTGTTAAGCAACGACTACAATTCTGGGCCAATGTATTTACTATATCTTCAATAAGCAAATCCCCTAACGGACAGGGAAAATTTCTAGTTCGAGTGTGCTAACTTCGAGAAATCAACAACAAACACTTTCATTTGATGTTTAGGAGCAAATTGAGACAAATAAGATGAAAAGAATATTTTATTATTTCATCCGAATTTGTCAGTACTTTCCCACTGTATACCTACCTAATTGAATTGTTAAGCACATTTTAATAACTCTATTTCTCCAACTCAGGCAAACAACTATCGCAACGGAGAGCTCAATAGCACGTTTTTTTTAACACTCACCGCTCTTTTTTAACGCACGTCGTACTCTGTAGCAAAGTCTGTAGTACAACTGAAGCATCTCAAGCTATAACAACAACAAGTCAGTTACAAAGGTTTTAAGTTATACGCTTGAAAGAAAAGTTCAAAATAAGACACCAATTTTTGTATATCAATTAATTTTTTATAAAAAATCCTTATTCCAAGCGCAATCTACACACAATTAACTTATTTCCAATTATAAAAAAATATTTATAGCTTTAGTCTCGCAGAAGAGCAACTTAACATAATAAGAGCCAAACGAAGAGTTTGCATTGACTTCTGAGAATTGCATTCACGTAACACACACATACACCTGCAAGTAAATTGATACGCTGATTTTATTGCATACTCAACGGCTGATAAAACCTACAGAGCGCAAACGGAAATGGGAGAGCAACACACACACACACACACTAACGCCTAACCGTATTGGATGAGTACTGTCAACGCGCAAGCGCTCTTGTTCTTAGAATGCGAGCGAAAATCAAAATGGCCGCGTGTGGCAGGAAGCCAGCAGAAGCATATTGACTGAGTAAAAGTGTATCTGTGTTGAATGTGTGGGAGACGAGAGCGCCCATTAGATGAGCCGCACTACATAGGTGTTTGGAGTAAATTAATAAAGTTATTTCTGCTGCTATCTCTGCTGCCATCGCACTGTGAGGCATATCAAAAATTTATTCGGTCAAACTTGTTTTTGAAAAAATACGCGCGTGCACGTTGACTAAAAAAAAATGATAGCAATTCCAGTGATAAATTCTATAGACATAAGAGATGGCTTTTTTAATTTTTCAAATCTTGAGTATAAAAAATATTAAAAATTTAAAAGCACGTTTTTTCTTATAAGAGTAAAAGGGCATTGAAAAGACTCACATTCAACAATTTAGGCAAAGAATTATTACTTTTTAAAAAATATAGTCAAGTAATCATGAGTATAAACGAGTTCAAGATCAAAAATAATTTTTTGTATACCAAATCTGATTCAGACTTATCTAAATTAAATTAAATTCTATTGTGCGGAGATAGAAGAGCTTGATTCTACGTACAACCTTGGATCCTTGATTTATGGTACAAAATTATAATATCCACTGTACTAACAATATTACCTTTGGTAAAACAAACAACGAAATTGAACACTGTGCAACGAAAAGTTTTGTTTGCCATACAAAAATTGAGTGTAATAAAGATGGTAGCAGCAGCGATGTCAACGTTGACGTCGCTACCACCACATTACTCTTTTGTGACGCCAACTCTACCGTCAGATTTTCTGGCATTAGAGTGCAAGCAATTCAGAAAATGCGCTCAGATTTCATACGATCCTCGTTGCGTGTAGACGTTGGCAATTCTATGGCGCGTGATTTAAAGTGAATATTGAATTTATTGTTCTACTTGCTGCGGCTGTATAGCAAGTACATCGAATTTATACATTGGAGATCTTTGCGTTGAGTAGTTAATTTATTTAAACGTAAGCGCGCATTAGCCATCAAACAGTGAAACAACTTAATACATTCATTTAAATAAGTGTTTCAAGATAATAAAAAACCAATAAAGAGTTGCCTGAAATTTATTCTAAACGAGGATCAATTGCAAGCGAACGACATTCAATGGAATTTTCATGTGCGACAACGACGACGCTGTTTTTTGTTTGACGTGAGCGAAGTGTATGTTAAAAAAAAATAATAATAATAACAAAATAGAGCAGAAAAAGTGCAAGCAAAGGGAAATATATGAGAGTATAATAAAAAACACGTAAACCAAATGAAGAGCAAAATCAAAAGCAAAGTGTATATGTAAATAAATGAATGACAACGAAAAACAACCTTATAAAGTGGTGACTTCTAAATGGACATGAAAAGTTTTTGTTTGAGTTTGTTTTAAATGTTTATTTGCCACAAATATATCAACGTACTGTATTGGCGCTTGTACAGAAATTAATGAATGAAAAGTATATGTTGTAATATGCAAATGCGGTTAAAAAGACGAGCACATGGAGTTAAAGACAGCAAAGAAATTTCGAGCGATTAAATACATAGAAAAAAACCATAAATATATATAAGATAAAAAAAATATAAACAAACTGCTAAGTTATCTATAAAACTATGCTGGAAACCCAAAGGAAAAAATAAATTAAAACAAAAAAGTGCATACAACGTGTTCGTCCTACAAAGATTATAATAAGGGAGAGCAGCACTTGAAGCCAAAACGACCCCATTATGCGTACACACTTGTGCATGTGAAGTTAACACTAAACATACCATAACGGGTCAAATGACCCATTTTGAACATTTGCATTGAAAATGTACAAACCATATTATGGTTTTTGCAAATTTGACTTTATGACTTTTTCTAACTCATTAATCTACAGTTATTATATCATGTTTTTTATTTTTTTGTTTTGTTTATTTTGAGTAATACTTGTTGTATACTGTTATCTACCATAACGGGTCATTTGACCCAGAGAGAATTCTTTTGTGTTATAAGCTTATGGAGTCATATTTAGTTGCACATTTTTGCATAGACAGTTGCGAAAAGTAGTTGTATGAAATTCCTAGAATTATTCGTTTCGATAAAAAAAGTAAACGGAGCCAGCGTTTGAAAACATTCCAATTCACTTTGGTATCTACGATTTGGAATATTTTCACTGAGAACATCCAAAAATGTTATAAGCCAGGTGGTAATATAACTATAGACGAACAGTTATTTCCGACTAAAGTAAGATGCAGATTTTCGCAATACATGCCTAATAAACCAGATAAATTTGGAATCAAATTTTGGTTGACACCGAACGTCGATAGCAAATACGTCATAAATACACTTCTATATCTAGGAAAAGATGAAAATAGGCCAATCGTTCGTACAACTCTCTGAATACCAGACGTTTGGCAGTTTTTTTCTAGCCGACCAAGTGCATTTTCTTCCATACAAATTTATAAGCGTAATATTTTTATATGAAAGAAAATGCACTTGGTCGGTTAGAAAAAAAATTGCCAAAAATCTGGTAATTCTTCTAGCGGCTTAAGATTGGTATCTTTGTTCACTGGAATTGAACGAGCTACAAAACTGCATATTCGAAAAAAATCTAAAAAAATTTACTAAAAAGTGAGAAATTTTGATGTAAATCTTTCAAGTTTTCTTGAATTTTCATGAATTTTCCACAAATTTATTAACTTTGATTTGCAGAATTTTCATTGTGTTTTTACACATACTTTCATATAAAAATAATGAAATTAGTCAAAGGAAGTTAGTCTTACATTTAACGGGGAACATAAATTCGGGTCATTTGACCCGCTATGGTACAAATAGGTACTTAGAAACTGTTGGTATGATTAGTGTTAATAAAAGCAAAACAAGAATTAATAATTTAAAAACACAGTAAATTACGCGCCTTAATACAGTGAGTGTGTGTGAAGTGCTAGCTTAAAGCAGCGAATAACAGCAAAAATGGTTGTGCCCACAATGGATGGGCTGCCACGAGTACCGGACACACATGGTGATGTCGTCGATGAAAAAATATTTTCAGATTTATATGTACGCACCAGTTGGGTGGATGCGCATGTTGCACTCGATCAAATCGATAAGGTATGTAAATCAGGCAAAAGTAATGTATCATATATTTATTAATGCCGACTGTAAATTGGCATATAGAAAACTAGCACTACGCGTTTTAATAAGATACGGCTCTATTAGCCACTCACTCAACATGCATAACTATTATTTTTTAAGCGGTTGATACTTTCAAATCAGTCATGTTGTGAACGTACAATACAACAAATTACAAATAAAAGTCAAATCTTCAATAGGCAAGCATACTAGCCACTATACTATCGAGGAATCAGACCAAGTCCTTAAATGGCAAGCATACTAACCACTATACTATCGAAGAAACAGTTCACTCACTATACACACATATACAACTAACCACTATAATATCGAGGAACCGATTAAAGTTCCGTATTAAAGTTCCAGTATCAATGTGTAATCCACTTCGAAATACATAAGCATGATTTGGACTAAAAATACTGATTTCTACCTTCCTCAAATTACGAAATTTAAAGAAAAGACTGTAGATAGAGAACGCTAAAAACGGGTTGTTTTTAAAGCAAATTGGACAGGGGTGGTGGGACACTGTCCCAAGAGACTCTCGAACGCAGTCGGAAAATACAAATTTAGTCGTATACTCATGAGTTTACTTTTCTTCATTACTGTATAGGATGTTTAGAAATATTTCGAAACTGATACAAAAAAACTAAGAAGTCAGACGAAGTATATATAGTTAGATCTACATTAGTACACGTCACTCGTGCAACCTATTGACAGTCTGATTTAAACGAAAACAACATTTCAGTCAATGCAACATTTTAATTAAAACAATTTTGCTGCTGATGCTCCATAGTCAAAAGAAATGAATGAGATATCTTAAAGTCAAAATTGCAAAAATAAGCATCACATCACTATGCGATTGCGCATAAATAAAAAGTTGCCTTCGCTTTCAGCATGCACTGGTTTTTTTTTTTTATTGAAAAAGATCAAACCAAGCTGAAACGAAATGCTGCTGCAACTGCATACAAAGCCCGAAACCCGCGGTACCTGCAACAGTGCTTTATAAAATTAAACAAACTTTTCAAGCTAGGGAAATAGTCGCCAAAAATATCTAATATTTTCAATACAAGACAGTCTAGGTACTCACTGATGTTTCTTGGGGATGTTGCTAATGTAAATATTCCTTTCTTTGCATTCCCGGAGACTACGTCTTTGATTTAAACCCAACAAACACGAAAGCTAGATGTCAGTTCGAGGAAAGTTAGAAAACTAGACCCCTTTTCTAATCTTCAACGTTATTAGGATACTTGGGGGAAGACTGGGAAAGCGTAGTGTTATCTAGCAAAATGGGATACTATTTTCAAATCAATAGATTTTATTACTACTTCGACTACTGAGGAACGACCTGTTTGACCACTACTGAATAGAGTGTTGTCGCATCTTACTAAGACTTTCTCCAAAGGATATTTGAGTTCAAGTGTCCAAAAAAATAAGTCGAACAATTTTGTGGGGCACTATAGATGCGTCGTTTTTTCGGTATGCATTTATGCACTAACTTAGCAGTAATTTTTATTTATTTTTGGTAAATCTCTGTTTCTGTTTACGTTTGTTTTTCGTCATTTATGCTACTAGCTTTTGCTTTCGCGGGCAGTCACTTGAATCAATCAGACAATGAGTAACACAGGCAAATATACAAATCTGTAAATGCCTGTAGACAAATAAATACATGTACGATTGTGTGTATGTACTGATTGTATGGCAGACCCGTGCGCCATTGCACAACATGGGTGGCCCGAGTGTCGCCAGTCAGTGCCGGGTGTAGTACAACGTCGCCGCCATCGGCTGACTGACTGGCTGGCTGGCGCATCGTCAACGTACGCAGTTCACATTCTACTGATTTGTTTGCGTGGTAGTCGCTTCAGTTGCGGTTTTTGACAACATTCAACCGTAGCATGAACTTCGTTTAGTCAGTGCTTGTGTATCTACTCTACAAATAAATATGTTCATACAGCTGTAGCTGTTTGCATGTAATTTAGGAAACACGAACAACAAGTTAAAAGTCCAAAACGACAACGACAAATGCACTTAAATTTTTGTCTACCACACACCAACTCATCGTCATCGTTGCCGGCTGCTTTTTTGGTCCATTGTAGGGATGGGTGACAGATTAAATGTTTATTACCGATTGCGCCCATTCTGGCGTTATATCTTGAGGGCCCGAACTTATTTATACAAATATTAAATGGTGGATTTTAACGGATTTCCCTGGAAAAGTATTTATTCCGTTGGTCTCGCGAAATTTGCAAGGTTTTCAATTTGAATAAGGCTTCCGAAATCATCTCATCCCTAGTTGCAGCATTGCTCTCTTTATTGACTGACAGCAGGGAAATCACACGCATGCCAGCGAACACATGGGATGCAATATGCATTAATACTCAGTCAACATTTTTAAATGTATTCATATTTGAAATCGGGTCTTGTCTCGGAAAATTCTGATTATGAGACGTGTTGGAGGTGTTTCCTCGAAGCCTTCGTTGAGTTCAAGAAACCACCTCTAGTAGGACAGAAGTCGTCAACATCTCAAGTTCCTCGTAAGCTATTTCAGCTTAGCAAAAAGTTACAAAGCAATCATTAGTTAGCATTTAAACTGGGTAAAAATACACTTCACATGTTGTAAAGGGTATTAGGTAAAACATCAGCACTCGTCGAAGCATAACAGAAAGCAACAGCACATACATACATATATGCATACCATTCCCCCACTTTTTATACGAGCATCATCTAGAAAATTCTCCTGTCTGATAAATGACGAACAAACTGCGCAATGTGTGAGGAGATGCTGCCTACCGCCCGCTAAACTTTTCAACTAAATAAATATACATCATAAATGCGAACAAACGAATGATTTTTGACCAGCGCAACAACAGTTTGACTTTAGCTTCGCATGGAAATGTCTTCATGTGTAAGCCTACATAATAGAGATGTTACGAAGTTGCTACTCCGATTCCGAATGCTAGGAATTTTCGAAAAGTTTCTAAGGAGAGATTGAAAATAATATCTAGCTTGAATACGTTAAATAAGAATTGGTTGTATCTTTCTATTAAATCGTTAACGTTTTTTGTTTTGAAGAGAAAAGTTGTCATCTAACTTTTCCAACTTTAGCTGTGTTATTTATTTAAGATCCACAGGTCTATTATTTCATGTATCTGAAAATAGCTTTAATTTTAAATTATTCAAATCGATTTCGTCTCCGAACTTCTCGCAAACTCAAATTTAAAAAACACGATTTCGACTCTGTCATCAAATTGAAGTCCAAACATTCGACCCGAACTCCGATATAAAAAAATTCCGATTTTGACTTGTTTTACTCACTAACTACATACCTACTTCAACATCTCTCATCCATATGTTTGTAAATAAATGACTACTACTCCACTTATGGGGCAACAAGTTGGTTGTAAATCTTTTTTAAATAATTGTAATATCTAGTGCGTACACACATGCATACATACATACATATGGGCTAACACTGTTCAAGAATGATCTTGGGCACACTGAAATTCAGCATAGGATTGTAGTTACCTTTTATTGAACTTAGGCTGCTTGGGCTTATATTCTATCATAATTGATTCAACTCCCAAGAGTCCTACCTACCATATGCAGGTTTCAAACGGCCAACGTACCTAAGCCTTACAGGGTATTAGCTCATTGAGTAGTCATAGTTTTCGTTTAACAACTAAAACATACCAAACAATCAGCACTGATTTGAGGCACCAGCACATTAGATACATTCCAAACCGAAACGATTTTGAAGTTTCAAAGCCTAAATATCTGTGCGTAACAGCTACAAATCCAACGAAAAATGCTTTCAGCATATTTGAGAAATATTTTATGACACTTCAGCTCGTGCAAGCTACAGTTTCAATAGTGATTTATGACCAACCATAAATTTGTTGGATTCCTCAAAAAGAATACAATAAAACTAACAGCAGCCATTGAACATAAAGCATAATGACATACGTCAAATCTGTAACACAAAGAAATATGCGCAAACACAGCTCACAATAAATATATGAAGGGCAAGGAACAGACCAAACGAGTTAGCTGTGATTAATTTAAAAATGGTAGGAAAGAAAGTTATTGAGCAGGCTATGGAAAATATGCGAGAAAACCACAACTTCCAAAAATTTCTCTCAAAGCATTGTAGGAAACACGAAGACAAAAAAGAAGGTTTTTTCTAGAAATTTCATTTTTCATAACAGTGCGTCTGAAGATCGTTCCAATGTTGATTATTTCGCCTCCGTATTACAGTTGAAAAACGTGGTATGGTGTCCCAGTCCCATACGTACTGCATGAGCCACAGTATCCAGTATCTGGTGAAAAGAGAAATTACTCGTACATATTTCGTTTTAGGATGGCCCGTTGTAGAACAAAAAATTATATGTAACCAGGGTTTTACGACATCAGAACTGAAAATTGAACCCGCGTCCATCTCTATCAGGTAGCACGTAGTTAGTGTGCTCATCATTATTAGGCGCCCTTATATGACTCATCAAGAACAAACATCAGTTTTTGTCAAAACTGCCTAGAGACTACATTTGCCATAACTAAGATACAAAACACAGCCATGAGCACGAGCATTTGGCATAAATGGAAAATGGCTAATACATAGTTAGCTTGTTGGCTTATATGTGCCATGCCTTACAGTTTGACGCCGCCTTGTCCATGTCAAACTAATCCCGACATTTTTATCACCGCACGATTGAGCCATCAAATGCGCGCGCCAGGCGGCCACAAATAGCGACCTTTTGCGACGATGTTTGCTGCGGGCCAATTGGAGCGACCATGCCAATAAGTTAACTGCTGCTTGTTGATTTTTGTGAAGAGTAGCGCAAACTCTGCGCAATACAAAAATAATAACGAAAACTCTTACTAGCATTTCCGGTTTTTATGTATCTGTGATTTTGGTGTTGTTGTTTTCCGTTTTTCGATTTCCGTATAAATTTTGTTGAACGTGTTCTTAGTTCATCAGCCCAAAAGATATAGTACGGTGTGCTATCGTCAGTCAAGTCGAAAGACAAGTCAATTTTCAGTCAAAACACAAGCAAAAACAACAACAACTACATAAGTTTTGGATAACAAACTCAGCAAGCAAGCAACAAACAGTACATCCAGTTTCCGAATATCTACAACAATAGAAATCACGCTACGTGAGTACCTACCTTGAGAAACGCAGAGGGAATTCAACTTCAACCAAGAATCTTTTCAAATACACATACATATACATATATGTATCTATAAAGAATGCAGAAAACAACAAAAATATACAGCCAAACATACAATCGAAGGAATTATTAAGATATTAACTTGGCCACACACATACCGCCGTCGCCAGCCGACTTGGAAAGGCATTATTACGAAATGCCAACAGCACAACAACAACAACACCAATAACAATATACACAAATTACGGCAAGCCCAAAGTGAAAGATGGAAATATAGACATTTAAATGGACGGACAGCTGGAGGTACAACCGTACAGCCTGTTGTTCGCTGTCTTTGCTGTGTGTGTGGCTATACGGCCCGGCCCGTTCCATTCTTTGGTAAAAGCGAACACACACAGCTTGTGTGTGCCACACACAAAATCACTCAGAAACAACAAAAAAAACAACGAATAATTCAACAAAGTAACGAGTAAAAGTACTAGCGAGCTACTTGCCTCTGTGTTGTGTACGGTTACGAGACCGGAAAGGTATGCAGTTTGTATGGGCTGAAGCGATTCAAGTAGTTAAGAGTAACGAAGGAACTAACAATGGCAGTCTGGAACACGATTCACAGTGCCGATAAAAACAAAACAAAAATTAAAACAAAACAAAACGTTATCTACGAGGGTGAATGGAATTTTAATATCATCTGCTACATGCTTGCAGGAAATTTGTGGGCTCGTTGAAGACGGCACAACAATTCGATTAGATGCCCTTGCCTAGGATGCCCGAGACGGTCTCTTCAGTTCCGGCCTATGGGAATGTATGTAGACGATTTAAATCTCAAAAGAATGGTTTTCTTCTTTTTCCCTTTCCAGTCGAAAAACGAAAATGGCCCTTAGTACCGTCACACTTGTCGTCTCATTATGGTCTTAATAAGGCAAAAATATTCTACTTCTGCATTAAACGAAACCGACATTTTGAAGATTTATGGTGATTTGTTTTTGTATTTCACCCTTTAATTTTCAATTAACCTAAGAGATCAATGCAAGCTTACCTTTTAGCTAAAGTGAGTATCGATAAACTGCGCAGATTCGATTTTGAGAAAATATTTTGAAGGCCATTGTATTCCAAATATTTGTTAACACTGGCAGAACATATTTCCGAACTCCTTTCAAAAGGTTGTTTCTCCGTAAACTGAAAAGTGGGATATTTTTAAATTAAAAAAATATTCAATGTTGGTAATAAGAGTATCTTACCTGAATTAAGAGAAACCCATTAATGTACATTTAGGGTATATAAGAAAACCAATGCCCGAAAAAGAAATTCAGTGGAATATGGAATAATCACAGATTCTGTAAAGAGCAAATATGAAAAAAAAAAAAAAATTAAGTGAACCGGCAGACCTATGCTCGCTCATGAACCAACTCAACATGCACGGGACAGAGGAAGCTACGAGTATTTACTACGTATGTCAACTTGTGCTGCTTGCTTGTCTATAGGTACATATGTATATGGTACCTCAATCTGCGTGCCACCTAAATGTTAAACGGCATTGTGTGCTCCTACATTCGACTGACTGGCTTACCTGTTGGATGTATGTATGAACAATGAACAACGTACGCGGCCAACTGCATGTGCCGCAACACTATCTACCTACAGCACACAAAAATAAAGTAATAAAAAAAAAAATACAGAAAATCAAAACAAGGCGAACAAAAATAAATAAGAAAAGTCATAGCTACAACAACGACAATTGCTGCATGCGGCGGCCACCACCAAAGTCGATTGGATCGCCATCAATGCCGGCAAACGGCACCAACGATACCAAAGGCGAGCTTCATATATAGTTAAATGCAACAACAACAGCGAAATTGCCGAATGCACGAAAGCCACAATAAAACAATGGCAACAACAACAACAATGCGAAAATGTTGGAGCAATAAAGACGTAAACAACCGCATAGCGTAATAATAAAGACATTAAACTGTTAAAAAGCAACAGGAGAGTGAACGTTAGTGGCGACCGACCGACCGCCACCAAGCGGCAAACTAATATTCTTACACACTCGTACAATCCGGCAAGGGAACACCGTTGTTAGTGTGTTCATACAACAACAACAACAAAATTGTAAACTTCCAAAGTAAATGCTGTGGTTACCAATGACGCTGAAAACCAGCAATGAATGTGAAAGATCGCTGGAAAAAGAAAGATGTAGGTATCTTAATAGCTTTATGTGGGCGCGTTAGGTAGACAAGACTTTTGAAGAAGAGAACAAAAAAATGTAAATAAAAATGCAACGAAATACTAGAAGAAAATACTAGAGGAAATTTTCATTTAACAAAAAACAAAAACATGGCTAATAACAGAAGTAAAGATCACAGGAAAAGAGAAACCTGTGAGATGGTACTAAAAATTTAGGTTTTATATTTAAGGTTAAGTATGACAGACATGAAATGTTGGTTATTTTAGAATCATGTTTAAATAGATGAAACTCTATTTTAATTTGACCAAGGCGAATTAATAGAAGGTGGAGGTGAATTACAAACACACATCCATACATTTTCAAAGTACTTTGTTTTTGTAATTCGTAGGACTAATGTCAAAATCGTACGGCGGCGAAATTTGTAGTGTCAAAATTTGAGAAAAAAGTAGCTATATATCAGCTGATCAGATAATGCCACCTTGTATTAATTCGCTTTGAATTTGACTATAATTATGGTCCCATTAAATAATTTTTTTTTTATCGGTAAGAGGGTTCGGAAATGTACCCTTACATCCTTTAAGGCTATCACCAATGATTATTTGTACGCATTGAAAATGTCAAATGAAGAAAAAATAAAGAGTTGGATTGTCCAAACTCTTGCTTTTTGTATTGAGTAGATTTTTTATTCAAAGAACGCGAAAGATATCGATGCACCTTGATGAAATAGTTAGAATGCCGCGAAATAACGACTAGAATTTCCAGGCGACAATCAAACAAAATTAGTTTGTATGTCCACAAGATCACAACAAACACGAAACTATTTTTCTAAGAAGTCGACCGATTGCTTTGTCGAACCGCACGCCATGGGTAATCATACCTCAGCCATAAATCTACATATATAATCCCAATTCTATGCATTGTCGGAAACGCTGAAATATAGGAATTCGGCTTATTCACGAGCCCAACCGTGTTTCGCCACATGTGGGCCCTATGAGGATCGGCAGTGCAAATTCTTGAAAGCGCTTATAATTGATGGATAGGCAGTTGCCAGCAGAGTTTGTGATGCCTTAATATTCTCTGATAATCATGTTGTGTGTTTATTGGTCTCGTTTTTAACATGCTCTTCTCAGTTGTAAGAGTTTAATAAGAGATGTGTACAATATTTTGCTTTACTCTTAATTTGTACATTTTCTCTTTCAGTGATTGTTTAAGAGATTTTGACTTTTGCTTACTTGTATGCTTATGTTCATTAGGGTGTTTGTTTTTAAGAAAAAATGTTTCTTTGGTCGGTGGAGGAAGGGACATAAGTGGGGGAGGATAAAGTAGATTACGGGGGAATAAGCAAAACCGAGAGGCATAGTTAAAGCAGCTGTGGAATAGGAAGAAATAGATGAAAAAAGATGATAGTACATTTTTTCAGGCCGGGCAATAACACCAGCCAACAAAATCCATAGAACTTCTCTGAATACCAAAAACTTTCTCTATAGAAATCTATTCCCATTTAAAACTAATTTCTTTTCAAACAAATTCCTTATAGATTTTTCCTATAAAAATTAAACACCCTATTGACCGAACACCAAACAACAACAATCTCAAAGCATTTCACAGCCAACAGCAGCTGTTTAACAAATTTACTATGTATGTATGTTTGTATGTTTATACGCTTGTTTTCACACATACATACAAACTTAAATATTTATAAAGGCAGTGAAGAATGGTTTTTGTTGTTTTTTTTTTTCGGAATATGTCAACCTGGGTGGTCTCGCTGTTGCTGTTGTTATTTTTGTTGTCGTCGTCTGGTAGATCCGACTGCTTCAAATTGCTTGCTTGCTTCGATATGACAACAACAATAACTCATTTGAAATGGCTCTTAAAAATCCATGGGGACATAGTAGTACATTCATTCACACATTCATCAAGCACTTATGGCTGTGTGTGTGTGGGCCCAAATGTATCTACTCCTACACACGATCATTATTGTACTGACATTTCCCTATAATTACATTTTGTGCGTAAATGTGTATGTTTGCTTGCTTGCTTGTTGTTGTTGTTGTACTATATCGATCTGTCAACAGTCAAATAAACCTAAACGAACATGCCAATCAACGTCCATAGAAATATGAATAAGGCAAATGCCTAGTAAGTGGAATGTGTGAATGAAAAAAAATTGAATTCGTTTTAAAATTTTTTGTAAATTTTTGTGCAAATATTGTTCATTTTTATCAACAAAAACTTGGTAAACAGTAGGAACAGTTTAATTTTTTTGTAAAATCTCAAAATAATGCGAAAGAAAGTGAAGTTGAATTGGCAACAGTTTAGTGGGAACAGTGTTGATGGGAACAGTTTTTATAGGGAACAGTTTACTTTAATATATTCACCGCTGTTAAATACATAAGTTCTTCAGCTAGTTTCTAGTGGAAGTGCTTTAAATGAGTTATAATGGGAACAGTTTTTATACAAAACAAACTAACTAATTTCGCATCTGAAATGCGTCAAATGTAATGGCCAGTCAGCTTAGCCTAACCTAGTTCTAAGCATCCGGCATGTACACTTTTACCATTGCCCTAAGATCAAGAAGCCTTTAACTAGCAATTCTGGAAATTTTCATCTCAACTCCATTCCCACTTTCGCACGCGCCTATGTATGTATGTATGTATGTATGTATGTACATATACATATCTATGTACATATGTATGTATGTGTTTGTTGTAGATTCGTTGCTTCTAAATTCTAAATTGCATCTAACACGAATTTCAAAATAAACCCTTAATTGAGTTGCTCCCAGAGTCAATACTCATTAGGCTGATATATCTACTATATACATACATATGTACACCTACATAAGTACAAAGCGTTAGAAAATGATAATGGAAACAAGAAATATCTTTAAAAAAAAGAAATAATCATTTATCATTATATAGCGCTCGCTGTGTGAGGTGAGCCAATGCGTACTGGCAAGCTGAGCTAATAACATTTGGGAATGGGTGTTGTGGCAAAAGCAGCGAAATAGAGACGTTCTGGCATAAACATAACTATTGTATGTATTTATGTATTATACCTAGTATTGTTGTTGTTGTTTTTCTGATAAGTCATATAACATGGCTTTTGTTATTGCTTTTGTACGTTGTCGGTTCACGACGTCATGTGCGGCCCAAGCATTCAAATTGACGGCACGCAAGTGCGCGCATATTGATTAACCTTACAAAAACCCAATTTCAATGTACATACATACATACATATGACGCTATGCGCGCACTCAATAGTTTTTTTTTCATTTTTACCTTTCTGAAGCTTAATTGCTGGTACATTTTTTTTTTACTTTACTCAAACTAAATGGGTCTCTAAAAACATTTCCGAACATATTTTTGTACACTATACCGGGAATAGATACCTATGTACATAGCTAAGTGAGGGTATACAATGTATGTAATTTTGTTTGTACGTTAAGCGTGTTTCGGTCGGAGCCTCTAAACTGTACTATAAAAAGGTTGCCTCAGTTTACGGATAGTTTTCAGATTCCTTACTCTCCATCAGACATGTTTAAAGTTGATTACTCATCGTAATGATTACCGGTATGATTGTTAAATCATTATCCGGAGAACCCATGTAATGATTGCTTACCATTGCTTTCAATTTTTAATAATTATTTTCCAATTAATTAAAAAATAATCTAAAATAAAAAATAAAAATAATAAATAAAAAAAATTTGGATTTTCCACGATTATTATAAATAATCAAAAAAGTCAAAAATAATCAAAAGAAATCAAAAAAAGTTTTTTTTATTATTTTTTTGTTTCTATTATTTTTTTTTACTTTGTTGAATTTTTTTAATCAAGTTTAAGCCCGAGGCCACTAATAATAATTTTATAATAATAAAAGCTATTATTGTTTCATTTTTTTTTAATAAATTAGCAAAAAGTTGAAAGGAATTTCTTTTCCTTTGTAAACCAAGAATATTTTTTTTTTTAATTTAACATTTTTTTTTTATTTTTTACTTTTTTATTGCTTAAATTTTTTTTTATTATTTAAATATTTTTTTTTACTTGTTAAAAGTTTTTGTTTGAATTGAAAATGAAAATTTAGAGCCGCTCTGTTAACCATAAGCCCATTAGAATGAATAGCCCATCAGAACGAGATAGTTTTATGTCCCCTAAACTTCCATTTCTATAGATCCAGCGCCTTCTCTTCACATTTAAGCTAAAAATTTCTTAAACTTTTAGTAAACTTTCTACTAAAACACCCTTTGTTTATAAAAACAAAAACAAGAAATAACGATTTCGTCACGGCTCTATCCGGGTGGTCCAGTCGCCACACAACGTGCATGCGCGCTCATTGCTTTCAAGCTTTCTTTACTTTATTACTTCTGTAATTATTTTGTTGTTTTTGTTTTTCTATTTCCATTAAAGTTGAATTATATATTATTGCATTGCTTTTGTATTTAATTTATTATAATTATTATTTCCGTTTGTATCATTTTTGTTGTTGCCCATTATTGCCATTGATTATTTCTCAATCCATTCAATTACTCCGCAAGCAAAATGGCTAATAAATGCTAAGATTCCCTAAACGAGCTATAGCTGCGATAGATGATGGGTGGGGGCTGATGATCAGATTTTATTTTGTATTCGCTGGATGACTGTGGGAACGTCACTAAGCCTACGTGCTACGCAAGGTACATATGTACATGGTTACATAATAGTTACATAAGGGTGATACATTTTTCTCCGCCAAAATTGTTGAGCCCTCAAAACATATGTATGTAGCTGTTAAATTTGATTAGTAATCAATTGGAGGGATTTTTCAATTTATTTAAGAAAAGGCAATTATGTATAAATTGATTACGATTAAAAAAAAATCGTTTCACGATTATTAAAAAATCAAGAAAAATTAAAATTAATAACCGTGAAAAATCATGATATTTTTTTATTGTTTTTTAATTGAAAAATAATCATTAAAAATTTAAAGTCATTACGATTATTAAACCTGAATCCGTCACTGGTTCCAGCAAATGAACTTTAGACCCATTTCGCAAGCTTTCAACCTTTGCCCATATGACCATCAAAATGCCGTTTGTTTTTTTTTTTTGCTTGTTTATACCTTACATTCCTCTTTGTGTCGTATTTTGCAAAACTAAACATGACCACCCTAATTTACATATGTACACCCTAATGTACATACATTTCAAAGTATGATGAAGCAATCATGCTTGCCCATAAACATTTTGGGTTTTCATAAATTTTTTTTCTTACCATTCTTAATGGGTTTTTAATTGTTTAATTCTCAACTTAATTGACATTTTTCTTTTAGAAAATCTTTGTTCATTTGATTTTATTGCTTTTCTGGGAGTTTAGAGGCAAAGCTTAAACTTAGTGAATAAAATGAAAGAGACAATAAAAAGTCCACACACTGTCTTGTGATCTTCACACCATAATCAATGGGAGATGGTAACACTCGCTAGATATTACTAGGCGCCTGGAATACTTTTTAGTGCCTTTCGTTCCATTAATTTGTGGACTGAAGAAAAAAACAACAACCGTAAAGTGTGGCTTGCAATAAAAACTCATCAATCAGCTCAAGCAAAAGTATTTATTTTTTCAATAATTTTTATGATTGATCGCTGAGAGAGTCCTCGTTTTAAAACTTAATAAAATTAAAAAAATATATGTATATAAAAAAATTATTAAATCATATAAATATGTATTTTATGCCAGTATATATGTACCTACACATGTACATACATATGTATGTAAGAATTCATTATGATCAACCACCTCATATTCTTGTCAATGCTATCAAAAATTCTGCGTATTGGGGATATTAGATTCCCCTAATAACGGAACAACTTAGCTTCGGCACATTAACAACACTTCAAAGCAAATGCATTTTTACGCAGAACACGTATTGTCCTCGAGTTTGTGTATCTACATAGTACACATATACATATGTACATATGTAAGCACACTTGTGATGCTGTAGAAATTGAATCCGGAGAATCTGGTATTTTAAAGAGCTACCCGGTTTAAATTACGATTTATGAAAATACAGACCAAGGGAGACCCTACACATTTTAGAACATATTAAACAATGGGTGATATTAATAAAAAAGGAGCAATTGCTTTTAGTTCAAGTTTGAAACCTTTTACTAAAATTTTGACATTTTTTCCATACCAATTTTTGTCAAATTTCTGAAAGTTTGAGAAAAACAAATGCTCTTTTTTATTAATATCACCCAATTTTTTTTTGATAGAACTATCAAATTTTTTGCCTTTCTTTTTTATAAAGTACAAATTAGTCCCAAGGCTAGTTTGCTTATAGCTTATTTTAGGTATAAGAGCATATGACCATTTGTCATTTGTCAAAATAAAAAAAAATCCATGCAATCTGGCAGCATAAGCCTCGAAAGCAAAAACAAAACACACGAAGCAACGAATTCGCCGTGATATCAGATGGTATACATTTGCCTCGTTTGCCCAGCTTTGCTAATTGACATTTTTCTCATTGAAGAAGAAACAGAGCATTTGAAAAAATCAGTACATTTAGTACTCGTAAACGTACATCACTAGCACACACACACACACACACACAAATTTTTAATACAATCAACATGTTTGATGGAAGATCCAGGCGATGACGTACTAAATGCACCCCCGACAGTTGTATGAAATAACAATAGCAATGAGAAAAATGTGCTTGAATTGTATGTATGTTCATATGTACATATGTATTGTTAGATGCATTTGTGCCGCAATGGCACACAAAAATTACCTTCAACAGCAGTGCAATGACTATGAAGAAGACATCGACTGTTTCAATTCGTACCGCCTAATCTGCGGAACGAAAGGACGTCGTCTAAAGTAAGGTTTTGTATTTTTTTTTTAATGTAAAATGCACTTGCATTTCATACCGAGAAATTGCTATTTAGAAAAACCGGCTAAGCAGAAACACTGCAAGGAATTCACAATTAGAACCTTTAAGCAGAGTATCTAATAGAGCGAGCAACATTGAAATGAAGAACAAGAGGAAATGGCAACTGTCGACCTGTGAATATTTAGTAGCGGAATATGTATTTACAGTAGGGTGGATCTTATTTTATATATAGTTAAAATTAGATATGAATGTCGATGCTTTTTAAGCAAAAAAATTGTGTCGTTTGGCAGATTTATTAGAAGTAGTCAGCATAAATTCTTCTCACTAAAACCTGCCACTCCTGACTGCGAAAGGACCATATTTACTCTCATTTTTATGCTCCCAGTAGTCGGAGAGCCGAGTATGGGAGTGCAGTAGTGAAATTCAGAAAATTGCAATAAAATTAAAATCTTCCAAGAGCGCACAGTGCAACTTCCTAATATTGTACAATAGTTACTTGATGTGAGCTGAGCGCATGCAGCGTGATGCGACAAGGCGTTGGAAAAAAAAAACCAATGATTAGGTGCAGCGAATTGCACACAGGTATACGCTCGTTGACACCACCGTATCTAAATTTATAGCTTGCCATTGCTGTAGAACTAATTTGATTGTTAGGAAAAAATGTTCATCCAATTTGACACAAAGAAATCGTTTCGGGATGAATTCGCAGCTGCCACGCAAAACTTTCGGGAAGACATGCAGCTTCTGAGGTCAATGCATTGCAAGATCTAATTTTATTACCCTTCATCGTCCATCAAATCTTCTACCACCCATAATATTTGTCCTATATTAAGAATCATATACACGAAATCATTACCCTACCAACAACTCAACTCAAGTATTTCTCCTTACTTTATTACAGGGCAAAGCGCGAGGGAATCGTACCGCTATATATCTACGCTCAGTATTTCAATCCCATCTCGAATCACTTGGTAGTTCAGTACAAAAACATGCTGGAAAAATGTTATTTGTTGCTATACTCGTGTTAAGCACATTCTGCGTCGGACTAAAGAGTGCACAAATACATTCGAAGGTACATCAATTGTGGATACAGGAAGGTGGTCGGCTTGAGTCCGAACTTGCATATACACAAAAAACGATTGGTGAAGATGAATCCTCAACACATCAGCTAATTATACAGACAGCGCACGATGCGAATGCGTCTGTTCTACATCCGCAAGCTTTGTTGGCGCATTTGGAAGTTTTGAAGAAAGCGACAGCGGTTAAGGTGCATATGTTCGATACGGAATGGGGTTTACGCGATATGTGTAATTCACCGACAACGCCAAGTTTTGAAGGACACTATTTTATAGAGCAAATATTTAAGCATCTGATACCGTGTTCGATAATAACGCCATTGGATTGTTTTTGGGAAGGAAGTCAACTATTGGGACCAGAATTTCCAGTGCAAATACCGTAAGTATGGGAAGGGAATGAGAGTTTTGCAATAGATCTAGAGACCGAAAAGAGGATATGAAATGATTACTTACAGTCACCGTGGTGTCCTATTTGAATTCGGGTCCACGAGTGTCGGATCTTGGATTTTGGGAAGGGGGGCGTCCAAGGTTTTTAACGAAATTTCCGGGACATCTTTCATGGACAGTTTCTCGAAATGGAGTTTTGGACTCTTAAGAGGCGTGGAAGGGCTTGCACGCCGAACCCTCTTCCATTAAATCTTGCCCTTACCTTCCACTATATCTGACCTTGTCTCGGTCCGCTGACTGTTTTCCATGAGATCAAACTAATTCCACAACTTTTCTTTTTTCTTTCGCTCTTTCTAGTGGCATGGATAAGCGCATCCAATGGAGCACAATGAACCCTTCAAGCTTAGTGCAAACGATGAAACAACAAATGAGTGATCAAAAAATAAATTTTGACTTTGATATTGTTGATCAATATATGAAGCGTGCAGCTATTACCACTGGTTATACGGAGAAACCTTGCCTTAATCCCAAAAGCCCAGAATGTCCTGAGACTGCACCGAACAAGCACAGTCAACAACCACCAGATGTTGGTGCTATACTGACCGGCGGTTGTAATGGTTACGCTACGAAATATATGCATTGGCCAGAGGAACTTATTGTGGGCGGTGTGCAACGTAATCGGTCAGGACATTTACGCAAAGCTAAGGGCTTACAAACCGTCGTACAACTCATGACCGAAAAGGAAATGTTTGATTTGTGGAATGAAAATTATAAGGTACATCACATCGGTTGGACACAAGAAAAGGCAGCAGAGGTGCTGAATGCATGGCAACGAAACTTTTCCAAAGAGGTCGAATCGCTGTTGAAGATTAATCGCCGTATATCCAACAACTATGATATTTATGTCTTCTCATCGGCCACATTAGATGATATACTCGCAAAATATTCGAATCCCAGTCCAACAAGCATTGTAATTGGTGTCATCGCCACCGTACTTTATGCATTTTGTACACTAATGCGTTGGAAGGATCCGGTCAAGGGACAAAGTAGCGTTGGTGTAGCAGGTGTGCTGCTTATCGGCTTCTCCACGGCTGCCGGTCTTGGTTTGTGCGCTCTACTTGGTATTGTTTTCAATGCTGCCAGCACGCAAGTGGTACCTTTCCTAGCACTCGGTCTAGGTGTGGATCATATTTTTATGCTAACGGCTGCCTATGCGGAAAGTAATCGTAAAGAACAAACGAAGTACATATTGAAAAAGGTCGGTCCGAGTATACTCTTTAGCGCATGCGTTACATCTGGTTCTTTTTTTGCTGCCGTCTTCATACCGGTGCCTGCATTGAAAGTATTTTGTCTACAAGCTGCCATTGTGATGTGCTTCAATTTAGCAGCAGCCTTACTAGTTTTCCCCGCTATGATTTCTTTGGACTTACGGCGACGTACTGCTGGACGTGCGGATATTTTCTGTTGTTGCTTTCCAGTGTGGAAGGAAAAACCTATTGCGGCGGCATGCACCAATGAGACGCGTTACAATAACAATCGTCGAAATGCTTATGCTGTGAAGAATTGTAATAATCGTACGTTTGCACCTTCATCGTCCACACAGCAATCGTCTCAATTAAAGCAACAAGAGGAAGCGCTACTCTCATGCGCCGAAAAGCGTATACCATCTTTCTCATTGTCGCATTTTGCTTTTAAATATTATACGCCCTTCTTAATGAAAAGTTGGGTAAAATTTCTGGTCATTGTCACATTTGTTGGTACGCTCGTATTTAGTTTATATGCAACAACACGTTTGCAGGATGGGCTCGACCTTATCGATTTGGTGCCGAAGGATACAAATGAATATAAGTTTCTCAATGCACAATCGTCCATGTTTGGATTTTATAGCATGTATGCTGTGACGCAGGGCAATTTTGAATATCCCACAAATCAACGTTTACTACACGAATATCATGAGGCTTTTGTACGCGTACCACACGTGATCAAGAATGATAATGGTGGCCTACCAGATTTTTGGTTGTCGCTATTTCGTGATTGGTTAATCAATTTACAACGTATTTTCGATCGTGAATTTAGCGAGGGTCGTTTAACATCTGAAGGTTGGCAACCGAATGCCACAAGCGATGCCATATTGGCTTATAAATTGCTCGTGCAAACGGGTTATGTTGATAATCCGGTGGATAAAAGTTTGGTAACCCAGAATCGATTGGTGGACAATGACGGTATCATTAATCCGAAAGCATTTTACAATTATCTATCCGCTTGGGCTACGAATGATGTTTTCGCTTATGGTGCTTCACAGGTGAGTTTTTGCAAAAGGCTTAAGTATGTAACAAATTCTAATATTTTTTCTCTTAAATTTTGTTCAGGGTAAATTACATCCGGAACCACGTCAGTATTATCACATTGCCGGCGAATATGATCTCAAAATACCGAAGAGTCTGCCGTTGGTGTATGCCCAATTACCATTTTATTTGCATGGCCTTACTGACACATCGGAAATTAAAACTTTGATTGGACATATACGTGATTTGAGCATGAAATTTGAGACTCGTGGGCTACCAAATTATCCTTCAGGTGAGTTGAGATAATGAATAGCTTACTATCGTGTTTTAGTTGTTCCGTCAGCCGATGTATGTATGTCAGTATTTTCTAAAACTAATTTTTTTCTTTTTATTTCCTTCCTTTTCAGGCATACCTTTCATTTTTTGGGAACAATATATGACTTTACGCTACTCACTCGCCCTAATCCTATGCATTTCACTTGTCGCTGCCTTTATTTTGGTCTCTATTTTGCTACTCTCTGCTTGGGCCGCCGGTTTGGTCGTTTTTAACGTTGTCGCCTCATTAGTGCAAATATTCGGCACCATGACGATGTTGGGCATTAAACTATCAGCGATACCAGCAGTAATACTCATTTTAAGTGTTGGCATGATTGTTTGTATTACGGTGCATATATCACTTGTAAGTTTTAAATAAATTAGATTTGCAGCAAATGTCCAATTAAAGCAATACTTCTTTATTGTACCTACAGGGTTTCATCACATCAGTGGGTAGCCGCGAACGTCGCATACATCTATCCATGCAAATGTCACTCGGTCCACTTATACATGGCGCACTCACTTCCGCTTTAGCTGTATTCATGCTTTCCACTTCACCATTCGAATTCGTTATACGTCATTTCTTTTGGTTGTTGTTGGTGGTGTTATGTGTTAGCGCTTGCAATGGTCTCATACTATTCCCCATATTTTTGAGTATGTTTGGTCCTGAGGCTGAACTAGTGCCACTCGAACATCCAGATCGCATTTCAACACCATCCCCTGTGATGACGCGCAGCAAACGTGCGAATAAAACTGTGGTGGTGCATGGCAGCCGTTCATCACGTTCCTGCAGCAAGGGTATGCATCATCACAAAGATATTAATATAAATGATCCATCGCTTACGACCATTACCGAAGAGCCACCCTCTTGGAAATCGTCATCATCATCAATACAAATGAGTGCAAATGAATGGAATCCGGGCACAAATATGAATAATGCACAATATGCTACAAATGGCACACAACCACAACAAATGAATAATTATAATATGAATAATTATTATATGCATCGGCCGCAACAAAATTATGCACCATATCATCATCAGCAACAACAACAACAACAACAGCAACAAAGCACACAACAAACCATCTATGGCGCTCCAACGACATTTCATAAAATGCAGCACCCACAACAACAACAACATTCACATCATCCCTCACAGCAGCAGCAGCACCAACAACAACCACCACCGCCGCCACCGCAACAGCCAACACATAGTAGCAGCGGCGCGACGCATACGCTTGGTGGCCACCATGAAACGGGTAACTTTCCAGAGTTGCAGAGTATCGTCGTACAACCGGAAGTCACTGTGGAAACGCACCACTCGGACTCGAATACAACAAAAGTAACAGCGACGGCGAATATTAAAGTTGAATTGGTGACGCCTGGACGTGCGATGCGCAGCTATAATTTCAGCAGTTAGCGGTCAAATATAAATGATATTTACTAAATAAATAAGATTACCTTAGAGTTTTAGGTTATTTATTTGTATAGTTGTGTAAGTAGGAATTTTTTGCATGTTGTTAGATCACAAATTTTATGAAATCTGAAAATGCGTTTTTGCCGTTAACAAAATGTCTGTTCGACTAGCTATAAAGCACTGTACACTGCAACAATTTAGGAGTAAACTTGCATTGTTTGAAGAAAAGCACCTATGCTGTAGCAACCCTGCAAGACAGCTTAATTTCTATACATACTTATTGAAAATGTAGTCGCCCAAAATAAAAGATATCATTAAATGTTTGGATAGATTGAATCCTTGAAAAACTGAAAAAATCGCACAATACTCATATTTTTACAAAAAAAAATACAAAAAATGCCCCCAAAAAAACTAAGCTAATATTAAAACTAGTACAATTTTTTAACGACTTAAATTTGCATCGATGTACAAAAATGCACACAAAAATTAAATTAATTTTAATTAAAACAAAAATAAATTATTTGTAAATATTATTACTTTAATTAATTAGTAATAAAGCTATTTTAATTATAAAAAACAGCTATTGCATTTTAACTAGTAAAATGCGCTAAGAACTCAGAAAACGATAAAGTATTTAAATTTGTTTAAAAATTCGCATTGGAAGTATTCAAACGCTAAACTAAAAACTAAAAAATTTTAAATTGTAAAAATTTATGTATGACCAAATTTAATTTACAGCATAGTGTTCCCTACATAAGGTATTTCAAAATAATAAAATTTTTCCTTTAGTTAATGAGAACTAAACAAAAAAAATTATGAAAATTAAAAAAAAAAATGTTTTACACTTCTAAGCCACGCTCAAAACTACTTAACTTAAAAAACCCCCCTTTATTAGGTTAAGTTTAAGTTTAGTTTTAAAATGCAGCCAATTTAATGGTCGGTTTTACTGAGTTATTTTTATTTTCTGTTTTTCCGACAGGGTGAATGCTAGATTTATATTGGAACGATTTTCCGTCATCCCTTGTCAATTTTTGTTTGTTTACAAACCGGTTTCGGCGATCCGCCATCTTCAGTGTAAGTTTTCGTTCTGCCGAAACCGGTTTGTAAACAAACAAAAATTGACAAGGGATGACGGAAAATCGTTCCAATATAAATCTAGGTCGGTTTTACATTGCAGTATTTTTGTAACCAGCATCAACTTCCTTGGTTGTTATGATATGAAGCTGATCACCACGATAAATGTTTTCGCTTTGCCAAAATTCATACCTTTCAACCATTTGACACATTTGACCTTAGACGGCTTATAACTTACAACTTCTGACTGAGTGAGAGCCATATTTCCTATTATTGTTTTTTGTGCTCTCAGTAGTCAGAGTACCGAGCACGGAAGTGATTTCCTGTAATTGGCTCTGACTATTTCTGACTCGTACGGGTTATCAACTTGGGAGATTTTGATAAGCGAACATTAGATTGACTCCGTTTTTTATTCGACGCTTATTTAGTAATTATTATTTTGTAAATTAATGTTGTTTATTTGTATTATTATTTTTTTATTGCACTTTATAATGTATGTATGTGCATAGTTAATGGTTGTTTACTATTATTATTACTATTATCTTGTATAATTTAACTAGATTAGCCGTAAGCGACTACTTTGTATGTATTCAAACGAGAAAAATATTTAATACATTTTTCAGGTTATGTCAAACCTCCAAATGTAGCACTTAATTGTAATCGTATTTAATTTCAAGTAACACGATTTTCCTCACAATAAATTCTGCCTCCACTTTTGATTGAAATATCTAGCATGTAAAAACATTTTGACATTTCATTGGGAGAGAGATTGAAGTTTCAGGTTTCTGCTGGGGAAATTTCACTCAGTAAAATTTGCAAGTGTAAAACAGCTGACATAGGAAAGCAACAAAAAAACCCGTAACAAATAAGCTAGTAAGCAATGAAAAAAGCAAAAGCTGTTTTCACAAATGCCTATTCTACGAAAACTTTTTGAGTTTGGAGAGAGTTTACGTCATTCTAGATTTATTGACAGTTCTTCTGGAAACCAAATTGGCATCAAACAAATCAATATCACCTCTCGTGCCAAGGAATTTTAAATCGTTTTACTCTCCTACTAATCTTGCGACCACCCTAGTAGAAGCATGGATTCCGTATGCTACGCTCCCACTGCCAGCGATTGTGATCGGCGACACGGACGAGTGATGTTTATTTTCTTTCGTGTAATTTTTGTTTTCATCAGACGCATGCGATTATTGTCGGACGAAAAAAATCGGTGACAGTGGCAGCGCAGTCTAATGCATAATGAAGCATCAAAATTCTCATATAATTTCTGTGCCGCTTTTGAAAACTCTGATACCAACATTCTACATCTTACCTGAGTATCAGCTGACTAGTCCAAGTAGATGCCTCAGTGTTGAAACGGCTTTTGTATAGAATTACCCACGCCAGCAGTTAAAATACCGTAATTTTCACTTTGAATCAATTAAACGAAAAAATTGTTCTTTTCTTCCTATTCTTGATAGATTGAGACTCCATGTATTTGACACTTCGATGCAACACTGCAATAGAGCAAACAGCCATTCACAATTATTACACAACCTTGGCTAAACAATTATTCATTGTGAATATTTACAGATATTTAATATTTAACTCTGATCTGTTCAGTTGTCAAATTTCCAATGATATTTTGTGGTATTGTTTTAAATTGCAATTGTTCGCTTCTAAAACGAGGAAAAGTCCTTACCCAAAACCATGCCAGTGGGCGGAGGGAACGAAAGTAAAGCACAAAAATTGGCTGCAGCACGAAAAAGGGTAGGAGAAAAACATTGCTGACACGTCATATAGTAGTTTGTCCATAGGCTAAAGAATCGGCGGGGAATGGTCGTTTTCACGTTTATTGATTTATAATCCTCTATATTTTTGTTCCACAGCTGCGGGAATATCAGAAACGTGGCGTAGTGGATAGTGCCACATTAGTAACTGCAACCACAGAATCGCATGCGAGTAGCGTAGCTGGAGGAAGCAGCATATCGAGTAACATCTCTGAAGCATCCGATTGTGAATCTTCCACAAATGGTATGGATGTGGCTAGTCTAAACATACTGAAGAGCTCAAACGTACCAGAATATGAAAGCGAAACTTCGGCAGAAATGGCCGGTACAAAGGAAACTGTTGTAACAACAGAGGTGCCACCACCCACTGCCGCTGTATACTTCCAAACAATGCCGCCGCCGCCCCAAGAGGGAGCAGCAATTTCAACACCATTCGATAATTTTTCCATGTCAGCAAGTGTTGCAGGTGTTGCAACAGTAGATCCAGGACAGCAGCAACACAATATTAATACAATACAAGTGCTGATAACTGAAAAGGCAACACTTACAACAGAATTAAATAAATATCGTTGCTTGTGCCGTGAGCGTGAATTAGAGGCAGAAGAACTACGTACACAATTGGAAGCATTAACACGGCGACAAGATGATTTGCTGCAAAATCATCAAACACAACATCAAAGTTTAGAACAATTACGTAAATCAAATGCTGAATTACAGCATAAACTAGCACAAACGAATGCAAAAATCGAGGATCAAACAGCGCATGTTGATGAGCTAAAAAGACTGTTGGATGAAATGCAAAAACGTGCAACTGATGTTGATCATCAATTGAAAGAAAAATCGAATGAATTAGAAATGTCGCAGTTGCGTATACGCCAATTGTCGGACGAAGCGAATGTAAATCAAAGCGATAATCGGGTCGAAACATTAACGCAAACGCAATTTATGCACGAGCAACAGATAAGAGATTTGCAAGTGAGTTGAGTAAAATAGAAAACATATTTTGTATTTACATAACTTCTATTTCTATACATAGGCCATGGTTCAGCAGCTGAGCTATGATAAAGAGCAAGCCAATAGTCAATATCAAAGCTATGTGCAACATTTGAATGCAGAAGTGAGGAGTTTGAATGAGAAAAATTCCGAATTGATGGATGAATGTACGCAGCAACAAGACCGTGAACGTCAATTGGTTGATCATATAAGTGCTCTTGAAAGGGACATACAAAAGAATATAAGTAGGCAAGATCAATTTAAAAAGGAGAGCGAACAACAAGTAAGTAGACATGTAGAGTGTAACGGAAGTCCCAGGAACCTAGTGGTGTTAGACCAGATGTCAGGGTCAGTCTAGATAGGTAGGAGTTTTCTTAGAAGAGCTTGATGACGATTCTCTGAGTGATCATGCCCATTTGGCAAGGCAAAGCGCTATTAACAACAAAACAATTTTCAAATCTTCCAGGTATCTGCTACCGAAACGGAAACACATAATGAAGAAATCGAGAAGTTGAAGGAGAAAATTAGTGATTATGAAATGGAACGACATGAATTTCAATTGAAAATTAAATCACAAGAAGATCGACTTGAGCAACTTGATAATGAATTGCAAGAAAAACACGAAAAGCTTGAACAACTAGAACATTATTTGGAAAATTACGCAGCCGAACAGCCAGACAAAACTAAATTATTAGCTACAATGGAATCAGATAAAATTGCAGCCTCACGGGCTCTAACACAAAATTTAGAATTGAAAAAGCAATTGGATGAATTGGAATTACGTTTCGTACAGTTGACCAACGATAAAGCGGATTTAATGAATAAATTAGATGCCGAGGAACATGCTAATAGAAAAATACGTTTAAGTTATGCGGCAATGGAAGAACAGTTGCATAATATAGACGAGCGTTTCAAGTATAAAGATGAAGAAATGATACGCCTTTCACACGAGAATATGGAATTGATAAACAAAGCAGGAGCCTTAGAGAAAAAACTTGAACGTCAACAACAACGGAGAGGGGTAGGTGCAATATAGTAGACTATACAGAGATCAAAATGGATTCAAAATATAAATTTGGTATATGATTGAAGGCTCTTCATTCGTTTATTCCGTATAATTTTGGTATCTACCAAATATAAAAATTCCTTTTTTCCTTTTGAAACCATTTTGCAACTACAGATTTTGGAACGATTTTAAATCAAGCAACTTTATAACTGTTATAGTAAATTGTTAGTTAATGATTGTTCGAGTACTAAATATTTTGTTTTTTTTTTCTTCCAGGGACTACCAAAAGATGTGGAATGCTCAGGCGATTATGAGTTACAAGAGCAGGCTATAGAACGGCTAGAACACTCTGAACATGGCGATTGCACTGAGCTTTGCAATAAAGGCGAAGGCGAACATAAACATAATGGTTATGAAGATGAGGAAGGGCACATCCATGAACATGAGCATAGCCACGAAGATGATGAGGAAAATCACACTCATGCACACCATCATTACCACGATCACGATCACGTTTATGATCAAGATCATCATTCGCTACCACACATTAAAAAATATTCAACTAGCAGTAGTAATGCAACAAGCACACCACAACTACCTACGGAAGAAGCCGTTGAAAAATTAGAGAAACGTTTTACTCGTCTGATGTCACAAGTGGCAGATCTTACCGACGAGAAACAACGTTTAGAACATATAATTTTACAGTTGCAAGGTGAAACTGAAACTATAGGCGAATATGTAACACTCTATCAAACACAGCGCCGAATGCTAAAACAACGTGAATATGAGAAGGCCGCACAAATGCAACTACTACAACGTGAGCGCGAGCAATTGCGTGAAAGAATTGCCCTCCTCAATCACTTAGTAAGTAGTTTGAGTGCAGAGCTACCACAACATCGTGTACCCATGCCCCAACATCTAAATACAATGATTGCAGATTGTAATAATGCTGTAGGTACTCCTACTGAAACAAATGCGGATGCAGTACCTTTAGTTGCTGAAGCTGTCGAAGCTGTTGAAATGGACGAGCATGGGCAAGAGCAGACGCAATTGCATCAGCAAAATGAGCACCAAACGCAGGAGAAATTAACTGCTTCTGAATCGCAACAAATATTGACAAAAATTCAACACATCATTTCAGAAATCAATGAGAACACACAACGTATTCCAGATGTAGTGACAGCGCAAACGGTTGATCATCTAAATTGCTGCCTTGGCAAAGTTGAGGTGGTTTAGATGTATATTAATTATCCTAAGTAATATTTGTGTGAGTTTCTGTATGCGTTTATTACGCAAGTGATCGACGTTTCACATATATGTGGCCGCAAGCGATAACCGCCTAAGCCCTTTACTTTTACAGGAGACTTGTGCGCTTGTGACCACAGATATTGTATGTTCTGTATTGTTATATGTATAATTTTCTATATTAGTCGAACTTATTAAATTTTTTATTTTAAAAAACGCTCTTACTATGCTTAACGCGAAGTTAAAAAAAAGATTGTAATTACAGTTTTTAAAAATAAAACTATCAATTTTGCAGCTCATAGATTTTTTATAATAAGCAAAACTGAAACAGTTCAGACGTTGCGTCTAGAATAGTCAAGCTGTTTTTGTCTAACGCTGTTTGTTACTTCATGTCCCATTCCATGAATAAATGTTAATAATCTAAAATTTTGGATAATGCTTCTCAACTATTCGGCACAATGCGTTAGGTTAACTAGATTATTTGCCACTTGCAGCCTTTTCTGAATTTTATTAGGTATAAAGAACAACCAACATACATATAGAACTTGCGAAAATGAATTAAATTAAGGATTTACTACATAAATTTGTACATATTACAAATGCGTTACCGTCATTTCAACTACATATACATACATAAAAGAAATTTTTAAATCTAACGTTTTTTTGATTTCAGTTTGGTCTTTCCGTTATCGCTACGTAACTTATGTCGTAAACTAGGTTCTACTAACATTCTTGGAGTACACTTACGGGAAGGACGCCTTAATGAACCGTCGTGTGTGAGTGTATTTCCAGCTTCATCTGACAGAGTTGCTGACACTGACCCAGTAACTATATTCTGTATTGAACTCGTCTTCGTTCTTTCCTTATTACAAGGTGTACTACAATGCGCTTCCAAAAAATTGCCCACCGAATATTCGGTTAAGCCCAAACTTAATTCTGTGGCTATAAAGATTTAAGGAATGTTTTAGCTTATATTAAAAACAAATTTTTTTATTTTCCAATTCCTACCATCGTTCTTGCTGGTGATATCAGCTGCATTTTCTGTTACTTGTCGTATAATTGTGTCTGCAAATTCAGCGAAAAAAGAAACACAATTTAGCTAACAGAAAGTACACAAAGTTGTATTGTATATATGTATAAATTACCTTCAGTGGCATTATGCACCACTATATGAGGGGTTGGTGCATGTAAACGCTGCAAACGCACAACAGGATGTTTTTTCGATTTTTCGATGCATGCCAAGTTTTCGATTTGTTTAGCAATCCGTGGAATGGATGTTCTTTCAAGCGTAAGATGCAAAGAACGCCGCATTGAAT
This sequence comes from Sphenella marginata, assembly GCA_951509765.1. Taxonomy (NCBI): domain Eukaryota; kingdom Metazoa; phylum Arthropoda; class Insecta; order Diptera; family Tephritidae; genus Sphenella; species Sphenella marginata. The sequence goes on from OX608083.1 coordinate 64,326,740, forward strand.
CCACCAAATCAATTTCAAGATCGTATTGTGTCGGCCTTTTTGGGCAACCTAAGCGGCGTATATGTTAATGTGAACGTGATTTTCCTAAATAAAAATTCATATAAATAACTCTACTTACCCAATGGTTGATCACGCGCCACTTCAATAGAGTTCTCATTTACATTCAGATGCTCACGTTCTTTTGCAGCTCTTGTTACATGTCCTATATTAGTTTCATTCGACAGATCTCGGAGTGGATATTGTTTACGAGACTTATCTGACTTATTTTCAATTTCAGCATATTCCATGCTCTCTTCATCGCTTCCCTCGTTTATGCAAAGCAGCTCTCCATTTATTCTAGTATCATCTTCGTTTTCAACATCAATTACATTGCATGAATCATCTAAATCCATATCGCTACCAGTCTCATTTGTTGCAAGATATTCATGCTCTTCCTCAATTACCGCATGGTCCTCATCTTGTACACGTCGTGTTGGCGAAATTTGTACTACGCTTTGTTGACGCAATGCCGCACTGGTACGTCGGAAGTCCTTTACAAGTTGTGTACTCCTACGACTTGAGCTTCCGCTCCCACCGCTTTTTTCACTCCCATTAGCTGAGGCAGAATTTGAGTTTCCTATTTTATCCTTATATCCTAATAGTTGCATTATATTTATATCAGCGTCGATTTCGTACACTGATGTCACAAAAGTGTTTGCTAGTATTGTGAGTATACGTTCGCGACTTTTATATTCTGCTTCAACCCGCATGCGATGCTGTTCCATCAAGTCTGCCCGCATCAATACCAGTTCCTTTTGTAGCGTAGCGACTAATTGTTTTAATTCACGATTGGAATCAATCAACTCTTTATTAATTTGTTTATAATCAGCCATGATTTATTTAATAAATTTCAAATCAAAGTGATAAGCTGCAATATTCTTAATTGCAGTTGAGCGCTTTGCCGCGTAAATTGCAAAAAACTCGTATGTAATCACTGCCTTATATTTCTGTTGTAGATGAAAAAACACCATTACATCAAAGCATTTAGAAACTTAACACACCTATAAAATGAACTACTTACCCTGAAAAATAACAAAAATTATAAATACAAATTCTCTACTTGTAAAAATTCAAACAATTTCAAAAGATACTACTCTCCAACAAAAAGAAAATGAAGCCACGGTTGTGTTTTTGAATGCTTGAGAACAATTGGAGAGTTTTAAACATCAATCATCTGGCTTTGCTATGGCCTACGGCAACGCTCAAAAATGCTTTCGTGTAACCATAGCACCTACTGGTTAAACGTGTTTGTTATCGCCTCGAGTTGAAACAAATTTAGATTTTCGTTTAACAGTTGGCCGAAGTGTTTGACACGCTCAGTAGACATGAACAGAACCATGGTTTGAAAGCGAAATTTCTACAACCTAGCTACAATAGCTATTGTTACGAATTTTCAATGCAAATGGTGATTGACGTTTAAACGCATAAAAAGTGACAGCTGCTTTCTGTTTACAAAACAAATTTATCGCAAAATCAGGTTTTTACTTTCAGCTGTCAGTTTTTCTTTGATAAGCACCTAAACACTCATCCCTGTAATTACTTTTAATAATTTATTTAAAAATTATTAGGATAAAAAAATTAAGTTCATAAAAGCTACAAGCTGGCTCCTCATATGTAGCTTACTTTATGAATGTGGTATCCATATTATTTCGAATTTCTTTTTAACAATTTTGACAATTAATTTGACTTTTCACTATTGTGAACGGCATTTTTGCGAATTTTCACATTACATCCATTCATTTCTCGACCACGAATAATTTGTGCTGTTTGGATAGACAAAATTATTTTAATTTATCATCTACCCTTTCCAACTGGCGAAATGATTTGATTTCGCTAAAAAAAAGTGGTTTAGAAATTAAATGTATGTAACACACAATAACAAAGTTAAAGAAACCGTCTGCCTGAAAAAAGGCACAGCTGCGTGATTAAGAAAAGGTGCTTACCAACAGAAAAGATAATGCAAAAACGAAAAGTGTTGACTCGTCAGTAACAAAAAAAAAAAAAAAATGGGCGAATGTGTTTAGTAAGATTTCCACAAATGACATATTTTGCAATTACAAGAATAGCACATAATAAAATAAGTAAATTTGATGCACCCAATGTCTTGATTGCGGCTGTGAATTAAAGTTGCATTTAACTATACGAAAAAAACATATTTATTACAAAAGTCTGCGCAAATGGCAACCTTTCGTCACACTAGTTAATTTAAAAAGAGCAATAAAGAATATTTGTTTAGCAAAATAAAAAAAACACAAAGTGGTAATATTTTTGATTAATTAATTGGCCCATAGCGAAGAACGTATGCGCTCTACGTTCTTTGATCATAGTGTATTTAATCTTTTTAAGTGGTCCAGTTATAATTAGTGTGGATCAAATACCCTTGTCGAGCATTATACTCTAGTACCGTGTATATTTGTAAGCGATTACCTTGCTCCAAGAGATTCTGACCCCATCGGAAGCACGATCCCCATATTAGAGGATTTTCTGTGTGGAGGTCTTAAAAAACTGAATATAAAGGCAAACACTGCATCGAAATAAAATGCCTTAAAACATCCCACATGCATGGTCGATTCTCTAAAGTTAATGAGTGGTAATAGACAAAAATTTATACTTACAAAGGATATAAAAGAGATACATATATCCACTACAAGGCACAAGGCGATAATCGAAATAACACTAGTTAAAAATTCAGGTGATTTGAATTAGGATTGTAAGTTAAAGCGAGCTTCATAAAACTATTTACAATAAACCAGGGCTTGCCCAATTTAACAGCCGAAACGCCATAACACAACTTGGGAGTGCACCGCAAAGGGATATTTTTGGTTCCAGGTGAGTTTTACAGCAGTCTGTAGGACACTTTTTAGAGCTGTAGTTACATTCATGATTTTTGACTTTGATTTTTACACTTTCATACACATTAAGTAAGTTTTAAAGTTTTTGTTCGGTCAATTACTTCCTTATAGTTAATCCTATTAACGTCACGTTAACGTTTGTTGGCAGACGCATAACCCAGAAAAAGTGCATTGCCGCCTAAGTACACCAAACGCTTTAAGTCATGCTAGTGGGGTGGCTGCAACATGCACAAAGTGCTAAAGTCAGTCGTTGCACAGGAGGTGGGTTGTTTACGAATAATCAAATGTATGAATACATGTAAATATACATACATATGTATGTTTAAGGGGTCGTCCATATAGTTGATTTTTTTTAGAAAACACAAATAACGTGTAAAAATACTTGGCGCGTTTAGTTTGCCTTTTCCTCATGGATGCAGACTAAAGAGAGTCGTGCTGATATAAGAGACCGTAGAATCTGAGACATTAGATTTACCGCTGAGATATAACATTGACTATAGATATGTATATGTATGAGACCTTTAACATTACACTCGGGTTCCTCTGCACGTTAGGTTAAACTGTTCACTCCAACCATGTTTTGCCATAGCAATTGGGAACTACATTTAAGTTTAAACTTAAGGGCAAATAAATAATTCCCGTGGCAACTGGGACTGTAACGATTTCATTCTGGCAAAGGACTGCCCGCAACAGAAGACCTAAACCTTGTTGTTGTTGTTGTTGTTGTTGTTTTAACAACAAAATCACTCCCCGAAGGTTTTGGGGAGTGTTGTCGAAATAACAGTCCTTGGCCGGATATGAATCCGGTACGCTCCGGTACTCCCTTGCGGTACTGCCCGACTGTCGTGGGAGCGATTTGGTATGACCAGTGCAACCTTCTAGGTCAAAGAGAAGATGGGTAATGAGAGGTGGGAGGCATCATATCCGTAGATCAACCATCGAGTTGCACATCATTACCTTTGTGCATATTGGTCGCCTCTTACGACCGGTATGCCTACCGCGGGCATATTCTAAACCCCTAAACCTTAAGGGAGTGCGGTTACAATAACTACAGACTCCATGTCAAAATTTGAAGCTCATGTTAGACAATGACAAGCTTTAAAAGCACTATATGTGCAATCTTATAAATATAGCACGCTGTCCATAAACAGTCAACTCGTGAAGCGCATGACGCACGGCTCCGGTGCGACAATGTTAAATACATTGGTTGTGTGCTTATGAAATACTTCGCTTAGCAAAACAAAAAAACATCGGCATATTTGGGGTTGATTTGTATATCCTTTTTAACGTTAAGCATATACACTGGCTATAAGTATGTATATGAGTGGAAATATTTTCCATGTACGACAATAGCAATCTTGTTGAGGCTTTCCCAAATGCATGGGTATCTTATTGTTTTTGTTTTATACATCCAAAGTGTAGTACTTTACTCAACAAAGAAGTGTTAAAAGCTTTCTACTTGTTTCTTCGTCAACAGCGTATGAATGAGTTCAATGTCGTTGAGAAGAAGTTGCAAACAAAGAAAATTTATTTCTCATGATGTAACACAAAAAAAAAGTAAAAATAAAAAAAAAATTTATTTTAATGTCAAAAAACATTAAAGCACGTTATAATCGAATGTTCGTTTAGTAAAGAAAAGCATAAAATTCGATAAAAAAAATTGTCGATAATCGATTTAGCGAACAAAACAAATAAAATGGCTAAACAAATTTATTTTGTTATTTTATTTATAATTATCATTTCTCTAAGTGTTATTTAAATTTTATAATTTAAATTTTTATCATGTGATGCTTGTCAGTATTTTTTTTTTTTTGAGGTCTTAGAAATTGTACCTACAAATTTTCACCAATTTCCAGAAAAATTGCCTCTTATATAAAAAAACACATATGCAACAACTATTACAAAGTTTTTTCGTTACAGTTAAGCATTTGTCTGTTTTCGTATCTTATCCGCCAATACGTCGAATACTCTTCCGTTAAGCTTTCTTGCGATAAGATATATGTAGATACAGTAGCGTCGAAAAAAATATATTTAAAAATAATAATTTTAAAGCTAAAAGGAACCGTAATAAGTTTGTTTAGTAAAAATAACGAAAAAGCAACCATTCTGATTGCAGGAACGAGGGGCGGATCGCCGGGGGGTTTTTTCGGTCCAAACCGCCATTTCGGAATCCAAAAAGTCACACTCTTCAGAAACTGTGTTGTCTTAATCTTAACTACAATAGAGTTGAACCAGACTGAAGTTGGCCTGAGTCGATTGTTATTTTAATTTGCAAACAATGTCATTCTGATGATAGTTTAGTGTAATTTTTTTAACGCAACTGTATGTGCGTTTAAAATATCTGCTTATGATCACATCATTTGATCTCATGATGTGGTTGTTGTTATTAACAATCATCATCTTCATCTACATTTGCATTTAAGTTGTGCACTATCTATTCTTCTCTATATCTACATATATATGTGTATATACCCTACAAAAAATACGACGAGTTGCAAAGGAACATACGACTAATGACAGTTCTGATCTCTCTTGTTTTTCAAGTTTATTTGAGCATGACCTACGGCGAGCACAATTAAACGCGAACGAGTACGATGGGACTAATTCTCTTTCTACCCAAACGAGTACAGTCCGATTTTTTGTAGGGTATATGAATTTATTTATGTACGTCTGTCATAATTTGTATATCCCTTGCTGTGCTAGCTTGCTGATTTGTTTGTTTGTCACGTTGTTGTAACGTTTTAAATAAAAATAACACAGGAAACTCAACCCCCACATTGAATAAGTTGTGGTTTATTGATAGCGGCGCGGGCGGTCGGCGGTATTTATCCATAGTCATAACAACTTGTACACATATTAAAAATTTTACTCAGATTACTTACCAATAGAATTATTATTTATAATATAAGTATTATAGTTTAATATTTATTACCGTAAACGTGTAAAAGTGTTTGCATAATGGTCAAGTTTTCTTCTTAACGCTGTGGTTAATGTCAAAAAGACCTGTTAAATTTGATTAGTAATTAATTAGGTAGTAATCAATTGATTAGACAGATTTTTTAATTGGTAATGATTATTTTCATTGTTTTCAAGAAAGGGCAATTATAAATTGATTACGATTAAAAAATATGATTTCCTACGTTTATTGAAAAAAAAAAAATCGTGAAAAATCACACTTTTCAACTAGTTGGAAAATAATCATTAACATTTTTTAATAATGCTAAGCAATCATTAAATGGTATAATCAATAAAAGCAGTAATCATTACGATAAGTCATCATTATTTAAAGATTTGCTTTAAGGGTTTTCTGATTAATTGAAAGAAAGGTAATCAATTCGTGTTTTATGAGGCATAGGAATTTACTACATTTGCAATTACTTGAAATTAGCAATTGAGGGTAATTTTATTCATATAATCATTACTTTGTACTCAGATAGACTGATTTACATACATACATATATTACTTCCATTCACTATACCCAGACTTACCCAAAACATCGCTGTGATTCGATCACTGCTTCAATTCTTTACGGGCTGGGTGATTAAAATTTTTCGAAATCTAAGTTCAGCTCGGATTGATTAACTTTAGTTTGCTATTTCAGAAGAAAGTACCTAAAAGCTCAGGCTTATTTACTCATGGACCAAAGGTTATTCCAAATTTAACCCAGAAGTTGACTTAACTATAAGCCCTTATATGCAATCATTTTTGTGTTGATTCAAATTTCATTTATTTTTGTTTAATAAAATTGATTTTTAAATTATTTAAAGAATTCAGAAACAGCAACAATAAAAAGGAAAATAAATCACTTTATTAGTTTAAACACAATAAAATGCTATTTTTTTTACCTCTTGATTGATACACTGAACAAAAAAATAACATTAAATAAAAAAAGCAAAACAACACCAATGCTGTACACAGGGAATGAAAAGCGCGCATCGCTCCAAATTTTAAAATGCTTAACCACAAATGTCCCCAAAGTCATGGCACTCCGCCGCAATATGACATTGCCACATTAACACATAATAACAGATGACTAATGGAAGCCACTTAATTTATTTAACTAAAATTTATAACCGCAATTTGAATGTACATATGTATGTACAAATATTTAACAAAAATTAAACAAAAACAAAAAAATGGTTTAGCGTTACAGCTATGATTTGGATGACTTCATTCACATGCTAAATGACCCACATACTATTAACTAGTTACTTATATGTATGTATGTTTTTGGCCGGCGTTTGACGCAAGGACTTTATCGTTTAATAAGCGCATTTAAATTGCTTGCTTCTTGCAAGTAGATTACCTAATTTGCTATATGCAAAAAGATTCATAAATCTTTATAAGTAATTTCACCTGATTGCAAGTGTCTGTTTATTTCACTTTTGTATGTGCCTGCTCCCATTCACGAATAGTCCAATGAATACTAGTCGCTAGTCATACCCCAAACATCTGTAGTCGCGCTAGTGTAGCAGTAATTTTTTTTAAATGTGGCCCTTAACACCTCTGAAACTAAAAAGACATTTCGTAATATCAACTTTTTTTATTTTGAACAAATTTTTTAATCGGTTTTGGAAAATCCTCAATATTACAAAAACTGCGTAATCTCGTTGACTCATAAGAAATGACTGATCAAATTTGTATTCTAGGCGTATACGTGCATTTTATGCGGAAATTATTAGCCTATTGCGGAAAATAATTCTAAAGTTTATACATATTTATAAGTATTTATGTACAACAATGTTTGGCTTTGAGATGGCGAGCGTTGTATTTATTTCCCTAGAATTAAACTGCAGTTATTTGAGAAGAAAGGTACTTACATACAGTTGTGTTCAATATTATAGTAGTGAAATTAAATTGATGGTAGATGTGGTTTTAATAATTCCCATTTAAAATATAGCGAATGAAAAGTAATTTCAAAGTTTACACAAAATACAGGAAAAGTAATTAAGCTTTAAAAAATGGCTATTAAAATCTGTAAATTTGTTGGCAAAATTTCTAGAAAACTTTCGAGTATGCAGTTTTGAAGCCCAATTAATTTAAGTATAATAATGCGCAAGTTAGAATCTTTAAAAAAAAATTCGCTGATATTTTGAATTTTTTCGGCGAGGCTGTGCATGAACAACATTTTATTTTGTAAGAAGAAGAATTTACAAAAAAAATTCTAGAATTCAGGGAAATTTGTGAGCGACTTCTGACTTGCACATTATTAAACTAAAATTGATTGTTCTACAAAACTGCTTATTCGAAAATAGTCTACAAATTCTACCAATTTTTTTTCAGATTTCGATGGCCATTTTTTAAAGTTGAATTCATTTTCCCAAATCTGTTACAGAATTCGCTCTATTTTAAATTAAAATTATTAAAAACACAGCTTCTTCCTATTTCGTAGAACCATATCCAATTTAATTTCACTACTTTTTTATTGAACACAACTGTGCATACATATATAATTGTCTCTTGTTATACCAACATTTAATTGTAATATTAATATGAAAGCAATTTGTGAACTAAATCCGCTATTGTGAACTAATACCGCTATTCAATATATGCTTTTGAGGTTTAAAAAAACATTTAAAGTTTGAGCACCGAAATTTTTTTTTGAACTGTGGTGCTCATCAAAGAAAACGAGGCATGATTTTATTTCAACTTGGCAACCTAATTTTCGCTTATTTACAAATTTCTTTCTGCTTTCAAAATAACTTTAAGTATATTAAAGTGATAAGATAAGATAATTCGCTTAAAAAAGGCCCATCAATAGGTGACTCACTAAGAGCACAGTAAATGCTTAGCCCAAATAAAGATTAGGATTAGTTTAAAATAAAAAAAAGATTGCACGGAAATCCATTAAACTAAAACAAATACACCACATCGCACCTTTGCTGTATCTAAACATTCACTTTTTATTAAAGAAATATTATTTCCATTACAATTTCCTGCTTTTTTCTCCCTCCACCTATTTCAAGCAATTTTTACATCATCATTCAGTTTAAATTTTGGCAAACATTATCAGCGTAAACTACCTAAATAAAACTTAATTGATTTAGGTGCGGTTTGTTGAAAGCAATAACAATGTTTGTACATAAACTACAAGAACAACTAACAATGGCTTATTGTTGGTCATCGTTGTGGGGATTTTTAAACGCTCACAGAAATTACAACTTTTGATTTCTAGCGCATCATTAGAACATTGTATAAGTTAGCGTTGTTAAAACCGATTAATAGCGTATAATCCCGTAATCTTAAGTAAAATTAGTTTTTTGTTGCAATAACTTTAAAAATAAGAAATAGTATTTGTTTTTTATTCGCTACTTAGGTGCTCGTTAAAAAATTTGTAAGTAAAAAAATCGACCCTTATTATTACTTAAGCGGCCGTAGAAGATACGCGCCCTACCTTTTGACCAGACCTGTTAAATAATAATTACTAATCATAATGATTAACGGTTTCGCTGGTTATTTTCCTGAGAATCCATTTAATGATTGATTACCAGTACTTTTAATTTATAATGATTATTTTCCAATCAAAAAAAAATTAAGTAAAAATCATGAATTTTCACTATTTTGACAATCATATTTTTTTTATTATTTTTGATATTTTTTTTTATTTTTTATTTTTTTTTTTTTTTGAAAATCAATTTGTTTTTATTTTTATTTTATTTTATTTTTTTGTTTTAATTTTTTACTTATTTTTTATTTATTTCGTTAGAATTTCCTTTTTTAATCGTAATCAATTTATAATTGCCTTTTTTTGAAAACAATTAAAAAATCATTCCGTCTAATCAATTGATTACTAATTACTAATCAAATTTAACAGGTCTGCTTTTGACCGATAATATATTTTACTCGATTACTTTTTTTTCCATTATGCAACACTGTGACAGTTTTTCACAAACATTGTGTGTTAGTGTGTTTGCGTGAAATTGAGCCGGTTGGTCAAAATGTTAGACTCATAAAAAAGCCAATTATCTACATTGTCATTGCAAGTATTTCGGTTAATTATTCCTGCCACATAGAAATTTGTTACATAATTGAATGAGCATAAAAACACTTTGTTCATGAATAAAAGAAGACACTTTTACATATTAATACATTTGCACATTAGCTAATAAATAAAAAAAAAAATGACAACAAATCCATTAGGGGTATTCACACACATTTCAGTAGTTTTGGTAAAGTTGAGTAAAAATTGTTTTTAGGTAACTAGAAATCATTTTACAAGTAAAGTCCGAATGAAATTAGCTCTCAATAAGTCACTTTATGGCGCAGAAGCTTAGACACTGACAACAACTGACGAGGCAGGTCTGGAAGTATACCAACTACCATGCAAATTGTGCAGTGTGAAACCCCCTATTGTTAATTCAAGCCATTGATTTGAATTTAGGAATTTTATATTTCAAACCATTAACGCAGACGGCATGCAACGCACGTGATAAGATGGCCGCACTACCTTTTTGTTTATTGGCTTCACTTCAAGTATGATTATTTCATTCGATGTTTCGTGTCTTACTTTTGTTGATATTGCAAAAAGAAATGTATATAAGTGAAAGCTTTTTAGTACACGCATCTCATGCGCCACTTTGAAATGCCAAAAAAATGTTAGTAAAATAATCAAATAATTTTAAATTTAACTTGTATTGCGTGACGCTATACGTTCATCGTCAATGTGGGCGATGAATCTTCAAGAGTTTTTTTTTGTATAACTTTTGTATTAGTCTAAAGGAATGGCGCCAGTCCGATATTGATGAGAATTCTGGGCAAGTCAAGTAAAGACTCGGTAGGGCGTAGATCCGCCCTTAGTTCAATGAGATGGCTCATAATCCATTTGAGCTACTCACAAATTATGAGGCTACTCACGTATTTTACTCAAAATAAGATTGCGCTTTTGTACCCCGATCGGTCGTGTTCATGCAATTTGCACGTCAAACATTTTTTTAGTTGCAGCTGTATTTGACTTATGAAAAAAATGCAGTTTGGTTTTTCAAATAATTTTGTTTATTATACATATCGATAGACATTGGGTGTTTCCTACAGTGCTTTTATTGCCCTTTGGCGATTCAGATAATTTCCTTGGAAAAAATACAAGAAGCTTGAATGAGTCAAAGAGGCGTTTTATACAAATTGTAAACATGTCATTTATGATTTATGTAGACCACAAAGTCTTCCAATTGAAGTATGAGTTAAATATACGAGAGGTACTGTTACAATTTGTGCTTAGAAGAAGCAAACTTAACTTCTCGGCTACATTGGGCTTTGGTTTATACTTCTCAAATCTAAATTGTTACAAATTCACCCAGGTTAATCATCAACCAGTCTATTCTCGATCTTATTTCTCTGTCTGGTATCTATGCTCTTTGTTTTTTCTTTTTCAATCTTTAACAAATTGAAATTGGTCGCTACATAAAAATAAAAGCTTATCAAGCTAACGACTATATTAGCTAGTTCACTAGCGTATTTTATTTTTCTTATTTTCTTTCATACAATTGCCAATGTCGCTGACGTCATTTTCTCGTAAATCTCGTACACTCAGCCAGAGGCAAGAGATGAATCTACTATGTGGGCACGCGCCGCCTGCAGGAGCTCTTTAAGTAGATATGCGTATCAACGGAGAGCATAAAGAATGAACGAAAGGTGGGGAACACAACAAAAAAACAAAAAAAAGATACTGAAGTTACTTAGTCATTTAGCTCAATATCGCTTAGCTTGAGACTGAGACATTTTGCTAGTTTTGTGTGAATGCAGCGTTTTATTTGAGATATTCATTCAAACATGGGGATGCCAGTGCGGCTCAAACCATTTTTTAAATTTTGTTTAGTAATTAGTAAACAATTGATAAGACGAATTTTTAATGATTATTGTAATTGTTTTCAAGAAAAGGCCATTATAAATTGATTACCAAAAAAAAATTAAAATAATAAAAAAAAAAATGAAAAAGGGAAAGAAATGAAAAAAAATAAAAAATAATAAAAAAAATAACCAAAAAATTAAAATAATAAAAAAACTTTTCTTGATTATTTTTGAGTTTTTTTTATTATTTTAATTTTTTTTGTTATCTTTGATTTTTTTTTGTTATTTTTGATTTTTTTCTTATTTTTTTTATTATTATTTAATTTTTTTTGTTATTTTTAATTTTTTTTATTTATGATTTTTTTTGTATTATTTTTGATTTTGTTTTATTATTTTTGATGTTATTTATTATATTAAAAATATTTTTTTTTCTTTTTAATTAATTTTTTTTTTTTTTATTTATTTTATTATTTCTGATTTTTTTTTGTATTATTTTTGATTTTTTTATTGTTTTTTTTTTTTTTTTTTTTGATTTTTTATATTATTTTTGATTTTTTTATACGGTTTTTGATTTTTTTTATTATTTGTGATTGTTTTTTATTATGTATTTTTGTATTATTTCTAATAATCGTGAAAAATAATTTTTTTTTGATTATTTTTTAAATAATTGGAAAATAATTAAAAAAATGATTATTTTTTAAATAATTGGAAAATAATCATGAAAGTTTTAAAGTAATGGTAATCAATCATTAAAAGGATTCTCAGTAATCTTTGGAGCAGCACCACAAATTGGACGATAAAGCTCTCCTCGAAGGTATACTACGCCAAATAACTCTCAATATTAGTACCTATGTATGTATATCCCAGCGGTATTTCGAGGCTCCTATATTTAAAGAACGTCCTTTTGCAATGCGTCGAGGAAGAAACAATTATGGAGTAATTATTTAGTGATGCGCGTGCAAATGGAGACACATTCATAAACAAAAAGTAAAAGAGTTTTTCCCTTGATTTCTGTTGCTCTAATAAAAACTCCCTGCATAGATTTTTATATAATATCTATTATGTGCAGACATCGGCATTTTGCAATTTCACTATACATATGTATGTATAAAAAAATGTTAAGCCAACTTTTATTGCTACCACTGTCGAAGCAGGAATAAAATAAGATCCTATACTCTAAATTTTACAGCTAGCAGCTATACAGCTATACAGCGGTTGTTGAGTGATGCATGAACAAATATACAGACAGACATACAGAAATTGGTAAAATTATTATTTTTTGCTTTTTCTAATAAATTCTTTAATATATAGATACAGAATGTTATTCAAAATTATTCTCTAAATAGAATCTTACACCGTACCACAAAATCCACCAAATAAAATGTGTTTCCACTAGTTGGCAACTCTATCACAGACTGTATTGCTCCCGCAACGTCGTCACCTCTGTTTGTTATGACCACCTCCTGCCCGGCTGCCTTGCTTATTTGCTCTATCAATCTGTGTTTCAACGTCTTCGTCATGTGTAGCGCTGACACTGGTGGCGGTGATGGCTTCGATGATAGTTTCAGTGTACGTTTAGCAAGGCAACCAAACGTCAGCATTGTGTACGCCGCTTAAAACATACATCGAGCGTTTTTTAATTTGTGCGTTGAATGCGCGGAGAGTGCAATTTGTGAATGCGCGCGTGCGTGTTGTGCGTTTAAAATTTTTAGGATCGCAAGCGGCATGCCAATTTTTTTTTCTAATTTTGTTGTTATTGTTTTGTTAAAACGCAACAAATAAGTGCAAAAGTATATACATATACATATATGTAGGTACAACAATAACAAAAATCAATATCAAAGTTTTAAACTGAAAAAAAAGCAATTTGGCACTTGGCTTTGGATTATCGCATCGCTTGATTGGCAAAGAAATGTTTTAAAATTTAATAGAAATTAAATAAAAGTGATCAAGCAGAAAACAATATGTTATAATAAAAAAAATTAAATATGCGTTTAAAGCTGCTGTTTCAGCTGACTAATCTGCGTATTAACCAGGGGTCGAGACAGATAGTTCTTTTATTTTTTTCGGATAAAAATATTTTCGAAAAGATTTTATTCGAAACCAAACTCAATTACACTCTTCCAGGGCGCCAAAATATCTAGAGAAATGTCATGGCCGATAAATCGGAAAATGAAAAATGATTAGAATACCACTACAGCACGAAACACTAAAAATGATAAATAACGGTTGATTTTGATACAAAATAAAAAAATGGTTATCATCGAAAATAACGATTATTTATCTTCAAACAAAAAAAAATAAATAAATAAAGATCATCAGATTAAGTAAACGATTAACCACGATTTGATTAACTATAAAAATTTTATTATTCAGCCTTATTTAGCAGAAAATTTAAAAGTTCAGCGATTTTCGCATTAATTACCACTCTCTTTATTTCATCAGATTATGTGGTTAAACGTAAAAATATTGAATTATTCAAAAAAAATGATTAATTTAAAATGTGTTTAATCAATCCCGCACATATGTATGTATGTATTTAAAAAACGAAGACTAAAAAATTAAAAGTCAGTTAATAACAATTAAACCAGAAAGAGGCAATAAACTTATTAATAACAATTGAAATAATCAAAAAATCACCGTTATCTTAATTAAAGTACTTGTGTCTTACGAAATAGCGATTATTTTTTGTTAAGGAAAAAAATAAATATACTAAAAAGTAAAAATCATAAAAAATGATAGCTTTTGAACGAGAAAATGAAAATCATGATTAATGATAATTTTTGGTTGTGAAAAATCCGAAAAAAACGACAGCTGTGTACAGTAAAATAGTAGTGAAATTAAATTGGATAATTGGTGTAAACTCCGAAATTTCTTATATGGAATTTGCTATATTTTAAGTGAAAATTATTAAAAACACAATCTCTTTTTATTGCGACGAAATATTATATCAAATTTAATTTTACTACTATTATATTGAACACAACTGTATATCTCCTTAACAAACGTAAATCAAGAGTGGCGATCTTTAAAAAAACAAAACACCATAATTGTTACGGTCTCTGGACTTTACCGCAGTTAACTCTTTGTTTCTTTATAACGCTACTTTCATCTTCCACTCGTATGCTCTACCACAACGTAAACAAAATCTCTACCAGTTAACCAGAATACTAGTCTAAAAGATTTTTTGTAATCTTTGTGTTGACTCAAGAAAACAAAAAAAATAAATAAATAAATAATTGAGTCAAATAATATACGGTATTTATACAATTAGTCATTTTCAATTGAATATAACAACAAAAACGTGCAAATAAATCATACAACAACAAATATAGACAAAAAATCACAACGACAACTGTCAACAAAGTCTTGAAAGGTAAACAAATATAACAACAATGTCAATAGTCAATCGATTCTGCTGTCATATTAGCTAAAACACTCCCATTTAATAAAACAGCATCTTCGCTTACTCATACAGAAAATTACGCCTTGCAGCAGCAACTAATTCACTTTTATTTTTCAATTGCAGTTTTTAAAACAGCTTATAAATTGTCTTAATTATACAACTCTACTTGTTTGAGATTTGTGTATATTAATGCGCTGACTCATTTACCTATATTATCTTAAAAAAAAAAAATCATTTTAATATATGCGTTAATGAACTATATGTTTATATACCCAGTTGTGTTAATACATTTCGTTAGCAGCTCACAGCGTGAGACGTGCGAGGGAGAAGCTGAACTACAGCAAAGTAATGTTCCAAAAGGTTTTTTTTTTACACAACACCCAACGTTGGCTATATAGCTGCCATTTTCATCCGAAATCATTTTCATCAAATTGTTTTTTATTATATTTCCATTCGATTTTTATTGTTTTATTTGTTGTCATTGTCATTTGAGTTTTGTTTTGCTTTTATGCAAACGTTCCATACGACCTACGGCGGTCCGATCATATTTATTGTCTGATTATTGTTCAAACACAAAAACAACTGAACAATAAACAAGTGCCACCGTTCCTTCTTTGGTTCATTTGTTGTTCGTATACGACTATATTCTAGGCATTGATTTGGTATTCAGAAAGTGTTTTCGCGATTTATTAATGCGCGAACTGACTGCGCGCAACCTTTTTTCAGGTTCAAGTGTCTTTTTTGGGACTTTGAAATTTCTTTCCGCAATATTCAATTTTTAGAGTTAAAACTACAAAAAAAAACCATTGAAATTACCAAAAAAAAAAAATTTTATTCCATAGGTACATATGTATGTACATACATTACAACATACCTGTAGGTATACAGTGTGTGCCCCTCAAGTGGTCCATTTTGTTATTCTAATATATTACTAAAACTTCTTTAGCTAAAATTTGATAGTCAATTTCACATAAAAACCTTAATAGTTTTTTCAAAGAAATATTTTGAGTTAGTGTTTATTAAAAAAATTCTAAATATTCTTGATAGATTCAAAAGAGACCTGTTAGATTTAATTGATTATTTTCCTGAGAATCCATTTAAAGATTGATTACCATAACCTAAAATTTTTATAATTTGATAATTAATTAAAAAATATATTTAAAAAAAATTAAAATTTTTCACAATTATTAAAAAAATCAAAAAAGGGTTTCGTTGATTTAAAAAAAAAAAATTTTAAATTTATGCTATTTTTCTTTTCAATTTTAATTTTATTTTTGTTTAGATTTAATTTTTTTTAATTTAATTTTTTTTAATTTCAATTTAATTTTTTTTGATTATTTTTGATTTTTTTAATTTCAATTTTCTTTCTATTTTTTTTTTAATTTTTTTTTAATTTTTATTTTTAAATTTTTAAATTTTTTCTTATTGTTTATGTTTTTTTTTTTACATTTTTTTAATCATCATAAAAATCATAATTTTTTTAATCCGTATCACTTGCTCCTCGTTGGGGTAGAATTAAATAGGCTACAAAACTGCATATTTTAAAATTCTTGCTTCAAATTTGAAAATCCTGACCACTTTTTTTGAGTTTTCCAAGAATTTTTGGAACTTTTGCATGTGCCTGGAAATATTCATATGAAAGAAATGAATCTTAGCTGTTAAAGCAACAACAATTTTAGCTTTAGAATTCTTTGTAATATTTTACAAGAAGCAACTGGGCCATTTTGAGTGGCACTCACTGTATTAATATGGCTCTTTTACCTTCCTTTGCTATATTAGAATAACTTTTTGGCTTGAAACCAAGTTGCAAGTTGTCTATTGTAAATCTTAGTCCGATTATTTGAATTGCTTGTTCTATAAAAGAGTTTAAACTCTTTCAAATTTTTTTTCCCGAAAACTTTTATTGTGATTGCTCGGGTCATAGCCGTTTTCACAATCCACAAGAACATTTTTCAAATGCAGGAAGCTGTTTTAAACTTAAACAAAATCCTTTGTTAAGAAATTGAACAAAGTGTTTAATTGCCCAAAAAATATTCAATTATAGTTGAACAATCCTTTCCTGGAAATATAATTTTTTTTGTAAACTGAAATTTTTTTTCCGAAATTCAAAGAACTCTTTTTTTTTAATAAAAGAAAATCAGAAAGTAATTTTTTTTTAACTTGACTAAAACCTTTTTAAATTTGAAATTATTCGAAAATGAACGAAGAGTTTTTAAAGTTATCGATATCTTTTTTGAATCGAACGAAGCTTTGAAAAAAAATTTACGAAACCTTTAACCCTTTTTAAATTAAAAAGACTAATTTTTTTATTAAATGAAATGTTTTTGAATTTCATTTGTAATACGTTTTTCTTTTCATTACAGATGGCTATACCACCACCCCCAGGTCCTCCGCCACCACCCGGCCCACCACCGCCTCCAGCGATGGGTGGTTTCAAATTGGCTGGCGGTGGCGCCGGTGGCGGCGATATGCGTTCAGCACTCCTACAATCCATACAAAAGGGCACCAAACTGAAAAAGACAACAACAGTTGATAAAAGCGGACCTGCCCTATCAGGAAAGGTGTGTCTCTTGTTTGATAATTTAATGACTTTGTGCTATTGTAAGCAAGCGTGTATTTTAAAATTTTTTTTTGTTTTTGTACAGATTTGCGATTCAGCACCATCTGCAACGAGTTCACCAAAACGAATACACAACAATAACAACAACAATATAAGCAATAGCAATAACAATATAAATGTCGGTAATGGCGCACCAAAACTGGGTGGCCTATTCGAAGGGCTGACCTCAATGCCCAAACTGAAGCCAGTCAATGGCAGTAGTCGTGGTAAGAAGCGTTCGTTTTGTTTGTTACTTCCTCTGGTATAAGCTACATTTTTTTGTTGTTTGTTTTTGTTTCTCTTTCTGTTTTCAATTCAGCACAAGCACCCGCAATACCAACAACTTTGAATGACTCCTCCGGTGGGGCGAGTAGTAAACGTAATGATGCATCATCACCTGCGAATGCCAGCAATAATAGCGCCAACAGCAGCAACACTAGCACCAGCAGCAGTAATGGTCCATTAGATTTTAATGCTGAATTAACAAAGCATTTGACATTGAAGCGTCAGAAACAGCAACAACCAGTTAATGCAACTGAAGCGAATTTACGCACAAATCGTGGACCACCGCCACAGCCACCATCGACACTACCAAAACTTCTTTCAACGGTAAAGAAGATGTTATAATAAGATATATGCTATGAAAATGCATGTTAATGGGACAAGGCGGAAAAGGGCGTGGCATAGTTTACCACATACTAATTTGCAATGCCTTTTGAGAATTCGATGTGTTGAAAATTAGGAGGCTTTTATGAGCACATTTTTACTGTTAGACTAATATTTTGTGCTCGTTTTTGAATCATCTTGAGTCATCTTATTACACTTAGGCTAGTCTGAAATTATGTAATTTATCATTGGTATAACAAATTTTAAGTGCCTAGGGGCTACCGTTGATTTTTGGCGAATTTTTTTTTCGTAAGGTGACTGTTTTATTTTCATAAAAAAGTTGATAAAAATCCGAGTTTAGCGCAGTTTTGGTAGTGAGTTGGGCAAAGAAAAGACGAAAACTGCATTCTGTTACTGGGGTTAAATAAAGAAAAGCTTGCAGATTATGACTCCTAATATTCTCAGGGGACAATTTGTTCCGTTTGTTTGTAAGGCGGCACCTACATGAAAAACTGTTAGTGAACCAAAATATGATTTGAGTATGGCAGTTATTAGCGTACATATATATGTATATTAAAAAAAATTATAGAGGGTACGTATTTCTATTCGAATTCTTAAGCATGTTTATAATTTAGATTCACCACATGCTTGAAGAATTATTTAAGAAACCTTGTTCTAATTTGATTCTATATAAATTAACAATACTTTTTAACATTATATATATTTTGCATTTTAACTTGCTATCTTCTTCATTTGCATAGAGCGCCTCCGACTCAGTATTGGAGAAAACGAAAAATGCCAGCGCATCTTCTGCCGGTATACGCGCTAGTCCATTAGCGGCAAATTACAACAATAATAAAGCATCATCACCCACGCTTTCAGAGAGTAGCAATGGTAGCAATAAAATCACTGCCAGCAACAAAAGTAGCGGCAGCAGTAATAGCATCAAAAGTAAAGCGGCTAGCTTGAAGTGAGTGAGCCATAAATATATCAATAATATTCATATCATTATGCACAAACATAATTAAACATGGAGGTATACAGCTGAATGCAAACATGAAAACAAGTCATTTTTGAAATGTTTATAAAGCTGAAGGCTAAAAAACTATATCCAATCTCTGCGTGTAAAAAAATTGATGATTGCTTTAAAAAAAAAATTATGTAATAGAAACCAAAACCACAATTTTTAGAATTTTTTCGCTCTTTCAACAAGAACTAGTACTTTTTAGAAAAGCTAGTTAATTTTGTAATCGACCTGTAGTTGTACACAGGGTTTATTAAACATTTTAACCCATAAGCTCAGAGTTTCGCATTACCAAGTATTTTGCTAACACTTTGTTTGTTTTTTTTTTTTGCAGGGCAAGATTTTAAAGTTTTTGAAAATATTAAAACTAAAACTTGTGTAACTATTTTTTGTACTCAGCTGTATATATTCACATACAATAGATAGCTATTTATTTATGTACATAGATTAACACATTGAACAATAAATAATTATTATAATGTAAAGTTAACATTTAACCAAAGCTATGTACCTATATCTGTAATTGTATATAAGTATGTACATATATGTATATATATGTAGGTACGTTAATAAGTAACTTTTATGTATGCAAATAAAAAAAAAAAAGTAGACTAGCATATATCTCTGCTTTTTTAACGTTGGTTTTGTGCAGCGTTCGCTATTCACCTGCTTCGCTCTACAGTTTCTTAAAAAAAAGGTCACACCAGCTCACATGCATATCTACAGCTTTATCTTGGTTTTTGCGGTTGCACCAAACACGCGTCTTCACAACAAGCTCAAACACAAAGACACAATACATTCATTCATATGTACATACATACAAACACAACCTAATCTGCAGTCAGACTAATATTACACAGAATAAATACTAGTTTTCAATTAGCTTTTACCGATTTGAAGAGGACCATTCAAAATTTACCTTAATGTTAACCACTACAAATTCAACACATTGAAGAAAACTAAAATATCAGAGTATGAGAAATATTAAATATTTTTTAAAGAAAACTGCGTTAAACAGCGAACGCATACCGAATAATTCACTTTACAATGCCCTACAAAATTAAATATGTTGTATCGAAGTACTCCTTTAATGCATAGGTTTTCAACATTTCATTGCCGCTTGAGTTCCTAGGCGAAGTAGAAGCACAACGCGCGTTAAAGTCATTCTCCACTTATTTTTTTTCCGTTTAGTCGAGCTCCCCCCCTTTCTCTGCTACCGAATTCTATAAGAAAAAAGATTATATTTTGAACTGGAGATCCATACTAATCATGGGTAGTAGAAAACTAGTTGCTCTGACTGCAGGGTACAAAAACACATGCTTTTCATTATACACACACATCATCACACTGTCAGCTGTTTGTCAATATTTATGTCACGCGCTGTTTTGACACTCATCTCGAGACTATTCATATTCTTTATTATTCGTTTTTGAGTATTGTCTTGTGCTTTTGCTTTCAGCGACTAATTTGCATCTCACACATACATTCTACATTACTGATTTGTCAAGAAAGATTTTAACTTTTTAAACCACTTTATTGGTAGTTATTGTTATTAATGTGGCAGTACTTGCCTTGCTCAGTCGACGGATCCATTCATGTGTACATACATATATTGGGACGTGATGGACCAAACAGGGTTATACTGATGTTGATAGTCCTTTGGCTGTTATGAATGTGGTACACTCCGCTACAAAAACATTGCCAACTCGACTACTGTGGTAGCGATTTCGTAGACCTCTCAGTTGATGTTGATGAGACGGGTCCTGAAGGGTCCAGGGACTAATGGAAAAAATATGCATCTGCGACTACAGTTGGCTATTTAGTGTTCAGTTACATCCGAACTTAGACTTTCTTATTTATTTTACCATCGATTTTTTAACATTAATTTTCATTTCTTAACCTTACTTAATCCTTTATGAAGTAATTTATTTTACCTTTTATGTGCATTAATCATTTTCTATTTCATTCTTTACACATTAAGTTCTTGTTTTGCTTGCTTTGTACTTTTTTTTATTTATTTATACATAAAATATATATTTATTCTTTTTCAACAGTTTAACGTTAGGGAAGTCAAATTCAAATTTTGTAAATAATAAAAGTAGTCTGTTTATTGCAAATTCTTCTTCTAACACAACAACAACAACAACAACTACAAATTCAACGAATTCTTCTAATACTATCAACAACACAACTACAACGAAAAACATTTTTAACTCCAAAAGCAGTCTAAACCACAACACACTGTCCAAGACACAACAATTCCAGCAGCTGCAACAACAACAAACATCGCCAGCACCCAATCGTGGCACTATCCTACCAAACAAATCAACATTATTTGGTGGTACGAATGGTGTTAATAGTGCTGCCACAACATCTGGTAGCACCAATTCACTCGCCACGACCACACCCTCATCATCACCTTCAAATAAATCGCCAACACCAAGTATGAAACCGGTGCCAAATCATGGCAAACCAAATTTTGCGCCCAAACCGCCAGGATTACAGCAATTGGCTTTGGCGAGCAGTCAGCGACCGACAGTTTCGCGTCATCATAGCATGAAATCACCAAGGTATAAGCAATGAGAAGTACAAACATACTCTAATAAAACGAAGTAATAATAAGAGCGTGAAGGAAAATTTGCACGCAAAGGGTTAAGCTGAATTTACGCAGCAAAACAGTACAGATGTACATATGTAGTCACTTGAGTGTCATGTTTGAAAGAGTTTTTGAAATTAAACAAAACGAAGTCCCATATTCTCTGAATATGAAAATCAAGCGATTGAGCCGTGAACGTCCTAGAACAGAAATTAATATATTCTAACCAAAGTTCAGAGTTGCTAGAATATGTCTAAATCTGAGGTTTATGTTCGCATAAAAGCATCCACTCAAATTACTTCTTTTGTAACTCTTCAATTACCTGAACGCCAACTTCACAAATCCCATGTCTTTTAGGTTGTGAATGACTCAGGTTATTGAGTCAAGTTTTTCATGTTTTTTAAAAGGTTTTGTAAATTTTTTGGGTTCATAAGTGTTATTTTAAAGTGAGTGTGCTTCTTAGTTGTAAATTAAGCAGTATTATAGTTGCCATTAACTCAATGGAACTATGGTTACAATGGCGTCCAATATGTACATATAAGGCTAGGTGTAAGTGACCGTTTTTAAGGGATACGGAGGCATGCATGTGCGAATATTCGAAAATTATATTATCATCGACCATACCCATATAACCAATAACAAGGATAATTCTATAAAAAATATATAATCTCTCATTTGCAATAGCATTCACTAGTGTATTTTTCAATTGAAAATAAAAATTAGATTTACATTTGAATAGTGTTTTAAACACATTGTATGTAAGAAAATATCTACATACTGTGATCAGTTAGTGGAGCGCCTAAATGTAGGCAATATCATTCGCTTATTCACACACAAGCTGAAACTGTTAGCGCCAGTTGAAATTTTGATTAAATTGAACTTAATTTAAAACTTTTCAACTTACACTCTAATCGTTGACTTAGTTTAAATGTTGCAAAGCTAAACTAAGTTAACTTTTAATCACAGTTTATACTCGCACTTAAAATGTTGGACCTAAATTACTGCCAACTTTTTACGTAGATTGAGATTTAATTGATGAACAAAATTTTTCTGTCTCACAACGAGTTACAACAATGTTGTATCAATAGATTTTTGAAGTTCGATCATTTTTTAAAAATCGAAAATTTAACTTCGAAAAATATAGGTATTATATTTTTAAAAAAATGTCAGAATCTTCCTAATAATTCACATTTTTTCCGATGGACTTTTGACTCCATTATATATGTAATAAGCAGGAGCCTACATAAGCCCCCATGTATATATTTTCCTAAATACATATGTATGTATGTATATTTGATTGTAAACACATTTTGCAGATGCAAGTAGTGTTTGTAAAAGTAAAATAGATAGAAAATTTGTCACTTTTAAACGCAAGTGTGTCATACGAAATGATACATATTTACATACATACATACAAACAAATAAATGTACTTTAGCATAAAGCTGTACTTTTCTTTCGTTTAATCACAAATCTTTGCTTTCTTATACCACAGATCACCGCCAATAGCAGCGCCAGGTGCGCCCGTTTTTCCCAATCAACAACATTTTGGTACGATGCGCGCACCTTTCGCACAATTATATCAGTCGCAAGAAGCAATTAATAATAGCGGAATGCGTATGGCACCAAATCCTCCAATTGGTAAGTTAAATATATAATTAATAATTGCAAAATATGTGTGATATTTATTATATTTGTTCCCATTTTCAAACACCTTTTAGGACGGCCCACAGTGGCACCACCTAAACCGCCAACGGTCAAACCACCGCCACCACCAACACCAGCGCGCAGCATTTCCAATTCCAATCTAAATAATATAGTGGGTGCACAACAACCGGCCGCACCACCAACAACAACACCATTTAGTGCTGTGAATACTACACTTGTTTCTTCCGTAACAAATAGTTATTCTTCGCCACCGACAACACAACCACCTTCCAATTCATCTTCTTCCAGTAGCGTATCAGCGTTACGTGATCAATTTCGTATCGCAACAAACAGTACACCACCACCACCGTCAGCTGCAACGAAAACCGCTGCTACTGTTGGTGGTCAAGGTAGTCCAGGTAGTCCTGGTAGTAGGCAAACGAATCGTGGAGATAAGGGAATAAAACCAATCATTTTAAATGGTGGTCCATTGAATGCGCCACCATTACCACCACATCGGACGTGTCCCGCGCCACCACCACCACAAAGGCAAACCAGTAATGTAAGTGCATATTTACCTATTTTGTATCCCTTTGACTGGGTATACATTTTCCTTGTTGCTGATATTTGAAACTGTGATTTTGTGGTAGGGTGTGTTATGAATGAACACGTGTGTTTTTGATTTCGCTGAAAGCATTTGCATGCAAGCAGTCACACAAATGTGTAAACATACATATGAAGATGTTTGAGAACTCAGACCAAAATAGAATGAATAAAGAGCGTGAAAATAGCGTTACACTGCATTACAATCAAGCAAGGGATTCTTTTTCTCGCTTGACTCAAAGCTCACATTTTAGTTGCTATTGAATGGATACTGTCAGTGTTGCCGTTAGCAGTCTCAGTTAACAAAATGTGGGGATTATTTAAAAAGATTAAAAATTAATGTCATAAAACTAGCTTTCCGAAGTTCTCTTTAGCACACTGGACCTTTTTTGAAAATTTACACCGCCCATCTGTAGTTCTCAGAGTTTTTAAAGGAATGTGCTACCTTTTAGTGTGGGTTGTTTTAGATAGAGAAGCGTTATATGGTTATTGTGGTGTATACATATTAGCGAAGACAATCCCGAACCGTGGAAATATTGTAAATCCCTAGCGCTTTGATGGAAAACTTTCAAAATACCAATGAAAAGCCAATTCTTCTCGAAAGTCAACTTGACGGGATTGAAAAATAATTTCGACGTTATTGTTTCTGCCATTTCGATATCAGCAACCCGCTCAAACCCATTTATATACTATGTATGTATGTATGTCCTGTATTATTTGCACCCTCGTGGCTTTCTCTCTGACATCGTTATGCGCTCTCTATCTCTTTTATATCAAATGATTGTGAGTTGCTTTATACCGTTTTTAGTATGAATGCATGGCTGTTTCGTATACATACATCCCTCACACAAAAGGAAACTAGCAAAACAGAAAATTAGTGGTAGCGTGAAATTTTCGCAATCAGGCGAAGTAAAAGCGTATAAAATCGTAGCATAATTTTAGGCGCAGCAGCAGAAAATTGCAAATAGTGATACAACAAATTTATAAATTTTAAACAAAATAAGAAGAAAAGACAGCGTTAAAAGCTAAATTCATTTAAAAGTGTTGTGGCGACTAAGTGAAGTGAGACGCGCTGTGTTTTAGCCAAGAGTTGAGTTGCTGTTACGCGAATGCAGCTAAACTACAAACGTGCTGTAATTATGCAATTTTATTTGAAAAGTTTAAAATGCTACTAACGCTTGATTTTCATGCAACTGCTGAGTTAAATATTTTTAATTTTTGGGGTTATAGTAATGTTTTTTTTGTACGCTCGTAATTTGCGGCGTAAAATATAGCGTCGTCAAGGTTAACACATTCAAGAAGCAAACAAAAAAAATAT
Organism: Sphenella marginata; assembly: GCA_951509765.1. Taxonomy (NCBI): domain Eukaryota; kingdom Metazoa; phylum Arthropoda; class Insecta; order Diptera; family Tephritidae; genus Sphenella; species Sphenella marginata. Next base: position 64,352,213 of record OX608083.1, read on the forward strand.
AGTCGCATGTGTTCTCGCACACTAGGATGGTAGGCAAGAAAAAATAAAAAATTGGAATTCGATTTTTCAAGATTTAGCATTTTGAAAAGTTTAAACTTTACAAATTTTTAAGTAAAAAAAAATGTTTTTAATTAAAAAAATAATAATTTATTTAATGTAATTCGAAAAATCGACAAAATTCATTTAATTTGCATTAATCGAAAATAAATCTAGCGACCAGACCTTCAGGTTTGCGATTTGCGTCAGTCAACGCTGAAAAGAGATGGTTGACTTGTTTTGTTATATAGCCGCCTAGGCGTGTAGACGCCAATAAATCATGGATGAAATCTATCGACCAGGACCCACTGGAAATATTCGATTTTTTTTTTATTTCCCGCATTTAAAACTAAATTATTTTTCGAACATATTCATCGTGAATTTTCTTATTCATTTTTCTTTTACTTCGTTTACAATAGACTGGCAGTAATAGTGCGCCACCAGTGCCACCACAACGACACTCCTCAATACGCGCCAACGCACCTGTAACACCACCTACATCAACAGCAGCGAGCAACAACAATATGCCTATGTTTGGCAATAATTCAGGCAATTTGGCGCATGCCAATTCAGTCAGCCGCTTAGTAACCGATTTAGAATCAAGATTTGGTAAACGTTTTCATAATGTCACCGAATTTCCAAAACCACCACCATTTCTCAATATACCCAAAGTTTATTCAAGTCGAGCAGCCAAAGCGAATGGTATGTAAATGTGTAGTGATGGCAAATAGTATACCTAGAAGAAGAAGAAGAATAGCACGCTGAGATGAAGAGAAAGCGCGCGCGCATTAAGCAAGAAAGCAATAAAATTGCATGCAAAATGAATGTAAAATATATGGGCCACAGCTGGCTGGATGTGGATGCAAAGCAAAGGCGGCAAATGCAGACAGACAGTCAAGTCAGGCCGTCACAGGTCAATGAAGTGACCGTGAAATTTAATGTAGAATAGATGTAAAACAAGATACGTGGGATGGAGTAGTTTACAAAAACAAAAGATAAAAATATTGTGAATGCATACGTTAGCTTTGTTGTTATAGTAGTTACATATACAGCGTGCATATACTTGTTGCGCATTTTTATGAAAGTTCTATAAGTACGGTTTTGACAATTCGTAATTTTAATAGATAGTTATGAGTAGCGTTTTGCTAAGCTTAACAAGGCTGGAATAAAATTCGTAAATTATTTAGAAAGGTATTTCCGATACCGGAAATGATTTCGGATTTAGCTCATCAAATATAATATTTGAATAATAAAGAAGTTCAACCGAACTTACCTTATCCGCTAAAATTAGAACTAAACAAATATTTGAAAGTGGACTTATAGCATTTTTTACATAGAGCGTACATATCGCACATCTAGATATATACATATGTATATAGCAATTAAGTCAAAAAATGTGTTGTGCAAAAATCGTTAAATTGGCCACCTCTCACATATGTATGCGCTAAAGAAATCGGGCAGCTATTTAATCAATTTATACAACTCGTTTAGTATTGATTGCAGGGATCTGGCAGTGTTTAAAGCTTCCATATCTAGCTTCAATTAAAACTGGATGTGCGATATAATATATATATATTATACATGCATATGCACGTTAACGTAAATTTAATTTTTTTTTTTTAAGTCAATCAGTGGGTAGATTCTGTTTCAATTTTTTTTTTTACTTAGACTACTTTGCTCATGTGGAATGCGTATAGGAATGCAGTGTATGGAATGCGGTTAAGGTTTATTTAAATTACGTATTATTTTATTGTATTATTATTATTTTAATAAAATTAATTTATTTTGAAAATTCAAGCATTTTTATGCTTCTCCTCCACTCTAATTTTAAATACTTTTGTTTTTTTTTTTATAACAAAAAACACTCCCCATAGGTTTATCCGGAATTTAAAAATATTAAAATGTATAAATGAATTGAAAGCATACATAAAATAAATTTTTAAAATTAAAATTTTTTTTGCAACTGAATTTTTTTCGAAGTTTTGTTTCTTTCTAAAGCTGCGCAATTTCGGGAGAAATAGTACCATTAACTTTAAACAGACCTATTTTTTTTAGTATAGATTGCATTATCTTTTTCTAGTTTGACTTTCTTTCCGAAACTTGTTTGTATAGTTCACAACTACAACAAAAATACGTTTCGGCCAGTTTTCGAAATTCGAATTATATTGTACCTTCTAGCTAGTATACTATTTTCCTAGTTTTTGCCTTTTTTCTCGTAAATGGTCAAACCGATTTTGATAATCTTTGACATGAGACAAGATGGCAACTTTTTCAAATATTTTTATTGAACTCGTATTTTTTTATCCATAGAGATTTTAAAGAAACTAAATAATTACAATTTCGAAAAATTTTCGAAGTTTTATTTACTTACCAAAAACTTTTGAAAATGTTTGTTTCATAGAATTAGTAAGAGAAAATTAAAAAATAGCGTTGCTAGCTAGAAAAATGTATGTTTTGGAATCGTAACTTACATTAATTTGCTTATAAGCTATCTTTTTAAAAAATCGTTGAGTTAATGAATTTTATTTAGAATATTAGGTTTGAGATGAGTTTCAGGAAATAAGAACCTCTTTTCATAAAAAAAAATTTTTAATTCGAAAAATATTCGAACTTCGAAAAATGTTTAATTATTTGATTTGCCATTTTTAATCTTGAAAAAAAAAAAATAAAAAAAAGTTCGCAGAGCAGTCAAACTTCTGAAAAAAGTTATGAAAATGCGCTTTCTTTCCGACAGACGTCTAACAACACTAATTAAAAAAGTACTTCATACTTAGGGATAAACAAGTTAAATACATATATGTATATAGCTTTATAATTTTATTGTATTAACTTAGTAACACTTGTTTTTATTTGTATTCAATTTTGCTATTTTTTTACCAAAAGAATTGTAGAGAAAAAAATTGAAAACTACAAAAATTATGAAATGTACTAAAAAGAAGAAAGAAAATAATTAATAAATAAATTGAAAAAAATAAAATAAATAATTTAGTCAATTACACTTTTTATTATTCTACACAAACACACAATATTGTATTAAATTATATGTAAAAGTATATAAAAAAATATCATAAAAATTAAGTAACTACAACAATAATGTCCGGTCTCACACATCACACTTATGTTGTGATTTGAGCTGAGCGTCGTTTGAGTCTAACAGCAATCTGTTTAGCTGATATCATAACTTAAGTACGATACATAAAAACTGGCAATAGAGATATCTTACATACATATATGCTTTTACATATACATACATACATATACCGATCATCCTCATGCATACCAAACACAAAAAAATATATATATACATAAGCACGTGCATACAAACATACATATGTATAGCTCGTACAATTCTTTACAATCATTTTAATTATGTGAAACGAGCCAATTGCAAACATACATACATACATATAGTAATACATAGCATGGAATTTTGTTAGTCAATTTGTATTATGTAAAAATTTAAATATAAGTTATTTACTTTTTCTTACTGCATTCAACTTTGAACTTATGTATGTATGTTTTATGCATTTCTAATACCTATTATTATTATTTTTTTTTTTGTAATTATTTTAGTTTTCGTTCTATTACTTTCATAAGAACAAAATGTATATATGAAATTTTATGAATAAAAATTAATTCATTCATTTTACTTAATATATTAACTATTCATTTGTATGTTAATTTAATTTGTTAAAAATCCCATTCCCTGCGAAACGATATTTTATTTTGTTGAAAAGTATAAATGGCGCCTACGGAGTTAAAATGCTTACTTTCCAGCTAGAGAACTTGAAAAAAGGATTAAAATGTGTGTTTACCTTTCACAAATGCATAAACTTCAAATTAAAAAAAGAAATTTAACAATTTTTCACTAAGTCTTAACAAGGAAAAATTTCAAGAAGTTTAAACCTAAAAGTTTGTTAAACAAAACTAGAACTTGAACATCAGCAGAACTTTCTAACACTTTCGGGGTGTTGTGCTGCTGAAAAATCCAATTGTCGCGCTCACCGTAGTCAAGCAAGCATCAAATTGTTTGGTCCGAATCATTGGTTCATCATTAAGGAAAAGTACTTAATGGCCTTGCTCAATTTCTAATTTTCTTTCTTCTCTTCATTTCTAGTTTTTATGTTCTGATCATTTTCTCTTTTGATAATAAGTGAATCTGTTCTTTTAGTAAATCTTTGACTTTTTTCAATTTGAAACTTTTAGTAGCTGAAATTTCTTTTTTTCACAACTAATGAATGATGGAATGATTTGCTATACACGGTCTTTATCGATAACTCAGCTGGGATTATAGCTGTACTAAATAATTATTTCCGCTCCTTCCCGCTCCCACATGCAATTTTTAGGGTTTAGATACATCAGTTCATACAGTCCCAAAGCCATCAAAATGGAGTTTGTTTTTTTATATGTAACTTCTCTAAACTCAGCATATTCAGTTTATCTCATTTTCCAAAACAAAAACAAAAAATCATTAATTCATTGTAAAAAAACTCATTTTCTTTCTAAAAATTGCTGTGCCATAAAATATAGCACCACTTCCAGGCAACAACAATAATAACAACAATAGCTCAGATGGGCAAAGTAATATTCCCGGAGTGGCAACGGCTTTAAAAAGTACAACAGAAACCAAAACACCAGCAGATGCCTTAGCGCTTCCGGCAATACGTAAACCTCCACAACCTGTTTATCCTTTGGGTGTTAAGAAACATCGAGCTCCAGCTCCACCACCACAAGCGGGCGTAGCTGCGGCAACGGTATCTGTGATAAGACAATCAAGTTTCCTATATGGCAGCGCAGGTGTTGGACAAACGAATGCACAGCAATGGTAAGTGGGCGCACTGGCGGGGATTGCTAATGGACGAGTATGATATATTGTAGAAATAAATATTTAATAAGCAATTAATTAATTAATAATGAATCTAGATGTGTATAAGTATGTAATTTTTGGAATTTATCACGAAAAAATTCAAAGTCCGATCGTAAATTTATGGCGAGTTTAACGCATTACCGAACACAACAAAAGCACACCTTAGCTGGTCTTCCCATTTCTACCTGACTGTGTTTAAGTAGGTGAGCATACTTTTTGTGATGTCACTGTGGTTGTTGTAACAGGTGTCTTAGGCGTAGTGTGCCGAGAACTAGTTGTCAGTAGACGAACAGCCCTTAGGATCATACGGTTCCGGTTGGATAGAGTTTCAACCATGGTATAAAAAGAAGATATTTCCATTTCAGAACACTTGCAGCGAGAGAGCGCATTAATTTCATTGACAGAGAGGGCTGCTCGTTTTTACTGTGGGAATTTCACTCGGTGAAATTTGTAAGTGAAAAACAGCTGATCGTGACAACAACAAACATTTTAACCAATCAAAATGGCAACAGCTGTTTCTGCTGCAAGTTTTTACTGACCCCTCTGGTGGAATTCACTAACTCCCATTTCCCAAATTTCACGAACTTCACGTTAGTAAGATATTACCATATTCAAATTTGAGAAGTATCTCACAGTATGAGGACATAGCACCAAATAAGATGCTTCTGTATTCGCCATCTTAAGCCATGCTATTTCACTGGCAACTTAAACTATCTGCCTCAACGAAATTCCGCAGGCTAAAACTGAAAGGACTAAGCAGTGGCACAGTGAATAAGATCTAAATGTGATGAGTTCGTAACGGGTAAATCCCAAATGCTGACAAAAAAAAATATGTAGTTATATGAAAGGACAAACGGTAACCTTTTGCGGGGTTAGGGAGATTTTGAAAGATTTTCTGAAGTAATACGTTCTTCCATTTAGACCTCGATGTATGTATGTTCTCTTTTAACCTGTTAGTAGGTATACAAATAATCAGAGTTAGTAAACATTCCAAACACAAAGACTTTCTTTTACACATAATGCCTTCATATATGTACTACAAAAAAAATAATTATTACATTAAATATTCTAATCGTATCTACTAAAATATTAGCAAAATTTAAATAAAATATAAATTAAAATTAAAATTGGTGACTCATTGGTTGAAAGAGATATGAATCAAAATTTAAAATTTCATTTCAATTTAGCAATAACGCACACTATAAACGAATATCATTAATATTTATATTAAATTACCTTTTAAATAGAAAAATAAAATGTTTGTTGTATATAGATACTAAATGTAAAATTAGTGTACCTATTATTAATTTGTTTGGCAAAAGAAAAAAAAAAAACACAATTATAGAAACAATATTTTTAAAATATGTTTTTTAAGCACAAAAGCAATTTAAACAATGTAGTAAATATTTTAAAACGAATTAAATAGAACACATTACTGAACTTAACAGTATTTTTGAAAATAGACTGGAAGGGTGTTCTTGCCCACATGGTGAAATCAGCGCTGCACAACAAGGTTACCATATCAATAGCCGTGTTTTTTTTTATCGTCGTCTGCGTTTGCGCTTAATATTTCTATGGACTGCTAAGCGCACAACTTTATCTGCAACTACGAAATAGTGGCTGATAAAATCAGTACTTCCAAGAAGTTTCCATTCATTTTGCAAACTGCCTTACCAACTTCCAGCAATCTGTTTATCATCCCTTAATAATAAGCGGAATGTCAACAGAGGAAATGTATGTATGTATGCGCGTTGATAATGGAATAACCGCAATTGCGGATGACCGTTTTTTTTTAGTCGCAGACGCAGATGTATATGCGTGTAAAAAAAAACAGGCCTAATATGTAATTAGCAAAAACAATTTTTTAAGAAAAAAATTTATTTTGCTTATCATTAAAAACAAAAAAAATCATAATTTTCTATGCGATTTACCCAGCAAACCATGAGAACTCGAAATGACTCTTTCCTTTGAGCGTTCACATTATAAAATAATAAAAAACAGCAATAAAATGCTTGTATTAAAGTGAGTTTTGAAGGATTTTTTGTATGACCAGTTTTTTCTTTACATTCATGTAGTTTTCCCACAGAGTTATATAATTTTGTACACAGATAACAATTATTTAGAAATGGGCTGTATATGTATGTTATGATACTCCCCTTTTTTCGCAAAAATCCTATACTTAGTACCGTTTTCATCAGCGCTAACTGACACTTCGTCTGACAGTTTAACGATTACTATCAATTTAACTGATAGTGATTTTTAACTGTGGATAGTGAAAATGGCCCTTAATGGTAGCTCGTCAAATTTATCCTTATATTTTAATCCTATGAAAAGTGCAGCCCTGGTTAAAAAAAAATTACATACATATATAAAATAAATAAAATCGGTTAATTAAAATAGTAATTAAGTATGTAAAGTAACTTGTAATTCTATACATTTTGTAGTCAACAATAACCACTTGTTAGTGCTTTTTTTTTAATGTTAAATAATTTATTCGAACTAAGGAAAAATGTGTCGTGTGTTGTATTTGTTAAAATATTATAATCAAGAAAAAATTATAAAATAAAATATATATAACGAAAATATGAATAAATAAACTTAACTTACATCTTGCAGTTTGAGACTGACCTTTTATTTTTGTTTTAATATAGGAGTTTACATCCAGGTAATGTTGTGCGTCTAATTCACCGGGATGCCTAAGGTCTCCTCAAGACCCCAACCATCTGCTCGACAGAGCGCACTCTTTTAGCACAAATCTCACTCTTGTCTAATGGTTCAATTATGCTTGCATAGCATAGCAATACATTGCATGGGATCTGTCATTTCCGATATCTGTTGAATTGGTTTTACATGTATTCGATTATACAACGCATGGCAACCCAGAGCATGGCATAGAAGTCTGTTGAATTTTGATCTCTATGTAACTTAACATACGTACTGTCAAAGCTTTTGCTTATTATTCTTATAAATTTTAGTAAAAAACAAATAAAAGCGTTGTAATGGAAGAAGAAAAGCTGAAAGAATGTGTGCGAGCTCATGAAATTCTGTATGTTTCGCGAATATCTGATTTTGAGGGGCTGTGCGTTGTGCGAAGTATAATCAACATTTTCTTTTACGTGCTGTGTACTGCTATGCTATGCCCTGCTATGCAAGCTTAACTGAACCATAACCCTGTATAAGCTGTTCAGACCCCCGGATTTGGGCCGATTAAGGACAATTTTTTGGTTTTTTGGGCATAACCTTTCACAGAAATAAATATTTTAATCTTCGCTTTCAGACTACCGGGCGTCCTCTTGACATTCCTAACGACAATGAAAATTAGGCATTGAACCCTCTTCTAGAACGGTGCCAACGCATTTTACATTGCAAAAGGTTATTCAAATTTTACAGACAGCACTAAGTGGAGTAAAATCCCAGCATAAACCGAAAGTCGGCGGAATTCACTTACCACTTGACAAGTTACGATACTGAACCGAAGAACGACTGCGGAAGGAATTTTGTTATATGACTCTTGTGGAAGTAACCGAAACCAAGGCAAATTATATACCTGGTGATGTCATACAATCAGCTGATTGCTTGTTCTTCCCGTTCTGTAGTACTTATGGGGTTCATACAAATGTCATCAAAGGAAAATCCTCAAAGGGTTGTTTACATTAGCAGTGCTTGCGGTTTCATACTTTGTGCAATATTCAGCACTTCACACGATCACCATGCAAGTAAATATCTATTTCTACATAAATTACACTATTTTTACAATTAATTAATTAAATGGGGAATATTTTAGATGATGCACCGAGCCTAGGAATTTTTTGAGGGGTAGAGGGGGTCGCACAGAACACAAAACAAAAGACCGAACTTGGAGGCAAGCTATATATTTTGAGAAAAAATCGTGTTTAAATTTGCAAAATTGTATGTAAGGAAGCTTCAAAATTTACCCGATCTGCTTATAATTATTCACTTTAAAGAATTAAAAACACTTCACACTGAACGATATGTCTCACCACACTGCATATTTTTAATATTTTAGGCTTCTAAAATATACATATAACACGAAAAAAAAAAACATTCAAATAAACTGCTTTCTATTTTGGCCGAATCACTTGTGAACAACAATGGCGGTTTGGTGCTGGTTGAATCTTCATCGAGTAATAGGAGGTGCCAGACATGTGTAAATGAATATGCAGATTTTTCAAAAACTGAAGTTGAGGACTGAGACAGGTTTTTAGCAAGAAAACATGACATGGCAGCTATTTTCAGTGTAATAGCGCCTCAAGTGAACATTTGAGATGAATAACTTTGGGTAATACTGTACATCCATACCTTATATCTATGTCTACCAGAAGCACAAGCAAATTACAGAAAGTTTTTAACGTTAATTGCAAATATATCTTGACCGAAATAAAATTTCAGATTTCCCCTTTTGGATTATTGTTGCGAAACGCGTCTTTCGATACCCATCCCGAAATCTTTGGACGTGTTTTAGCATTTGACGTTCAGTTGGCCTGGCTTTGCTTTGTTGGCTTCTATGGCCAAATACAAGCTTTCAGAGCTGTCATAATGAAGCATTTCAAGCGAGTAAGGTAAGGCTGTCACTTGGCCAACTTATATACACTTTAGTAGAGTTTAAACTAATTTTGACAGTTCTCGTGGCAAGGCAAGCGTGCATGGGCCAATACCTTGAAGTGTTAAAAGTAAGTCGAAGTTGTCAAATAGAGATTTCGGCTATTCGGCGTACTCTCTTGTTTTTTATTCACACGGCAACCTTAGGCTCATGTTCATTGTGAATTTTTCTACTTGATATTATTGTGAATTTCGTGATCGCAGCAAGCGGGCATTTTCGTTTCATACTGCGGCTAAACTTGGGTGAAAAATTTAGGGAAACATAAAAAATAACTAATAACTTGTATTTGGCTATCAATTGAGGAAAATTTAATAACTTAACAAAATATTTAAGATGGTAAGTACTTAAAATTCTTTGAATTATGAAAGAATTGCAATATGTACTACGTACAAACGGTGCAGATGTGTTGATTGAATGCTCTTCACACTTTAGCCACTTTGTTCTACCCACATTCATATACAGGAACGTTTGCATATACGTATGTGGACCAAAGTGGGGTCTTAAGAAATGCTATTGAAATTGGCAAAATTTAAAAGTATTTTAAGAAATATTTGTAATATATCTGAATGTCGCCATAACCTCACTTATATGGCAAAAGAAAATACCACCGCGGATTTGCACATATTGAACATGTATAGAGCTTTAATCCCTTTGCTTTTTTACAGAGCCCACGTTCGCGTAGTCGTAGTATTTCACGTCGCAGCTATACAAAGTCGCCAGTACGCCGAAATGGAAGGCGGTAAGTAATAGCTTATTTGGATTTTGCTCATACATAATTATGTGTAGTATAAATAATTATGTACTTTATTATTAATGCAGCCGTCCTTCAAGAGATAAAGCATATAAAACTCGCAGTCGCTCAGTTTCACGCCATCCACCTTCACCCCCACCGCCACCATCAGGACGTGGACGTTACTCTAGCAGAAGTGCTTCAACGTAAGTCTAGCTATATGTATAATCCTTTAATTGAATTTAAGTATTTCCGCAGTCATAGCAGTGTAATATGTTAGTGGACATGTTTGGTTAGTCTCAGTGCACGTTAATGAAAACTTACTGTCTGGATTGAATAAAAGGAAGGTTCATTATATAACTAGAAATCAGAATAGGTATACATCAGTAGACCAAACCCAAGCTACATTAACATGATCTACCATCACATTGTAATTGTCAAATGAATCAATAAAAGTTTTTAGATGGGGGAATAGGCTAGAGGGAAAATTATGAGATCCGACGGGCTCTCAATTTGACCTCCACACCGAGTCAATAGATACCACCTTCATAACTCAACCTTGGATCCTGTTAATGATGTCTTCGATAGGTAGACTAGAGCTTCTGTTGCAGAACCATACAGATAGAGGACGGATGACATGACCTAGATGGTCTTACTAATTATACCGAATCGGTATCGCAAAAGTCCAGAATTTGCCGAGTTCATACCCATCGAATGACTTAATTGCCCAGACCATGCCAAGTACTTGCCCAGCAACTGGTTTTGTCCCCTAATGATACTTAAACTCTTCAATAGCACATAATCTAACAGCAATATCATCTGATCCAAACCCATTAAAACCAACAGTTTACTTAGACATCAGTTAGAAGAACTTGCCGCTTTTTAGATAGGACTGTTAACAGCAACTTCAATAGTTTTCACAATAAAGCCGGTCAGTCAGGTTGTGGCTTTAGTCGATCCTTTTACGGAAGGCATGCCTAAAACGTAAAACAGTAAAAGCATTAACAGAAATTGTACCTTATAAGAAATAAACATAATTTAATTAAGATTTTATTTGCAAACAGTGACAATCTTCGTGGTTTAGAGTATATTTATTTATTTTTTTTTAATAGATCACAAAATGTTTTAAGTTTTGCACTCGTAAAGAAAGTTTCGCATAACGCAGTGATTGTTTTTCCCATTTCAGAATAGTGATTTTGTAGCAAAAATGAAACAGACAGAATTTTTAATTAAAAATGATTTCAATCGAACGGAATAATATAACCCGAACGAAAAACGAAGTTCATTGAAATGAAACTATCTCCGGATCGCAAGTTTAACAACCTTTATATATCAAGAACTTGTCAATCAAACTCTGCTCTATAGCCAAAAGAATCAAGAAAGATTTAAACCAATGTAACAGAATAGCTAAATCTACATGATCTATCAAAAATTTGCAAAATAGTCAAGACCGCATAAGAAGCGAACATTTTAACAGAACTATACATACATTTCTCAATAAGAAAACAAACTTTGAAATACATTCTTACAAAATCAAGTTCAACTGGCATACGTAATATGCACTTGAAATTCGCAAGATGAATCAAGCAACTGCTAAGAACATTTCTAAAAGAAAAACTACACTACGTATAAAGTAGATAACATTTACATCACACATATATAGTTGTGAATTGCCATCAACTTAAAATATTTGAATTTTTTCTTCTTTCACGTACCAAAAAGGTCACTTTCACCACGAAATGGACGTCGCTCGCGTACTCGCAGTCCTTATGACAAGCGCCGAGGTAACAGAGTAAGTGCAAAAAAAATCTGTTACACATATAATAAATATAATATTTTACTAAGGAAAGCTAATTCTGAAATTTCTTTGTTTTTCTATAATAGGAACAGCCATTACCAAATCGTTGTATTGGCATATTTGGCTTGAGTGTATACACAACGCAACAAAAAATACGTGAAATTTTCTCAAGATTTGGACCGATCGAACGAATACAAGTGGTTATTGATGCACAGGTTTGTTTTTTTAATCCACATAGTAATAGGTAATTAAGACAAACTTAGATAATAATGCCACTGTTAGACATTTACAAATTAGTATATTGTTAAATGGCGTGACAAAAATAGGAATGGCTAAACGAATTTATTTTTATGTTGGAGATAATGAGTATCACACCAAGAGGCTATGCGGGTGCATACTAAAGGCTCTCCCATACATTTATGAAATTACAATTGAAGGGCTCAGAACCAAAACTATCTAAGTGACTCTGAAATTGATTTGAGATATTCAAGTTTGAAGTTTACTGCCTTTTGAAAATTCTATGTAAAATCTGGGTATGGCGTTTATTGTATGGAAAATAGATGGCACTACAATGCCCGAAATGACTCGGATCTCTTTGCCAACAAATAAACACCATATTTCACTATACAAAGATGGGTATAACTCAATTTCGAAAAAAATGTCACTTAGATCCTTTTGGTTCTGAGCCCTTCAATTAGTTTATTCGTACAAACAGTTCAAATAACGTTTTTTTTTTGTAATCCAATAGACTGGAAGATCACGTGGTTTTTGTTTTATATATTATGAGGATATTAACGATGCTAAAGCAGCTAAGGATGCTTGCTCAGGCATGGAGATTGATGAGCGTCGTATACGTGTCGATTTCTCAACAACACAACGGCCGCACACACCAACACCAGGAGTATATATGGGACGTCATAATCGGTAAGTGTTTGCATAAATTGTATGTATGTATATTAGACCGTTTCAGAAAACAATTTGTGACAAACAAACAGTACAACAAGATTTTTCCCCAGAATTGCCATTACGGAAATAATTATAATTACGAAACACTATCTCTAATGGTCTTTTTGTTTACTTATTTTGCTTTTTCGTGATGTAGTTTATATGTCTCTATCCCCCTGTGGGAGGCATATGCTCCCTACTCTAATCATCACTACTACTAAATATTCCCCATTTAATGAAAAATAGGTGCCCGAAATACTTAATTTATTAATTTAACAACCCATTTGACAAACAAAGCATGTGAGACCTTTTACGAAAAAAAAACGTTTTTTTTCAATGATTTTGAAATGCATTCCATGCAATCCATTTAAAATTGGCATAACTTTTCAATTTTTATTTGCCTCAAAAACGTCTTATATTTAAAATAGTTTTTTATAATGTACAGCTGTTTTTGAGTTGTGCCTCTTTTGAAGGTGTGTGCCCTAATTCCTTTATATGTATGTCATTCAAAATAACATTTTATTACATTTATTAGGCGTGATGATCGCAACGACCGTAATGATCGTTATCGTGATGATTATCGTGGACGTCGTCGTTCAGTTTCACCCTACAATAATCGCAACAATTATCGGAACGATCGCAAACGTCGCTATGATCGCAGTCGAAGTCGTTCCCACTCACCGCGTAAGTAATGAATCACTGTATTTGTATTTATTATGAATTAGGCTGGAACAAAAAAAAACTGTATAGATATAATTTCAATACCAAAAATGTTTGCCAACATATTGTGATTGCACTTCAAGTTTAGAACTCAGGTATGATCTGCCCTATCAAACATATCAATGAGTTTGACTAAGAAAAACTTCAAAACCTGTTTCGAATTCAGAGTCAGAGATAACGTGGTTATATTGGTCACTATGTCATCTCAATATGTTATATTACAAGCTATGCAATTTTTTTACAGCCTCTGCTGTGATTACAACTTAAATTTCAAAATACTAACAAAATTGTTTGTTCTTTTTCAGGGCGAAATCGCTATTAAAGTAAATACAATTAAAAAGAAAATTACTTAAAGAATGAAAAAAGAATTATAATATATGTATACACACAGAAAAAGCCCACACCTTAGTATGTACTAAAAACAATATTAGTGTAGTATCGACAAGAAATGCGTTGCATATGTAAATTTTGAAATGAAATTTACGCATAAAACCAAACCAATTATTTAGAAATTAAAAAAATGCAGAATGCAGACAAACAAAATAATATTCAAATAACAAATATCAGATGCAAGTAACGTTATGAACATTTATATGATTCAATTGAAAAGCACCAATGTTTTATACTACATCATCGAATATTTTTTCAAATCAATAACATACAATTTTTTAATATTTCTTTAAAAATCATATAAATATTTTAAAACATGTATTAAATGTATTTAACTCACCACATTTATCACATATGTAATGGAAATTTTTGGTTTTACACCGTCAAGTTGCATATTAGGGTGAATGTTTTACCACAAGATTATTTTTTTAATTGAAAATTTAGTACGTCTATATACTATGGGCATTGTTAATCAAAGAGTTTGTTTTGTCCCCCGAAACTGTAATACATAAATACTCGTAAAAACCATTGCTCTTGTTTGGCCTTTAATCACACTTTGCACACAAGCAATTATTTCATAAATATATTGATATAAACATTGCTTCTTTATTAATTTTATTAATTTAAATCCAATTTCACTCGTACTTGTGTTTAATATAATTTTCATATAACGTATTTTCAAGCAGTTGTGAAGTTGTGGAATTCAAAAAGATTACCGGCTAAATATTTAAGGCTGTAATTTGCGTTAATCAATTTAAATTATTTACTATTAAAATGTATGTATGTACATTAGACTTAAATGACGTATGATTCTTAACTGTGGTGGAAACATTTCGCAACTATTTTTTTAATTACTTATAAATATCATAGAAAAATCGCGAAATTTCAAGTTTTGTTTGCTACTATTTTTAATTAGTTTTAATGTTTACTAATACGAATTGAATAAAAGGAAAGACAAAACTCAAATATGGGCTTGCATGTGGATTTCGATATTGAATAAATCAGAACATATTATAATCAGCACAAATCGGGGTTCCCTCCTCCATTTGAAGGACTAAATGGAGAACAATTTTCCAATCGGCCAAATATCGGTTAGGTATGATTTTGTTTTTTTTTTGTCGTGATCTCAACCAACGGCTTTATTTATAATTCTCAGATTTTACAAACTACATATCTATCTTAATTGCTAGGAGTATTATGTTGTAATTGGCGTGATGTCTTATATGCTATTTCCAATGTATTTTGTATTACTTGCATATCGCTTTCTATGCTACGTGCCCAATTCTCTACATCACCAAGTTCCTGGATGAAAAGCAAAGTTCAGTTAGAAAGTTAAGCTGATTTATAGAGAAATAAAAGATTTTGCTTGCCTTCAACGCACTGCTGAAATTATCTATCAAATGTAGCCACTGATGTGTCTGTTTAGCAAAGTTAGTAGCGCCAATATGCAGTTGCTTTGCTTCAGCGTCCAAGCGTTTTTGATTTAGGTAAGCTTGTGCCACACTTAGTAAACAGATTTCAATAAACATTAATAAAATAAACTAAGCGTCCCTAACACAAACTGTAGTTCTCACCCAACATTTAAATGGTCCACAATGGCCTGCGTTAGTTCATTCGACGATTCGATGACATCTTTTCGACGTATTTCTATGGAATATTTTATCGTATTGTGAGTTGTTAAGAATTGAGGTTTATTCCATACCTTGGTCTTGTTTCCGTTTCGTTTGTTTGACTTGGTATTCTTTTACCATAGAAGTCAACATTTTTCAGAAATTTTCCAAAATACGTGATTTTTTTGCCAGATTTTCTTTTTGGGCACATTCACAATAGTAAACAGCAATCATATTAAGGCTGTAGGTAGAGTGCCCGTGGTTTCAGTGATTTATTTGTAATACGACAAACATTGATTGTCAAATGTCAAGACGCGTTTCGGTCCCAAAAATCAGAATATTCGGTAGTTTCTTCATTCAGTTGAAAATTTCGGAGGAGGTATCTATATCAATAATCCGAATGCAGAACAAAAAAATTACATTGGCACATCTCCGAAACCGGTTTGCCTTCATCTCAAATTTGACAAGGGATGACGGAAAATCGCTCCAATGCCATGGTTCCAATATAGATCGATTTTCCACCCTGACGGAAAATCGACCAAACAAATTGATTCGTATGCAGATCCGTGATTTTTATTTCTGTCACGAGATATTTGCTATTTTATGGCCATTTACTCAATGCCTGGTAATTCTTTACGACCGTGGTGGTTGCTTGAACCGTGGCAACAGGTGTATTCTCAGGTACGTACGGTCGTAACGAATTACCCAATGTCTTATTAACCAGTATAGAGAGTGACCCCCCAGGATACCTGCTTATCCGGAAAGAAAGGACGCAGTATGGGTTGTGAATGGACGCCGATATTAACCATTCACAATGTATTCACTTACACAGAGTTGACTTTTTGGCAGCGATTAAAAAATTTTCTAAACTTTTGCAAATAAAATGAGTTTGTTTTATTATATAAAAAAAATTTTATCAAATTTAGTAAAAGAAAGCAATTGTATGCCACCATGGTACAATAACATGTATGCCACAAAATAAAGATTTCACGTTCCCGCTTATTTTGAATTTCCTTTAACAACAACATCTGTGGAGCCCTTTTATGCCCAAAACAGGCAGCTGTCAACGAGTGTAGGCATTAATGAAATCCATGCAAAAACAACATAAAATTGTGCATGTACGCGCCGCTTTGTCGTTTTATGTGAAATTTGCCGAGTTCTGTGGAAAGTGATTTTATGAAAATTAAATTTTCAAGTAAAGTGTATATGTTAATGTTATAAAAACATATAAAAGTTGTATACTAACAAGTGTGCATTTCAAAATACTTTATATATAATAAAAAGGAAGCCAACTAGGAAGTTATTCGCGTACAGTCCCTGCCGCAGTCGATTTCTGTACGCACTTTCGTTGTACTGTGTTGGGCAAAATTGCAGGAAAAAATGGCGTAAGGGTGAAAACCAAAAGGGCCAAAAAATTTTTTCTGATAATTGTGCATGAAGAACATGGACGAAATTGAATATCTTGAGGAGTACGAAGACTTGATATTACCAAGTAAGTGGGATTATCTAAAATTTTGGTAATTCTTTACGACCGCACGTAACTGCTAATACACGTCCAAAAATATCGAGAGAGGTATCAAAAGACGCGTTTTGACCTCTGTAACAAGAATCCAAATCCGGAAAACCAATATTTTCAGTAGTTTGCGAGATATTTGCAATCAAAGTTCAGAATTTTCTGTCATTTTCATGTGGTTGTTGTAATCACACTACCCTGTAGGAAAAAAGTGGCACGCGGAAGGGCATCACCGTGGCGGTAGCCACGGTTTTGGCAACCACCTGGAGTTGGAATGGCGTAGCCCAGGGTTATTTTTTGAAGCGCGGCCGCGGTTTTTTGTTAATAACTTTTCACTGAACTAAAATATTTCTTTTCCGGATTCGGATTCTTGTTACAGAGGTCAAAACGCGTCTTTTGATACCTCTCCCGATATTTTTGGACGTGTATTAGCAGTTACGTGCGGTCGTAAAGAATTACCAAAATTTTAAATAAAAAAAATAAAAAGAGCCGAATCTATCTATGCGTACAACGTATGTAGTATTGTATAGGTATACCTACATGTTCTGCACAAAACGATAATCCTAAATATTCGTTCTACTACTCATTACCTAGCAATGAGCTCTCACTCCACTGTTACGAAAAACCGCGCTAGTACCAATCAAATAACATCTAATATGGCGGATGATGAAGACTCGTCATCGATTGATCAAGATATATTTGAAAGTTTATTTGATGACCACTCCGACGATGAGTCTATAATGCATGGTAAAAAGGGTGAGTGTGTGTTGTTTTATAATTTATTTTGTTGCGCTATGGCTGAAGTGTAATCCTTTTATACAAAAACATGAAATAACATGCCAATCAATTTATATTTTTAGTACCCGCCAAGTTGAGCCAACGAAGTGAACGTAGTTCTCGGGTTTCTCGTATGTCCATGGATTCAATTGATATGCTAGTTAAAGATTTGGGTATAAGCAATATTTTTAAATCGTAATATTTTATAACATTTTTATTAACAAATTAGGTGAACCACTAAATGCCGCAGTAGATCAACAAAGCAAATCTACAAATAAACCAATGACGAAACCTAGTAATTCAAAAGTTAATCAAAGCACTGGCAAAGTCATGCCAAAAGGTTAGTGCGGAAACTTTATTTATTTTGTGAATATTATATTTTTGGGGATATACATAACTTGTAACGCAATAAAAATTAAGCAAAAACAAATTTTAACCAGTATGTTTTTTTTTATATGATCACAGCTGCACCAACAAAACCTACAAGCACACCATCACATACTTCAAAGGCTACCGACAACCAAATAGGTAATAAATCAGAGGAATCAACAAGCAAAGCATCAATAATTGATGAACGCAATGCTAAAACTAAATCCGTGGCCACTGTTAGACCAACGGTACAACAACAGTCAGGACAAATATCAGCAAATAAACAAACTAGTTCAAATGCTGTAAGTTAAAAAGGTACCCCTTTTTGTATATCCTTACATATACCTTTTTTATTAGGGTGCCACTACCTCTTCAACAACAACAATTCGTACTTCGCTCAGTGCCACAAGTGCTTGCAGTAAACAAGATGTTAAAGAATCGGCTTCACTGAGCTCTTCCGTCAAGTCGACAACTGCCACTTTAACATCAACGTCTGCTTTACTATCCCGTAAACAAGTGGCAGCAGCTACATCAACAACTGACGGCAGTACTAACGTAAATGCATCAAGTGTTACACTAGCTAAGTCCAACCGTATAATTGAGCCTTCACAAACGACCATAGTAAAGCCGGAGAAACCACAAATTAAGGATCCTGCTGAAGATCCGCTGAGTAAGTACTATATTGAAATCATATGTTTATGCATATTCAACACACATTAGCAGCTTTAATTTCGATATATATTGTATTATTATTTTTAATTAAGTTTGATATCTAAGTTCGTTTGAATCTAAACTACATATCGTCGGCATCGCTGCATCGGTAAAGGCTGCTAAGTCCACTTCTCAGTCAAAACGACTTTGATAGTAATAGAAAATAGAGTTACTTGTGTACACGATGTGTATGTGTATGTTCAGAACGGCCTGCCATAGGAGGCGACCAGAATCCACAGAAGGTTTCAATGGTCATTCGTAAGGGAGTACGGGAACGTATCGGGTTGTTATCCGGCAAAGGACTAAATTTCGAAAACACTGCTCATTACTTTCGGGGAGTGTTTTTGTCGTTTAAAACAATAAACAACAGCCGCAAAGCAGCAAGATTCGGCTTTTGAAAATATCCTGACTTTTTGTCGCTACACATGCAAAGCAGCATGTTTTAGATCAAGTTTCTATAAACAAATTTTGGGCAACTCGTTACTTGTTGAAAGAGGGTATGTTAAGAAAGGCTTGAGTTGCTCGTACTCGTACAACTTCTCTGCTAACTGGCGTAAATTTAACACACAAATCGGTCTCCAGTTCTTGCATTGGAGTGATATTCTACTTACATCTGCCACGGCCGGGTCACCCTCGTTCACCACTCAACTCATTTCTTCAGCTCGAAGATTTTCGCGGCCCTTAAAAACAATACAAATTTAAGTTTTGACAGTTAATAATTTTCATGCGTTCGTCATTTAGTATATAAAGTAATTATTTTTTCTCTGACAGAATGTAACACTCAATTACAGGATAATCAAAATTCCACTGGTATTTGCATACACGGAAAGCGTTCACGAGCTTTCTTGTGTTCAAATTAAAGTTTACCTACACAAAAAGAAAAATACTAATACCTCAGTACATTTTTGAATAGAAATTATATATGTTTAGGAGTTTATTTTAATAATATTTAAATAGAATGATTAAATTTTTGGAGAAATAATGCCTTTCAAATTTTTAAGACCAAATCCTGATATGATAATTATTTTAAAAAACAAAGTCATTCAAGATTTTGAAAAAAAGTATAACGAAAGGGGCAGCAGCCCCCAACTGCCAAATAGTACAAATTTCATCAATCAAAAATATAAACCATCAGGAGACAACTCTGCAATCAACTTTAACGTTTTCATTTGTTTTTATTGAAATAAAATTTAAATTTTTATAAAAAAAACTACTATCAACATAAAACATCACACAGCACTAGCGTGAGTCAAAGAGAGACTAATTAAACATTACATCAATCAACATTTTAACACAAAAAATACACATATCTTTAAATTTATATATTAAAATCATCTGCTGCTTGAAACTTGTAAGTAATAATCAAAAAGGTACACAATTTTAATTTATTTCAAAACTTAGTATTGTAAAAAATTCTAAATAAATAAAAGTTTTAAGTTTTTTTAAACTTGACATTTGTTATCAAACATATGCGGGTAAAAGCGATCATTACCGCCGTCTAATAGATGCAATGGACAGCAGTACTGACATGTTGTTACACGTTACTAAATGGTTGTTGTTGCTTTTAACGACAAAACCTTCCGAAGGTTTTGAGCAGTGTTGTTGAAAATGGCAGTGTCAGAACGCTACGCCTCTTCCTACAAGTATGCCTACCTCGGGTATAATCTAAACCCCTAAACCGAAAGGTTTGATACTTATTGGTCATTTAGAAAACCAAAGATTCAACTTTCGAAAACTGGTGAAAGTGAAGTACTGCGGGGGAACCTATCGCCTTTATCCGCGTAATAGAAACTTTTCTTAAAAGCTATCTAAAGGAAGAAAGCGGTTGTGGAAAATTATGCACTCTACCAGCGCTGGCAGTACCATTTTAGCAGATTGCTGTTTGGCCACAAACGTGTTTCTGTGGGGGGAAAAAGAGAGAGAAAGTTCAAATGGCAACAGCACAAAAAAAGGCAGATCGTGAACACGGTTGCAAATACCGTGAGCTTCGTATAAGTTCCATAAATTGTTTTTTGTGGAGGACTAAATGCCGACGTGGAAAGATTCATTGGACCTTTTCAATGTGGTTAAACCATCGAACATCAAGATTTTCATAATTCGCCTCATATTGGATTGTATTAATAATAATGATTTCGAGATTTCGAGGAGATTAAGTCCTAGTATCCTTTCCAATTTTTTCTGTGCTATGGAATTTCTTTTGTTACTAAGTTTCGAAGTGCCCAATTCACGTTTTCAAAAAGGTACTCAAACTCCTGCCAAACTGCACTGTATTGATAAGATGAACAAATATGTAGGAAGATAATTGACCAATGAATTTAAGGTCTCACATTCAAGTCTCTGGAATGTAATACCGAACTACATCAGACAAATTTACAAAATACCTATGCTTGAGTTGAAGCGTCGATACATCTAGCGAAGAGATCCAGTTTTATTTTATTTTAATTTTAAATTACTAAAGAAACTTGTTGACAGCAGAAAACGACACAACAAGGAAGTTGCCGAGCTCAACGAACTCGGTACAAACCACTTACACCGTCGTTCCCTCTTCATCCAAATAACGAGCTTCCCGAAAATTTGTGTTACGTATTTTCGCCCGCTGTTCTCATACTCTCAAGTGACGATGTACCGTGTAAACTTTGGCTTTGTTTAACAAACTTTTTAAATACTTTACATTTTTTTATTTTTTTGTACACCCGCATAATCAAATATAAAATAAACTGCAGTGCTTTTGTTTTTGGTTTGTAAGATATACTCAAATTGGAACATGCTTTTTTTTCAAAATCCCTAGGTTTGGAAAACGTTGATAATGAAACCGACTCGGATACAGAAAGCTTTCTTTACTCTGATATATCTGCAGATACATTTGTTTCGCTAAGCGATGTGGATGATGATGAAGAACGTCAAGTTATCGAACTGTCTAATGATTCAAATTATGATCGTGTTAATTTAGGTAAGTAAATATTATAGGCTTGAATGATATTTGTTAACGCGAAGAGTAAAAAAACACACACAAAAAAACCAACAGACAAAATTCGTGGGACAACACCATCGCCCACAGTTTCTGAGGATGATAAAAGCGAAGATTCGTCAATGAAAGTATTATCAAAGCGGGATGATACAACTACGGAAGGCTCTGCGTTGGAAATTAATGCAAATGCAGCGAATATAAGTGCTAGTGATGTAGAACCCCCGACTAGTTCTCAAAACATATTAGAAACAACACCAACAAAAAATTATGAAACAAAAACTGAAAGTGTGGACAAGAGTCCTAATGTGAGTGACGCGAATCTTATTGAACGTATTGATACAGTGCTCTCAGTAACTAATACAGAAAAAGATGAACAAGCTAGAGAGGAAGAACTGGCAATTGATGTTGGTGCAGAACTTAATGTTGTTGCCGAAAGTAATAATACGATGCATGAGGATGCAAATGTTGAAACGCCTATACTACCAGGTAGTGAAATGGAATGTAGTAATGCTATGGATGTTGATAATGATGCTGCTGCAAATACAACAGACGAAGGAATCCAAGGTGATCAACTTAAAACAAACAAATTAGAATTATTAACCAATGCATTATCTTCCGCAGAGCCATCCAAAGAGAATACAACTACAATGGATAAGGAAATGCAGAAGGGTCAAAACGATGAAGAGTTTACTGCTGAAGAAGAAGTCGAAGAGGGCATAGAAGAAAATGAAGAATACGAAGAAATGGTGGAGGGTGAAACAGATTATGACGAAAGTAATGAAGTTAATACTTCTAGTGAAGCTGTAGACAATTTACCAAATGAAAACGATGAAAATAATAAGCAATTGATAAGTGAAGCCGGTGGCCATATTGTTGAATCTATTGGTGATGATAATGCTGATAAAGGAAATTTGGAAAACTCTCAAGAGCTTCAAGAAGGGCAAAGTTCTGAAATGGTTACACTCATTGAAAGCGGAACACCTCAATCGGAAAATGACACTTACGTCACAACCGAAGAAAATGCTGTAGAAGAAAATAGTGAAGTTGAAAAAGAAAGTTCGAATAAGAATAATGAAGAATCGGAAGAAAAAGAAAAATGTGAACTTAAAAACACGGCTGCTACCAGTCGCACTGAAAATGAAGGCGTAGAAGCCATAACAAATGAAGAAATGAAGCCTCAATCCGGTAAAGTTAACAAAAAGCTTCGGGAAAGTTCGAACGATGACGAACTTACAAATAAAATATCAGACGGAAACACTGCTGAAAAGAAAGACATAGAGAAAAATATAAAAGATGAACTGAAAGTGCTGGAAAAAACTACGGAAATTCCAAAAGATGGCGAACAAATGATTGAGAAATCCAATGAAAATTATGTAGATATTTTGGACGAGAGCTTAGAAAAAGAACAAAAGGGAAACCAAGAGCTGGTAAACGAAAATACCGAAGAACACCCCGAGTATGAAGCTAAGGGGAAAGGAAATGTAATTCAGAGTTTTGAGACTAAAGTAGATACTGATAAACCTAAAGAGCGCCCAAGAAATTCAGAAAGTTCAGAAGTGGATAGTCGCATAGAAGGAAAACCTGAAAGTAGTCTAATAAAGGAAGAAACAAAAGGGTATAATCTCAACGATATTGGAAGCAAAATATGTGAAAGTCTAGACGTCAAAGATGAAAACCAACTCATTAAAGAAAAACAAGAAATGGCAAGCAGCTCAAAAAATGCACAGATACTAGAAGACCAAAGAATAACAAATGCAAGAATCCCTATTAAATCTAGAAGGCAGGCAAATAGCGGAAAAAAATCGCATGCACCACGGAATAGAAAAACTGAAAGCATAACTGATTATGATAACAAAAGCCCAGCAGAAATTTCAATCAGCAATGATACAAAAGACAGAGAGGTCAATAAAGATGTGCGATTGAGCAGAAGGGAAACAGCCGGAACAAAGGAAGTGATAAAATCAAGGAAAGATGAATCGAAAACTAAGGAAGCGAAAACCGATGAAACGGAAACTAAAAGAAATACCAAAGAATTGATCCAGGATGGACCAACGCCATCCAATAAAAGTAAAATTCGTAAAGCGAGTAATGAAACGAATAAAGAAGATAATAATAGGAAAGAGGAATCAACACCCAAAGCATCAATTAGTGGGACGAATAAAACTGAAACCTCTGAAACACAACAGAGAAAGACAAGATTTAAGGACCGAAATTCGTTAAATTCACAGGAGGAGGATTACAATATAGAACGTAGAAGCAGATCGCAAATCTCGCAATCTAAAAAAACCACCAAAACGGGAACTGAAAAGGAAATAGGCTTGGAGAAACCCACAATCCAGGATGAAAAACAAGATAAAACTGCATTGAATGATAACATAATCACTGAGGGAGATCAACCTGATAAAATCCATGTCAGTTTAATTGATAATGAAAATATAATAGAAAATTTAGTAAAAGAAACACAGAAAAACAAAGCTGATACTACTACCAATTTTGATGATGATCAACCGAAGCAAAGCGAAATATGTGAAGAAAAAGTATTAAATCCGCCATTAACACCTAAACCTGATAGAAGAATACGTGGACTAGTGGTATCGTTGAAAAAGACGGATTTATCGAAAGTCTTAAATGAAAAGCTTATACGCAATAAAGAATCGATGGGGAACATATCGATGAGCCTTTCAGAAAATGTATCCATGGACGATAAAAAAGGACCGATGGGGAAGAATGCAAGAAATGTTGAGAAAAATAAAGAAGACTCAAATGAAAGTCTTGGCAGCTCTCAACACATAAAATCAGTTGAGGAGGATAATACAAAAGATGCAACTATTGTTTACAAAGAAAAACTCGAAGCAGAAATTGAAAGTTGCCCAAGTGTTGAAAGAGATAATAAAAATGAAAGTGAAAGTGAAATAGCGAGTACAAGTAAAGCTGCGCCAGAAAATGCAGACACCATCGGATGTGCAGACAATCCTAAACGAAGACCCGTGGAATCTAAACAGCAGGAAAAACAAAAGAAAGTGGAATTTGGGATTGCACTGAATAAGGATTTGAATGCCAGAGCAATAGAAATGGATAAAAATTCAATTAAAAAAGAGGAAACCAAGGCGATAATTGAAAGCTCAGATGCAACGAAAGAAAAGGAATTGTCAGGTGAAAGATCGGATAAGGAAGAGTTGAAGGCTGCAGAGAAGCCTTCAAATGAAACCGATAAACTGGAAGAGGAAGTAAAACCTAGTAAAAGGAGGCGAGATAGAAAAACAAGGTCGAGAGCTTCTGGTAAAAACTCTATTAGAAAGTCAGTTAACACATTACAAACTGCGGAAGAAGGTATTGATACCACCGCCCCGATTCAAGCTCATAGTAAAATGGAGAAACAGGAAATAGATGAAGCGGTACCCAATACACCAGCAAAAGAGACCGATAAACAACTAGAGCAACAAACAGTTTCCAATGCGGCAACAGAAAATGCCAATAAGCCACATCTGTTAAATTCAGACGCTAAAGTAGTGGAAAGTACAGATGGTTCACCAACGAGTCCAATAATCGGGGAACCAAAAACTGCTATATCAGGATCTATTGACTCGGAGGATAAAAATACGGAGTCAGTAGAAGTAACTGATGATGGTGAAGATGAAGAACGACAGACGGTGTTCGAACCGAAAACTCTTAGAAAAAGAACAAATAATCCTTTAGATAAGAATGTAAAGCAACAAGAAGAACAAGAACATAGTGAGAAGGGGCTAGAGGCAGAAAAAGTAATTGAAGACAACTATAAAGCGGAAGAGAATTTTTTCGAACCTAAAACTCTTAGAAAAAGATCAGATAAGAAGGTAAAACCACAAGAAGTAGCAGAAGGTAACAAGCCGGGGTCAGAGGTAGAAGAAGTACACCAACAACAACAAGAAAACGATAGAGCGGAAGATAATGTCTTCGAACCTAAAACTCTTAGAAAAAGATTACCTAATCCTTCAGATAAAAACGTAACGTCACAAGAAGAAGAAAAAGAGGGGGCAGAGGTAGAAAAAGTAATGGAAGACAACGATAAAGCCAAAGAGAATATTTTCGAACCAAAAAATTTAAGAAAAAGATCAGATAAGAAGGTAAAGCCACAAGAAGTAGCAGAAGATAAAGAAGAACGAACAGAGGCAGAAGAAGTACAGCAACAACAAGACAACGAAAGAGCGGAAGAGCGCATTTTCGAACCTAAAACTCTTAGAAAAAGAATAGATAAAAAGATAAAGCCACAAGAAGTAGCAGAAGGTAAAGAAGAAGAGGCAGAAGAAGTAACTGATGACAAAGGTAAAGCGGAAGAGAATGTTTTCGAACCTAAAACTCTTAGAAAAAGATTAGATAAGAAGATAAAGCCACAAGAAGTAGCAGAAGATAAAGAACGGACAGAGGCAGAAAAAGTGATTGATGACAACGGTAAATCGGAAGAGACTACTTTCGAACCTAAAACACTTAGAAAAAGATTAAATAATCCTTTAGATAAAAAGATAAAGTCGCAAGAAGTAGAAGAAGGTAAAGAGGAAGTGACAGATACAGAAAAGACAATTCAAGACATCGATAAAGGGGAACAAATTATATTCGAACCTAAAACCCTTCGAAGAAGGTTAAATACTCCGTCCGATAACAAAGCAAATCCAGTGGAAGTTGCAGATGGTAAAGATAATTTACAAGGTCAGGGAGTACCCTCTAAAACCACTGCAAAAGAGGTGCCTAAATCAAGCGATAAAAAAACTGAGGCAGAAACACTGGAAGATAAAACGGAGGAGAACATTGTCGAAGCCAAAACTCTTAGAAGAAGAGGGCAAACAAAAATGGGAAATAAAGCAGACGACAAACCAGTCAGGAAAAACCCAACTCCTGAAACAGCAGTCGAAGAATTATCAGATAGTAACGTTCTTACACAGGAAGCAAAACCTTCGGAAGAAGATAAGGCACAGGAGAACATGGTAGAAGCTAAAACTCTAAGGAAAAAACTTAATAAGACACTCGAAATAATCGAGCAGCAAAGGGTAGTGATCGAATATGCAGACACAACTGAAGTGCAGGCAGCTAAAGAAGTATTAGACGGTAAAGATAACACACAAGGTGTTAAAACTATGGAAATGGACAAATTGCTATGTGAAAATGTGGAGTCGGAAGATAAGTGTAAAACGCAAGAACTTATTGTAGAACCTAAAGCTCTAAGGAGAAGAGCAATTAGAGAACACGAAAAGAAAGAGGAGGAGCAACGACTCGTACTCGCAGGACCAGACCCAACTCGAGAAAAGGAAGCTGAACTTGCTGATACAAGCATCAATGAAACCTTAGGCGAAAAGGAAAGCGCTGAACAGTTGAATGAAAATGTAGATGCAACTCAAGGAGAAGATGCAACTACAAAAAAATATGCAGGGCCTGAAATTTTCACCGGCAGTGTAGACGAAACTGAAAGAATAGCCGAAGATAAACCCACGGAGGAGAGGAACTCTAGTACTTTTAACACAAACACTGAGACAGAAACAGAAACCGAAAGTGCAGCTGAAAAAGAAATAAAGAGATCCCCTTCTAAATCATTGAGAGAAAGAACAAAGAAACCTGTACATAAGAAACCAGAACCAACAATAGGAAATATAATAGAGGAAAGCATATCAGAGGTGGTAGTTGGGACAGAGAATGTGGATGGTAAACAAGAAACTGATATTACGGTGACCGAAACCGTTAGTGCCACTACAATTCTAAGTTTTTCGAAAGAGGAAAACGAAGGTAAAGATGAGGTTGAAATCAAAAATAAAATAGATGAAGGCAGAGAGGGGCCGGAGGTTGAAAAAGACTCAGAAGAAACACCATTCACAGAAGATAAAAACTTAAAACCTACAAGTTCTAAGAGGCCATCACGCAGAAGAGGGCAAAATGAACTAAGTGCCAATGAGACGCAAGAATCTCAAGACCATGTAAAAAAACTAGAAGATGCCACGAAGCAAAACGACCAGCACGAGGAAGAAGTTGCCCAAAATGCAAACACCCCAGTTCCAAAAGGCAATTCGGAATTTGAGGAATTGGATGTAAGTGGAAGTAGTGAAGCAGTAAGAACTCTCCGGACAAGACAACTTCGGCAGCAAACCGAAGCTTCAATAACAACACCCTCCCCAGTCACAACACCAGCACACTCTATCACAGCCGGCAGTGAAGACGATCATGAAATTTCAAATCGACGCTCATTGCGCAAACGTGGTGCTGATCAATCGCCCAGCAATATAAATGGTTAATTTTTATTAGTTATAAATAGTAGTAGATTGAGTTAATATGCAAAATTAAAAAAAAAAATTTCTTATTCCAGAACTAGCCAGAAAGGGTTTCAAAGCAACACCATCAACGTCGGGAACAAATACAGGAACGATTGCACAAAAGCTTACAAGGGAACAGCTGAGTGCCAATCGCAGTCTTACAGTAACACCAACATCGGCTTTGGCGACGAGAAAACGTGGACGTGACATACCACTGCATAACACAACTGCTGAAAAAACTGGTATGTTAAAGTGTTTTTTTTTTCTT
This sequence comes from Sphenella marginata, assembly GCA_951509765.1. Classification (NCBI taxonomy): domain Eukaryota; kingdom Metazoa; phylum Arthropoda; class Insecta; order Diptera; family Tephritidae; genus Sphenella; species Sphenella marginata. Next base: position 64,380,808 of record OX608083.1, read on the forward strand.
ATAATAAAGTACAGTAATTAAATTTTAATATCTTACAACAGATCCCGATAAGTCGCCTTCAGAAAAAAAAACCAAACTAGAGTCGCTCCGAAAGTGTAAGTATTCATATTTAAAAAATTATAAGAAGCTTCATTAAACTTCCTTTAGATACTTACACAGGGTTGCTTAATTGTGCTGTATGTATTAATTGCTATATCTTATTTCTTTGCTCTAGCACGCGTTCATAACGATGGTGCTGAAACTAGTGAAAGTGAGATGGAAGCATCAGCTTCTCAACGCCGTTCAAGATTATCTGGTGTAAAAAATAATCCAACTAATAAGAATGTACGTGATAACTCAGCAAGTTTAGAACGCAAAGTAACGCAACCAGCGAACAAACAAAACGCTGAGACAGATTTAAATGCACCATCGCTTGGCTCAATCTCGCCGAGAAAGAGAGACAGAGCTGCGCCTCATAATACTAACGTTGCCAAGTCGCAAACAACCACAACTACAGATGCAAATAAGAAGCGTAATAAACTGGATAACATGCACCCAGAAAGACAAACTGGTACAAAACATGCAGATGCTGAAGCTAATAAAACTGATGTTGATCCACTGCAAATACCCACAAAACGTTTAAGACGCTTACCAGCTACTGATGGTTATGAAGTAATAAATGCAAACGAAGATTCTAATATACCCAAACGTAAATCTTTACGTGCTGTAGCTGAGGGAAATAAAACGCAACAGTTAGAGCAACAACAACAAAAAAGTGTAGCTAAGAAAACGGATAGCACAGTTGGAGTAACAGCAACAAAAAGTGGAAATAACGACGCTAGCAAATCTGCTAGTACTAATAGAAGCACTACAAGTGCACTTAAGACGCAAACATCGCCGACAAAATCATCGCCAGCCTCCAAGGTATTAACATTCACTGAATGGTTGGAGCAACAGAAGAGAAATGGCGATTCCAATGGCGGAGAAGAAATTGCAACGGAAGAAGGAATTTCATCACAAATTAATGCCAAAACAAATACTTCTACAACGGCAACAGGTACACCGAAGAACCTGGCAGTTAATTCCAATTTAGATGCTGAAAAGGCAAATGTATTTACTGAAACTTCGTACTCTAAGCCAACTGATGTTATGAGCATGAGCTTCGAAAAAGAGCTGCGGCAACGACCAAATGTACGTGAAGTGCGTGATGCCATTAAGAGAAAGGAACAAATCATGACGTCACAAAATAAAGCACAAAATGTCACAACGAATGAAATGGCACAATCTTCTACAACGGTAGCAGCATCTAGGCAAATTCGTGTTGATAAGACAGTTGCTCATGGAACAAATTCAACAAATGCTACAACTAATACTAAAAGTGCTGCCAATAGAACAACACAATTTAAGAGACCACCTTTGCCGCAAAAACAAACATCGCGTTCAACAGCACAGCGTGCTGGTGGCAACAGGATGCCAGCATCAATGGAGGGCAGTAAAAACAGTGCTCCTCAGCAAGGAAAGGTAAGCATTGTGCCAATTCTGTAAATATATCTCAATTATAACCACCAATACATATTGCATCTTACTTATAAACTCCTGTTACCAATTTCCTTTACAGCAAGCAGCATTACACAATGTTAGCATTAAATCGAAGGTTCGTAAATTACGTGTACGAATTAATCGTTCTACGGTTCCAGCATACTTCAAGAAACTAAATTTCGCTCTCTCTCGTGGACAAGGTAATAAGAAATTCTTGTAATTCATAAATGAAAATCGTTCTTAACGTAACTTAATACAACGTGTTTTTGTTTTTTCTTTTCAGTGAAAAATGATGTTGAACAAAAATTCTTAACAGCTACTGATACTGCTTTACCAGAAAACACCAAAAAAGAACAAAGACAATCATTGCCCATTTCACAAAAGCGTGTAACTATAAAGTCATCCATACACCCACAAAAACAACAATTACCCACACTTACTGCACGACCAACTGTTGCAGCGGCATCGTCCACTAATAATATGCCAAGGGTGGGAGGCTCATTGCCAGCATTAACAAAAGTTCCAAGCTCCATTGAAAGGACCACAACTAGACGTGAGTAATACATAATTTGTTATGTTTACATTTTTCACATTTTTTGTTCCAGCTTTTAGTAAAAAATATTTTCAATCTTAGGACCTTTATTGATTCCAAATTTGTATCTTTTTTGGTTGGTTTAGGAAGCGGCTGTTATTTATGATACTACTTTTAACCCTACTATTTATACCCTGCTCGAAGGTACAGTTGTAGCTGTTTAGGTTTAACCCACCTGTTTCTTTGGCGGGCATTTGTGTAGGTGGACTACGCCTTATATATTCTGATACCGTCCTATAGTCATATAAGCATGTTAGTGAGCGTCGCTGAAGTTGTAGAAGCTTTTCTTTAAAACTCGAGTTAAAGATCGTTGTTCCAGTGTTCTATAGCTTCGTAGTGTCACAGCCGATTATCCAATTCATTCGTCTTCTCTTGAAGCTAACTACTGTAACCTAACCTTACCTAGTGTTTCATATATTTAACAATTTTTGGTTTATTTTTTCATTACAATTTATTTTCTTTCTATTTTCTTTTATTCTTTTCTGTAACCATTCAGCGCAAGATGATTTCAATACTTCTAACAATACCGCTTCAGGCTATCAACACAATAATGCAGAAGAGCTCTCATTGCTAACCCCCATGAAATCTGTAGCTGTGCCATTAGCTACCACCTCGTCACGTTCGCAGCATCAACAACAAAAATTCCAAACATCGTCCAATACCGCCGCTGAAGCTATACGTGAAAAGCGTACAAGTGCTACCAGCTCCACGGACACCGTCAACAACACAACACGTGCACAAGTAAATGTTGTCGCTTCAAACACCAACAGCAGCATTTCTAAAGAAGCAACAACAGCACCTTTCACACCTTTTGTACCAAAAGAGGAGATTGCTGATGAGCAACAACAACAGCCATCGCAAACAGTTTTACGTACGTCGTCTACTAATGCAACATCAGCCGCAGCAGCTGATAGCTCCACAGTCAGTACGAATTCGTTAGCCTCACGTACACTAGCAATAGCTGCTGCTACCAATTCAGCTCTAAGCCAACCACCAACTAGTGATCCAAGTGGCTACTATGGTCTAACACCCACTCAAATAGATTCGAATGGCACAAGGTTGTATTCCTTCTTACATCCAGCTAAATATAATCGCAATCATGGTTGTGTACTGCTGGATTATTGTTGTCCCAATCTTGATGGTCCGATGCCGGCCATTGATCCAACGCGTATACATGCTCAAGTACAAGCTGGTGTACGTGAATTACCCGCCTACATTGTTATGACAACGAAACTAATAACACGCGCTGATTTAGAGGCAAATAAGAGTGTTATACCTGCATCGATAAGACAAAAGGTTGAAAAGATTACAGCTGATGCTCAAACCGTAGCGAATCAATTGACACTTCCTCCAGCTGCTGCTGTTAATGGTACACCAAATATACAAAATCTATTACCATCATCTAAACCACATACACTACCGACCGCGGCAGGCGCCTCTACATCGGCAACAGCAAAATCTACACTTACACCAACAATTACAGCTTTGCAAAAACACTTGCCATCAACAACATCTATTACAGCTAAATTAATGCCACCAACATTAACATCGTCAACTTCAACAAGTGCAGCAACTATACCCACAACTTCTACATCATTAAATGCATTAAATAATAGTACACCAACAACATCATCTCATCAAATGCTTCTTAGTGATTATCAACGTTCTTTATTACGTACAAGTGTGCGGCAATTTGATGCACGTCTTAAGAAATATTACTATCGGATTGCTTTACTATCATTTTCTGATCGTCAAAAAATTATTGATAATCTTATAACAACAACAACACTGGTACCTAAAGATGTAGAATGTGCTGTACGTCTATTGGATGAATATGCAGCACAAATCTCTTTATTGCCTAGCCCACCCGCTGTAAGTGGTGGTCCCATGAACACAAAGCCTACCAGTGTAGTAGCACAAGCTTTGCCACACCAACAACTATCGTCAGCATCGAAAGCTATTATGACACCAACAACTAATACAGTAGCAATACGTAGCAATACAATTCAAAAACAGCTACAGCAAAATCAACGTAATTCTAATGGACAAGGTGCTGTTCTCGATAAGGATAATAGTTTATTGGGCTACCAGTTATCGTCCTCGACTTCCGCTACAATGGAGTTGAATAAATCGACAGTTTCTACACGTTCGAGCATAATGTCAACTGGTTTCAAAAATACATCGATGCCGAATGTATCAACTGCTTCTAGTGGCAATTTGCCTGCATTAAAGTCAGCTCAAGAATCGCCACGTATATTTTATACTAAGCATCCAATGCAAACATCCACACCAAATCCAACAACTACAAATAGTGGTAATAATTCGATGAGCGGCAGCAAATCAATTTCACTAAGGAGTACACCTCGCCTTGGGCGAGAGTTGACCGTACGGCAGGTGAGGAAATAAAAATAATGAGTTCGATTATAAGAACTAAATCTCTGAAACCGGTGGAGGTATCGAAACGAGGGATATAATAAATTTTAAGTGAAACGTCAATTATTGCAACGTTTTTTATTTACGTACTCCACTCTATATTTCAGATTCCGTCAAAGCTCGCTTCAGTCTCGTCTACATCGGTAACATCAACTCCACCAACAACTCGTCGGTTCCCAACGCTAACACGTAATCCACATTTATTGACAAGCAATGCAACAACTGTAAACAGTTCTACTTCTGAAACAATAACAACACGCTCAGCTGTTACAATATCAACTGCACCCAAGCGCATGACACGCGCCTCAGCTGCTGCCAAAGTTATTGTAATAACTCAGAATAGAGAAGGCGGTACGAATACACCATCAGACGAGTGTATACTGCCAGATTCTCATGATAACACCGAAATAAAGCGTGAGAAGATAGACGATGATTTTGTAGGTGCTAATTAAAAAAAGGAGAAAAAAGAGCACACAGAAAAAAAAAATATAGGTTATAGGTGGGCAGTTTCCATTACCAGTAAATATCCACTAAAAAACGAAAGGTATCTTCGCTAAAAAAATAAATAAATTCAGAATCACTCATAATTTTATTTTACTGAAAATATCCTTCAATTAACATTCAAACTTGATTTTAAATGGGGTTTCTCTTTCATTAGCACTAAAATGTATAAAAATACATATACCACATAGATTCAAATTAAGTGGTATGCGCGTTAATGAATACTCTGAAATATATTAAAAGCGCCTGAAAGAAAAGAATAACAGTAATAACAGAAGAGTAAGAAGGCGCAATGAAAACAAAATCCCACTTAAAAACCAAATGTTTGTTTCATTGAAAGGTAAGTTTCACTTCCAGTAAACCTTGAGTGGTTAGTCAAGTGTTTATTGTATTAAAATTTTAATGCAATCTGCCCATGTCTGGTATAGATACAGTCAAAGTATAAATGGTAGAATTTTTTTTATATAAGTTAGCTCTCCACATTTCTATAGTCGCACTGAAAAAGTTGGCATTATCGTGTGGAGAATTTTGTTTTTACTTACGTAGTATATAAGCATTCAGTTTTATAATAATCCTAATATACATATATGTATAAGTTTACCTATTGAATTATCACTTATTATTTAGGTATTTCGCGAACAGGCATACACATTTTCTCCAAAACCAAATTGACACTCGATTACATATACATATGCTCAACATTCACAAATTTGATTCGCCTTAATATATAAAACAATAAAATATGTATTAAAAATTTTTACAAAAAAAAAAACCTTATTGAGAACGCTTAAATCCTTATTTGCCATCCATAAGAAATTCAAAAAAGAATTTAATGTTTTCTTTATGCATCTTGTGTACAAGTGTGCAAGTAAACTGCAAAAATACATTTATTTACATATAAAATTTGATCTTTAGTAACAAAACACTGAATATTAAGAAATATTTATGTATGTACACTCTTTTAATTTCTCCAAACTCTATAGGGATAATAAGGACATATCCCGTTTGAGTGTATTTGTTATATACAGCGAAAATGCAAATAAGATTTCATGATTCTGTAAAATTAACACCAGAATAAATATATATACTCCTATGTATAGAACTATTTTATGTGTAACAAGAATTTCCTATTCAATGTGTGGTATAGGACTATACTAGCAGCATTAATTTTGTTTGCATTCTATGTCGGAAAAGCTCCAACGATCGTCTCTAACTGCATTCTCTACAGGTATTGTTATTGTTGTCAATATAAGTGGAGTGGTGAGCCCTACTGAAATGGGGGAAAAAAATTGTTGACTTGAAATCGCTTGATATTTTCAATACGCTTCAGTGATTACTAAAACATGTACTGAATGCCAACAAGGGTCTGCTATGGCAACATATTCAGTTTTTAATATCGGAAAATGGAATGCGAGTGACTGCAATTAAAGGAGTCTGGATAGCTAACATCATTAGCTCGTAATTATTCTTATCGCTACCCCTAACGTTATAGAAATATTAGCCCCGACATCAACCCCGGGGACACTATGTACCTTAGAATGACAAGATATACAGCCGATGTCGATCTAAAAATTCATTCAGCCCTAGGGAGTATCCCCGCCGACTTCAATGATACGACCATCTTTCGAAGTCACACCTAACTCAATAATACTCCCACCACTCAGTAGCACCACAGAGATAGCGGTGACTACACTCACGCAGGAGAAGCAGAGATAGCATGAGTGTTCACGACTATGAGGTAAAGAGAGGATGTCCAGTAGAACCAGGGATCATAGTCTTCTCAATCAAGGAGTACTCACTTGTGCGTATTGGATTACTTCCTATACTTTTATTTAGGGACGGATACACGTGTTCAAACCACCTCTTCGAAATTCATAGTCATATTTTTCAGGAACTGGATAAAAGATCTCGATATTTCATAAAAAAAGGTAGGTATACCGGGTATTTAGAGGCATCATAGCCGTAGATCAACCATCGAGTTCACGTCAATACCTTTGCAACTCTTTTTCTCAATGAAATGCCAAAATTCACTCTATCGATGCAAATGTGGTAATACTATCCATCCAACGTCAACTGCTAATACACTCTCAAAAATGTCGGAAGAGGTATCAAAAGACGCGTTTTGGACTCTGTATCAATAATCAGGAGGGGGAAATCTGGGGAAATCCGATATTTTACTTCGGCCAAAAGATATTTGCAATTAAAGTTCAAAATATACCGTCATTTTCATATGGTTGTTGTAGACAAAGATATAAGTTAATAAGGGTGCTCTGCGTAGTAATACTGGGGACCGCGCAGCCGGTGTTGGTCCGGCGGAGGATTATTTTTTTAGCGCGCGGTCTAAGGCTGCCTACGTGGAAAGGTGTTCTGCACGTAAATATCATGCATCACACTCCTCCTTTGGGATTTAACCTAAAAATAATTGATCTCTCGGTGGCCCACGTAAACGATTACCGCAGTAATAATTGTATCTTCACAACGCAGCTATTACGACCAACATTTATAAGGTACGTTTATAATGTCAAAATCATGCAGCAATAATTAATTATAGTCTGGTAGCACCATCTAAGGCGTTAAATGCTAACTGAAAATATCTGTTAACTCTGTACAGAAACGTCATTTGTGCACCGTTCTTGAATTGTGATTTGTGGGAAAAATAATTAAAACTTGTGTATAAAAATTCTTAATTAATAAAAAGCATTGAATTAAAGAGCAAAATTCAAACAACGAGGTGGGCATGAGAAATAATACTTATATTTTAGTTTTATTGCTTTGGTACTTAAATGGTAACAATTGGTGACGTGCACGACACGACGCAGCAGAGCAGAGCGCCGGCAGACAAAAAAAAATTACATTCATATAAAACGTAAAAACAAAAAGCTAGAAAAAACGAAAGGAGAAAGTGAGCGAATAGCGAAGAATTCTGTGTATATTCATTTTTTAATACATACAAAGCCCGACTAGCGTTCGCCGCGGTCATACGAAGGGGAATTGCAAAGACGTCGACAGCGCTGCGCTAGCGTTGCCGTCGTCGGCGCTGTTTGTGAAAGATGTTTTTTTACAAAAATAGCAATTGTCGCTCATTCAGATGTAAAGTTAACGTCGCCGGACGTGTACATTGTTTATATCAGTGCAAATAAATATTGAAAGCTTGCAGAAATTACAAAAAAAGAGAAAAACAAACTTAAAACGGGGCGTGTTGTATAACCGAAATAAACACATTTTTTGTAAATCTAGAATAAAATTTAAGTTTTGAAATAAGTGTATGCGTAAGTAAAATAAGGAGATGAAAATAACGTTGAATGTCTAATGAGCATAAACACTCTTAAAATTAAGTGCATGAGAGTATGAAAAGTAATCTGGTCGTCTAGCTGATGCTCTGCCAAGCCCATTAATTCTCAGAACGGTGAAATTGTTGTATTTATAAAAAAAATTCGAAAGATTGCAGACGACATTGGGTAGGGTCAAGTGTTGTTGCTGTGGTGAAGATGTTAAATAAATGCAACAAAGGATAATTTGCGCATATCTAAATATAATTATTTCCCCGAAGAAGTATCTACATACGTGTCCTACCGTGTTGCGAATACATATGTATGTATGTATGTAGATATGCACGCGTGTTTCATGTGATAAAAGTAAAATTTCGCTGTGTTCATCAATAAAAAAATAAGTGCACGACATGTTTTACTTACAATATTTTGTTTAATTTTCAAGTACAGACGGTTAGGGGCGTGTGTGCCCGATAATCGCTATTCAGTTCAAATTAGTCTCAATTGCCTTAATTTTGGTGTTCATATAAAAGCATGGTTGTCTATTAATAATTAAATCTTTCCTCTTTTTGTTTTCATATTTGTTTTTGTTCCAACTCGTTGACCGCGAAAAAAAAAAAATCCAACAACAACGTTTTCAACACAACTTTTTTTCGCCGCAACAACATTACGTCGAAAAAAAAACAACGTCTGTGTAACGCCAACAAAAACAACTATAATCGCCTTATTGCTACGTCATGCTATCTAAACTATACCTGTGCAACAACAAAAATAAATAAATTCCAGTTAATGCAGGTAAATATACACACAAATTTTGTGATTTTAAGTGTATAGTTTAGTTTAGTTTTCTGACCTCGTGATTTTTCACTTTTTGCGAGACTTACATAAAATGGAAGACCGATGACGCCGGTAATGTGAATAAAGAATACCATCAATAAGTGGCAAATTAGGCATTAACAAATATCACTTAGAAAGTGTAATAGGGAACCTCACAGAAGGAGGAGTGACAAGATCTGTTGTTGTTGTTAGCAAAAAAACAACATGAGTGACAACTCCCACATTTATGAAAATGCAATTTACTTCTTATCACCAATGTTGCCATAGCACTTAAAAATAAGTAACCAAAATTTTAAAAATTAATTACCAAAAAACTACCATTTTATACAACGAGCATATAAAAATGTATTTCGATACAGCTCGCATTACTGCTTAAGGTATCGGCCCAATGCGCGCTGGCTTTGCTGGTTTTGCTTACTTTAGTAAAGTTTAAACTAATTTTGACAGTTCTCGTGGCAAAGCAAGCATGCATTGGGCTAATACCTTGAAGTGTCAAAAGTAAGTCGAAGTTGTCAAATAGAGATTTCGGCTACTCAAAACTTTAAAGTGCTTCAAGCGAGTAAAGTAAAGCTGTCACTAGGCCAGCTTTCATACATTTTAGTAGAATTCAAACAAATTTTGACAGTTCTCGAGGTAAAGCAAGCAATTTCGATAGGTCAAATCTTCCGAAGTTAATAAGGTTCACCATTATATCGTTTACAAATTGGCAAAAGTAAGGTTAAGCCGAAAATATTTTCGGGCGAGCTTCGTGGTTAATCGTAAAAACCTAAATGCAATTGGTTAGTAAGGTACATTACGGGTAGCGAATGGCGACGTAGCACCAATAATCCATGGTATTGTTTTTTATATCTAAGGTTGGTCGAATCGCTGTTTTGATAAAGTTACCTATAACGCACCAATGAAGGGATTTGTCAAAATTGATGTTTTTAGCTTTCTACACTGCCCGTAACGACATTGATTTGCAGTGAGTGATTTTGTTGCTAAAACAACAACAACATTGATTTGCAGTAAATTTTTTTTTTCGTTTTCTCTTCAACTACTGTAGACTCGGCTACCGCTTGCGTCAAACAAACTTCCGCAAACATTCGTAGCATTAAAACGTAGAATTCGCAAAGTTCATGTTAGGTTATTAGGACGATTCACTAAGTATTGTAGACGGCGCAGGGATGAGTCACAACAACAAAATGGAGGTAAAAAATCATATACAGCCGCTCAATTTATACTTTGCTCAAATTATCTTTTTACTTCATCTACAGCTGTGTTCAATATAATAGTAGTGAAATTAAATTGGATATCGCTTACCGAAAAAATTAGAAGCTCTGTTTTTAATAATTTTCATTTACCTAATATATAGAAAATTCCATAGCAGAAACCATATTTAAAGAAATTTCAAAGTTTACCCAAAGTTCACGAAGATTAATTAAACTTTAAAAATGGTTCCTCAATCCTTTAAATTTTTTACCCGAATTTCTAGAAAATTTTTTAATATGCTTCCCTGGATTTTCTGTTTTTTTTGGTGAAGGGTGTTGAAAAATATACCCAACATGCTTGCTTCTGAAAATTCAGGTGAAATTTTGTGGTACTTTCAACTTGCACATTAAAGTTTTCTAAAAATTCTGCCCAAAATTATTAAAATATTGGGGTAAATTTTTAAAAGTTTGATTTTTAATTAACTTTTCTGAAGTTTGTCTAAATTTAAAAATTTCTTTGCATGTATATGATTTCTATTATAGATTTTCCTATATTTAAATAAAAATTATTAAGAAAAACAGTTTTTTTTCCGGCGAACGATATCCTATTTAATTTCACTACTATTATATTGAACACAACTGTACATGCCTGCATTTATATTTACACTTTCATTCAATACTGACTTTGGCTTAAAACGCAAACAAGTTTTAAGTAAACAAATTGAATGTCAAACTTTCTCTACGAGTACATGCATACATATGTATGAATTTATTTGCTATTTTTCATTTGCTAAGACAGAATTCAAATCTCCGACTCATACAAAGTAGAGAGAAAAGTGCGCAAAGTGCATACAATTGCAATTCTCCGATAATAATTTATGCAGCTTTATTGTGATTTTGCACCGGTTTTATGTAGTATATCATGTGACTTTCTAATTCGATGTCAGTTGGTATTTAGGCATTGAGTACACTATTGTGCACTACAAGTAGTATTGATAGTTATTAAAATTTAAACAAGTCTAAGTTCGGCTATTTTTACAACGCTTCAGCTTCCTAGGACCAAATCATGCTTGGAAGGTCCACTTTTTCTGAGCAAATTCTATGATTTCCTTCCGATTTGTTCATTATTAATTTGGTTGCTAATAAATATAATATGTTACAATTTTGCGAGCCCCCCCAAAAGCCTCACCTTTTATACACTGTTTACGTTTGCGATTTTGAAAGGTGACAGTTGAATGAAAACTTGAACCAGCATTTGGCTGTCTACCAATTTTGTTTGAAATGACGTTGAATGAGCCGTTTAATCGCGCTGTTTTTAGGGGTAAATTGATAGCAAAAGGGACAAACGGCTATTTTATTCCAAAAAGTATATTCATTTCAAAGGCCCATGCAATTAATATGTTGTGCAACATGAAGCGATACAGTACATTAGGGTGATTCATTTACGCAATTTTTTTTTCTTTCAGTGCTCAAGAAAAATTTAAACAGCATGTAGAAAAAAAGTTCTCACCACCATTTAATATTAATTTAAGGTTGTAACAATATTTTTGTATATTAAATGATGGTTACTACCCGTTACGGTGTTACGGTAAAAAAAGTCTAAGAAAATGTACATATTTAATATAACTATTCTCTAGTGAGGTATCTTATAAAATTTGTTTAAGTAAAATGTCTTATAAATTTTTAAAATTCTTTCCTACTTTGTTTTCCGTTTCTACTTTCCAACATTTAACATGTTGATATCAATGAAAACGACCTTCACGGTACAGAGTCCATTTTTGAATCGATGCTCACTACATAGAGCTAGCGGTCCACGTCTTATTTAGGTAAATCTAGCTGTCACTCGCAAATTAATAAATTTGTATGTTTGTATGTGTATGTGTTTTTACTTTCGCATTTATTATTTTGTGTATCTTTGGTATTTTTATATTCACTCATACATATATTCATTTTATTCGCCTAAGGGATAGCGTATCTAGATAGACGTCAACTTATCTTCAACAAAGTGAAAAGGAGGAAAAAGAAATTGATTAAGCAATCTAAGCCCGGCAATAAACACGATAACTTGAACACGGAATCAAAAAATAATGGGAGTTCAATCTTTAGAATTTTCATGAGTTTTTGCCATGGTGACTAGACAAGCATGCTAAATTGACTCCGCTCATTTCCGTGATCATTTCTTCTTTTACTTACAAACATCGTACCAAAACTTCTACCATTTCATGTTTATGAAAGGTATAATTACTAGGGCTGTGCCTTTATTCGATTAATCGATTACTTAATTAATCAAAATTATGAGTATTCAGAACGAGCGTTACTCGAGTATTTTCAAAATCGTTAATCATAAACTGACTAATTTACCCATTTTCTTATGTTTGCCTTGAAATATGTAGCTGAAAAAAAAACCAAATAAAAAAATTTTAGAAAATTTGGAGGTGTTTTCCGATCGCAAAATGTTGAAGATGCGGCAAAAAAATGGTTGAAATATCAAAGAACTTCTAAATTTGTGCTGTTTTAATATATGATTAATCATTTTATTCAAAAAACGATTAATCAAAAAGGCGATTAATCAATTGATTTTCTCTTTGATTAATCAAAATCTTGATTAATCGAGTAAACACCCATTTTGATTTATCAAAAATCATAATTCATCGATTAATTGAGTATCTAATCGAAATTATGATTAATCAATTAATCGCAAAGCCCTAATAACTACTGGCCTTCCAATTCAAAAAATTACTGAATATTCAAACTGCCCTCGTTTACCACTAATTTTAGTGTTGCAATCCATAAAAACGACAACGCTGTTTGACTCCAATGCATACATCTCTTGTTGCATGCTCCATTATGACGTACATATATTCATCATCATTCCTCCACCTCACACACACACACGCACTGTTTGTGTTTCACTCTTTGTGCATCCAATTCATGGCTAACGCTTATCTTTTCTTTGCTTTTTCTGTTGCACTTTTTCTGTAAACATACATTTTTTAAGGGGAATGTGTTTGAGTTGAGGCGAAGTTGCAAACAGTCAGCAGCAGCAATTGCAGCTGCGCAGGAGAATATTTGCTGTGTCCCGGCTGCGTTTGTTGAACACGTCACTTCCCCTTAAAATCATACGACTTTCAGCGTGTATAATAGCGTGGTTTTCTTGCCTGTGCCAACCACTATGAACTACATTTATATGTTTGCATGTATGTGACTAGTATTTGCCTATTTGACTAAATGTGTTGCCGTTTGCTTCAATTACTACAAAACTGATACGTTTTTGTATTAATTTCTGCTTTCATTGTAAAATTGTTAAACTTTTTTTTTTTTGGTATATTATGGATTTTGAAAAGACGCTCAAATTTTGACAAGCATGTACATTTCCCAAGTATTTTGTTATCCATAGTTTTTATGTCAAAATCACACTGAGAAATTGGTGTGCTGTCAAAATTCGTGACAAAGGCCCTGTGCCAATCGGTTGAAAATTGTAAGTTTTGACAGACCGAAAGAAAATCTAACATTTATCGCGGGGAATATGAATGTAACAATTTACCTTAGACCATGGGGCTATGTAAAATTTTACAACTGTGATTCAAATGAATTTATATGCCAATACGTTCTTAAACGGTCATATCAAATATAATTGCCAGAAAAAACGTAAATTTACATTTCATTCACAGAATATTTGCTTTCGCATGTGCTTTTCTCAGATCTCAAAATTTACAACTGTCAAAATTAATAAAAAATATTTGTACACCATAAAAAATTTGTTCACCTAATTTTTCCTCTGAGTAAAATGTTACGGATACAGCCAAAAAATTAGAAAACAGCTGGTCTAATGTTAGTTAGGCCATGGTATAGCATCTTTTCCTAGCATACCAAAGGTGAAAATGTTTCCTTTTTCTATACGTTTTTATTTTTTCGAAGATGGGCATATCATAAATTGAAGAAAATCGGGCTAAAACTCGTGGGGGGCTAACTGGAAGATTGCTCTATCTCAGAAGAACGTACGCCCCATTTAATTTCTCCATTTGAAAAAAAAAAACAACTAATTTTTCATCGAAGTTATAAAGTTAATTGTATTTTTGAAACTTTGGCAAACTTGTTTAAGATTGGAATAAGCTTGAAAGATTTTAACAAACGCATATTTTCAAAAATCTTTTTACAAAAAGTCATTCGGCTGTTAGTGAAGCAAACTAATGCAACATAACCTAAATAAGCAAATTTTTCATGCTAAATCCGTCATTTAAACTTTTGATGTAACAAACGAAGATAAATTAAGGTGACGTCCATTTTATTTTATTTATTTTTTTATTTTTTTTTAACATATTTTCTTAAAACATATTTTGCGGAATAAAACGTATTACATATTGAAATTTTTTACTCAATGGCATCTCTGGAGGTGTTCTTTCGCTAACCATCGCTGCACGAACGAGCCTCCAAGCTTTTATGAGCTTAAAAAAGTTTTTATATTTAGATTTTTTAAATTTTGGTATGCTCAATATATGTAAGTATTTATATTATTTTATTTGTGTGCCATAATTTTTTAATTTTAGATTTTTATGTCGCTACATTTCTGTGAACATTTTGAAAAATATTTTCCAACAACGGCCTATCTCAGGTGAAAATGTTTTGAAGGTACGTTAAGATAGGCGACAACTGAAAGTCGTTTGCGAGAGAGCGTTCTTTAACCGAATTTTGAGATATGGTGACTTTTACTTCGACAAATTAGTTTAATGTTATGTATGCTATTAGTTAGGCCTCACCACACCAAAATTCTACCAGAAGGTCCAGCAAAGGGAGACAATAACGGGGACCTCCTGCTGAATACTGATGGAGTTGACGAATCTGATACCCCACAATCACTGACGTTGAAAAATGCGTACCACAACCCCGAGTAGGATGAAAAGAAAATGTTAATACGGGAAATGACGATTTTGTTTTAAAATTTATTTTCAAATACAAATGCAATGAACTCGCTGACATCAATTTGCCATACACCTCAACAATGGCCAATTATAAAAATATTTAATACGATTACTACTCGTAATTTTTGCAACAAGCAATACTTGTTAGCCAGACAGAGAAACAAACAGCCGCCCACAATTCGATAGTTTTTTTTTCTTTTTTGTTTTCTTCTGCTCGCTAGCACTTTGACAAAATCATACGATTTTTCAATTTAATTTACGCAGTCAAATGCTAATGAAGCCGAGTCAGGAGCAACAGTTTGTGGGTAGAAAAACTGGCGTTTCTTTCAGTACTATGAGAAATTATTAGCAACGCAATTTGAAACAAAGAAACTAAACTTTGGCGTGCTCTGATTTGCTTAGATTTCTATTTATTTATTATTTTTGTTATTTTTGTAGTTTTTGTCTTGACAATGTTGAGTCATTAGTTGTACTTTGTAAACGTCATCCCATTGTACCCGAATATCACTGGAACGTGGCTAATGTACATTTCGAATAACTTTGTTTTTTATCACGGAGTATATTACATACATATGTACATATTAAGGCGGGTCGGAGTTTTTTTTTTTTAAAATTCAAAATTGTTATTTAAATTTTTTATACTCAACATTTTAAATAATAGCCACGATGAATACAACAACCACAATTGTGAGCGCATATAGTTTTTTCTGATTACTTGCAGACCTGTTAAATAATGATTACCGGTTTGATTGATTGCAATTACTTGAAATGTTTAATGATTATTTTTTAATTAGTTGAAAAAGAATAAAAAATAAAATGATCACAATTATTAAAATAATCAAAGGTAATAAAAATGTTTTTTTTTCACTATTATTAAAAAAATGCAAAGGTAATCAACATTTTTTTTGATTTAAAATTTTTTTTGAATACTTAAAATTTTTTTGTTTTTTTGTAGTTTTTTTGATTATTTTAAAATTTTTATATTTATTTTCGATTATTTTTTTCTGAGAATCCTTAAATTTTTAATGATTATTTTCCTATAAATAAAAAAAGATTAAAAAGAATTATGATTTTTACGATTATTAAAAAAATCCAAAGGTAATCAACATTTTTTTTGATTTTAAATTTTTTTTGAATATTTTAAATTTTTTGATTTTTTGTAGTTTTTTTTTGATTATTTTAAAATTTTTTATATTTATTTTCGATTATTTTTTTTGAGAATCCTTAAATTTTTAATGATTATTTTCCTATAAATTAAAAAAGATTAAAAATAATTATGATTTTTCACGATTATTAAAAAAATCCAAAGGTAATCAACAAATTTTTTTTTTATCATTTTTATTTTTTTTAATGATTAAAGGAAGTCACATATTTTTTTTTAAATTATTTTTAAAGGTTTTGAATTTTTTTTGTTTATAATTTTTAATTTTTATTGGATAATTGATTACGATTACTTAAAATTTTTAATGATTATTTTCTAATTAATTAAAAAATAATCACGATTTTCCACTATTTTTTTTTAGTCGTAATCAACTTATAATTCTTGAAAACAATCGTTACGAATTAAAAAATCCGTCTAATCAATTGATTACTAATTATGTTCTAGTCAAATTCAACAGGTCTGGTTTATTGTTTTTTCCAAAAAATTGTTTAAGGCATCCAATATTTACAAAGATAAAAGCGGTATAAATTTAGTTTTTTTTTGGGGCAAAACATGGAAAATTATCCACTTGTTTTCGACTCGAGTCACTTGGCAAAATAGCTACAGTCATATGTTAATCAAAAGAATAAATCACTATAATCAGTTTTGCGTGGCCCACTTCAAGAATGACTTTTAATCCACCCTAATACATACATACATACATATGTATGTATACATAAATGTATGTACATACATGTGTATATGTAAATAACTATCAGCCCCAGAATTGTTTACACACTAACTTCTCTGACAGGTGTGCTTCAAGTGATAAGTTGTTGTTGGTTCAGTTAACCCTTGGCCTTACTTTGGTGCATTAGTCATATTCGCTGTGGTCACTGCTTTCGGAGTATAAACAAATCTTTGACCAGTTATATATGTACATATATACCTATATATATGCTATTACAGTTTCCCCACCGGCAATATAAATGTTTTAGAACTTTTTAATTGAATTAAGTACGTGTTTGTTGAATACAACTTTCCATCATATTTCATAATCATATCAAATAATTGAGAAACTGAAGACTAGCGATACCTGACGTTAATTCGAGCTAAGCAAGGTCAAGTCACAATTCGCAAAACACTCACTCAAGTGTAGAGTTGTGTCGGTTTCATCATCTGTCCCACAGCTAAGGAATTGGGACAATTGCTCTCCCGGCTACTATTTTTGTCTTTGCGCGAAAATTCAGGATCTTAAAACGTGCAGTCCTCCTCCAGATTTGAAAGTCGCATTATCTCTAGTTAATATTAATTATAAATATATAATATATTTTCCTTTGTTATGAACACAATTTTTCCATTTTAATTATCACTTTGTATTTGCTGCTCGCCGCCACTGACCTAGAACTTGATTTCATTGTCTTTTCTTTATTCTTAGCTTCGTAGCTTAAGTTTAAGGGCATATATGTAGTACAGTGATATGTTTGTGTACATTTGTATATAAAGTTTATATCCCCTTACTAGTAATGACAAACTATAGATGTTGGTATGATATTATCGGTTTAAGAACTATCGATGATAATAACTACTTTTGTCGATATTTTTTTAAGCGAAAATTGGTAGCTTTGTTCCAAAAAAGTAAGACCAGTGTTTTTACATCAATTTTTGTATACTTTCTAATACATATTGGTTCTTTGGTTTCTGATTCCATTGCAGTCGATGTTTGTATCTTCAGAACGGTAGTACCCAGATCCGTCGATTGCTTGAATTAGCTGCTTTTGAGTAATTAATTCTTTGGATATTTTCCGGGGCATACAGATGTATTAATTAATAACTACTAACATATTTAGGTGCTCATGCACTTTGACCCAAGAAAATTTGGCAAAAGAAAAATACCAATAATAACAAAGTACTTTTTAGAATATCTCGCACAATTGCCTTCATCCGGCGTAATCGCAGTGGTGAGAGCCGCCACTTAAGTCCGTGTAAGGTGCAAAGTTCTAAGCACATACATATTTGCTAAACAGTAAAATCAGAGACCGAAAATAACATATAATCTCGAATTTTTCGCCTTGCGTTTTTGAAGTGAAAAAATTCCCACAAAATTATAAAATTTAAATAAATGCGAATGTAAAAATTTAAAAAGCAACAAAAATGTTTAGGCTATAGTTGGAGAAAAAACATATTTTTAAAAGCACCAACAAACACACAAATATTCGCTCATAGAAAATTATTATTGAATCAACCAAATTATGTAAACTCTTTGAAAGCAAGAAGAATAAATTATTATTATTTCGCCGTCGACAAAGTCAATGTAGGTACATATGAACAAATTGTAATTTGGACTTTCGACTACGCAAATGTGTTAGATTGAATAATTGGCTTATGCAGTGTGTAGATAGTTTAATGGCTACAGAATTATTTGATTGTTATTAGGGATCATAATTCCTGGATCACGCCATTATGTGGACAAACTGGTAGTAAATTTCAAAACTATAAATATGTATTATTAAGAAGTATTGTTAACTAAAGTTTAGATAGTATGCTCAAGTAAATCGTGAAATTTGTTGATCTCAACCCAAAAAAAAATTTTTTTTTTTAAATAAAAAAACTTACAAAAAAACTTAAAAAAATAAAAAACAATCGAAAAATAAAAAAATTTATAAATAATAGTATTTTAGGACCATTAACAGCAAAAATTAATTTAAAAAAAACTAAATGAAAAAAAAAATTATTTAAAAAAACTTAAAAATCAACGAAAATTAAAAAAAAATACGAAAAACTAAAAAAAAAGATTAAGCACAAAAAAAATTAAAAACAAATTTCAAAAAAATTAAAGTGTTAAAAAAATTAAATTTAATTAAAAAACAGTTTTTAGAAACTAAAAAAAAAATTTAAAACTAAAAACAATTATATTAAAATAATATGAAAAAAAGTAGGGATAAGAAAATAAGAGAAGGATAACTAGTATTTTAGAAAATCAATCTGCAAAAAATAAGATACAAACAAAAAAAAGTACTACAAAATAACAAAAAAAAAAATGTTAACTTAAAAAATAAATAAAAATTTAAATCTACAAACTAAAAATATTAAAGTTCTTTGATAATATTTATTAGTACAAGTACATCACCCTTTTCGAATTGCCTGCCATTATGTTTAAAACCTTGAAATATCCAAGCCTTGAACTGTTCATGACTCGTCTCTCCAAGGCTATTGGCGTTCGCCAAATAAAAAAAAAAAAGCATAGTTATTTATCTGTAGGTTTTTTTTTAACATTAGAGTGTTCGGTTTTAAAGCAAATTTTTTTTGGCTTTGTCCCTCCTAAAAGTTTCGTTTCTTGCCTTTACATATATTATTACTTTATAGAATTTTTCCTGTCTGTATG
Source organism: Sphenella marginata (assembly GCA_951509765.1). NCBI lineage: Eukaryota > Metazoa > Arthropoda > Insecta > Diptera > Tephritidae > Sphenella > Sphenella marginata. The sequence continues at coordinate 64,400,593 of OX608083.1, forward strand.
TATGCATGTTTGTTCGCGTATCATTGCAATTTTTTTGATCTCAGCTGTAGCTAAATGTACGTACATATCGCACCCTAAATCAAAAACAGTCACAACTCAAAATTTTTTTTGGTCGCCTTCTTGGCATAAATTGCCTAATAAAAAGTAGTGCAGCCAGTACATACAATATTTTTCTTTTTGACTATTATCGTTACTCTTTAAAGAGCACAGTGATGTCAAGTTTTTAAAATTCAAATCACTTTTGTGCGATCCAGCAGCAATTAACTGAAAGTTACTCGGATTTTGAGTTGTGACTCTTTTTGATTTAGTGTGCGATATGTATATCCACTTCTGCTGTAGAATTTAGTAATGCGGTAAAAGAGGTTTTTTTTAAGAAACACAAAGTATTAATGAACTGATATGTATGTATATACATATTACGGACGTCAATCCCGGGATTGCGTGCCTTCTGAGGTGTCAAAAATACCGGGATTTCTTCCTTACGATTCCAAGAACTTTCGGGATTGATTTAAATTTGTTTGTTAATGTGGCATAGTTCCGAATACTTCAACTGAAATCAATAAATAAAATAAAACAACCATTTTCTCATGACATGTTTAAATTTATTGTACTAATAAACAGTTGTTTTTTCAAGTCAGTTTTTTTTTTGCAGATTATTCATTTTAAAAATTGCCAAAAACATTTAAAGATTCCAAAAAAAATCGAAAAATTCAAAACTTTTGAAAAAAAAAAAATGTGTATTTCTGAAATAACTTTTCTGAACTCTTGGAGGAGAATAGTGAATACCCAAATCTCGGGATTGTAAAATCATACCCCCAAAATCTAAAAAAAATTAGCATCCCTAATATTTATTTATACTCTTAAATATGTACATATGTATGTGCATATATCCCGCTTTATTATATTTTGTAGACATTCGCCTCTTATTTTGTTTACGATATTGAAATTATGTAGGTACCTATTCACTCAACGTTTACTTAACTCTCGTTCAGGTTACAGTTATTATTATTTGAATGGATTAGTCAAGTCAGTTGGAAAAGTAGGTTGATTGGTTGAATTTTGCTCGGATTGTTTCGTCGAATGCAACGGATTCCTCGTCTCATATCCAAATAAATACTCACACATGTACCTACATACATAAATTGTAGACTTTGTACCGCCAATAATTTTTAAATGACATTGAGTATGGGTGCCGTGAGAGGGAAGAGCATTAAACGTGCGATTCTCGCCATTACTTGCCGACATTGTTATTGGCACCGATCTTTGAGGATAAACAGAAATGTAAGAATGGTGGGTGTCACATAACAATTGGAAATGAAAAAGCAAAATGAAGTGTCAAAGTCCAATTTTATGTTGTTGTTATTTTTATAAAATTCTTGAATTGTTGCTCTTTCACCTGCATAAAGGCTATAAATTTAATTTAAAAAATTGCAAGTGTGGGTGCCTCTCATTTATTTATTTATACCCAGCTTTACTAGTGCACTATTTATTGTGAACTTTGTCCTACGAGTAATAGCGGGGATTTGCAATAACATAAATGAATAAAGAAGCGTAGTGAGCCATACTAAATATAGAATTACTCCAAAATCCTGAAAAATAAAACAAAAATAAAAATAAAAAGATTAAAAATAAAAAAAAAAATTAAAAAATTAAAAATAAAACAAAAATTAAAATAGAAAAACTAAAAATAAAAAAAAAAATAAAAATAAAAAAACGAATTAAAAAAAACCAAAAAAATTACAAAAATATACATATATAAAGAAATAATTAAAACAAAAGTCGTTTTGAGTATCTTCTAGATTTTCTGAAAAAAAATTTTGCATCAAAAAATTTCCACATTTTGTATGCCAAGTACACGCTAGCATAGATGTCTCAAAACGGGTATTCGGGAATCTCCCCTGAAAAAAGTTCTACACAATTAGACTAAAGAACCTTTTTTTTTTTTTTTTTTTGGAAAATTTAGCAAAACAATTAAAATTATTACTTATTCTGAAACTACACAATTGTGAAACTGGCTTAAATGCCGAAAAACTTTCGGTTGTTTAAAAAACCGAGCACTTTATTAAAAGCCTAAAATTTGAAAATACCAAAACATAAGTGATTTTTCTTGAATTTTTTGACTAAGTATAGAAATTTTGAACATTAAAAAATAAAATAAAAAAATAAACAAAAAAATCTTTTTTTGATTATTTTTAATAATTGTGAAAAATCGTGACTTTTGTTTGATTATTTTTTAAATAATTGGAAAATAAATTTAAAAAATTGTTAGTAATGTTAATCAATCATTAAATAGGTTCTCAGGAAAATCATTATTACTCGGGCTTAAGCTGGTTTAGATATGTATATGTAACTAGAAAAAATCTTTTCGCATATACGACTATTTTTACCACTTTTCAAAGTCCAATCACTCGTTTTTTGGCACACAATACCCACCAAATTTGTTGCGTGGGAGTTTGGCATCGGTTTTGCTTGTTTGTGTTGTTTGCGTACTCAAATTATTTTAAGTAGTCACTGTTCTGTTTTATTATTCTTCATTGTTTATTCTATCATTTGCTTTTCTTGCCGGCTTTTGTATTGTGTATGTATTGTGTTTACTCATTTGGTTGATGTTGATTTCTGTTTTGTTTCTTATTCGTGTATTCATTGTTGTTGGCCATCAAATTGTGGTATACGGGCTTACATCTTATATACCTACTGTAAATATAAATATTTAAAATCTTTACGAAATATACATTTTTATCAGCTACAACGATATTTTATCAAATTGCATATTCTATATACTTCGCTGGCAATTGTTATGTTGGGTCATGAAGACCAAGTCACTTCATGCTAAGCAGTCCAACTTTTTAAAGTAGAAGGTGTAAATATCTTGGTGTGAAGATCGATCTTTGCTTTATCCGAATTTTTAGTGGTGCTACTCGGTTTTGGCTCAATAATTGCAAGCTTGCGTTGCCGTTGGATAATGTGGTCTCTCAACGGACCGTATATTTTTCCAAGTGATCTGTCCATCTTAGCTTGGGTAGCTACCAACTAACCTCACACTATCAAAAAAACTTGATAAATACTAAAAGTGAAGTAGTGAGAAGTCTAGTTTTAAACGTAAAATTTTGCATTTGTTTTAAATAAGTTTCAGAACAGCTGAAGACAGCGCTCTCCTTGTAACTTTTTACCGCCTACATACGAAATCATCATGTACATCTATTTCATATTACGCACAATATTTTGCCTTTAATTCTTGTTCGCAAATATTTATAGAAAATAATTGTTTATTTATTGTTCATTTATATGTTTTCATTCATGTTCATATTAGTTGTACCGTTTCTCTTTATGTTTTCTCGTTACAGAACATTTGAACTAACCATACATTCATGTCTAGATTAAATATACATTAAGACAATGAACTAGAAGGACAAAAGCAATATTAGCATATCCAAATAAAAAGTTTGTAAGAAAGTAAAACATCGTCCAAAAATATCAACAACTACAAAAACAGTATCTAGATTAGAAAATCGTCAACAGAAAAGGATATTTATCAATCAACAAAAACCAAGGATAAACAACATTACAAGAGAATCAAATAAAAAAACAACAACAAGGAAAATTGTTGAACCCAACTGTATTCTTTTTATTCTTGGAAAATTGCTAATTCAAAAATGTTTATCGAAGATGATGCAAAGTAAGTACAATCAAAAATAAAAAAAAATTGTATGCATTAAGTTTATCATACATCATAAATTTATATAGGTTACTATATTTATAGAACTTTTTAAATATTTATCGTTATATAACTCTTTTTGGTTTATTTAATTGGAATGTAGTTCATTTAAAGGTGCCATGGTTACATGTTATTGTCCCTTTTTTTTGCTTTTTATCTCTTTCATTATTTGTTTTAATGCTTTGTTGTATTTTTGGATGGCTTTATTATAACATACTCATATGCATTTTAAACACTTTATCCGACTGTAGTGCACACGTTTTTTTGATTACCTGGATATAGTCGAAGTGATACTCAAATATTGGCACAAAAAGTAAAATGAGGTGGCTACTTCTTGCAATCTTAAATATTTATCAAATTTGTTTCTCCAAAAAATCCTAAGTAGAAACCATTACGATGGTAACAATATCGAAGAAAGTAGTTTGGCCTTTCGAATGCTTTTAGAAACATAGAAAACAGATATAGAGAAACTTTTTTTTTAGCAAAGCAAAATTCAGAACCTGGAACGTGTATCTTACATTCTAAAAAAAAAAAAATACCAAAATTACTTTCCTTGATTGAGCCCATGATACGGCGAAAAATCATTCTCATACTTTTCTGCTTGTTTCGGAACCACCTGTTTTTCTGTCGAATACTTCAATTGCCATTAGCAAATTAGCTGGCGCCCTCTGTTGGGAAATAGGGCAGGATGGAAGACAGTAACTCTATATGCGTTAACAAAATTTACGATTTTTTCTCAACTCGATAACAAAAGAATTCGGCTATACTATCGTTTTCGATTATTTCTATAATTTATATAATACTGTCATATGTTAGATGCAACAATGATGATAATAATTTTGTTTATAGAGATTTATATAATAACAACAAAATGGAAGTCATGATTAAATTATGAAATTATAAAGCAAACGCAATCACGCCATATTTCGCTTATCAACAGCGAAAAAAATTGTTTGAAAAAACAAAAAAAAAATCGAAGTCATAACATTTCAATAATACATACTTACATATGTACATAGGTCTTCCAGATTGGGGTGAATAAATATACATATATAGAGTATATATAGAGTATAAAATGTGTATTTCTAACCGCTTCATAGGTTTTAGCTTGACGACGGGTCCAAAAAAAACCAAAAGAACGATCAAACTTTATACCTGGAACTATTTCCATCCCTTTCTTACTTCGAACTTCGATATCTCTTTCTTTTTCGAACTTCGAAAAGTTAAGACCGATCTGTCAACGCCTTGCTCGACGAGACGTGACGAGACTGTTGGCTAGTAGTGTGTTACTTTAATCTGGTCTGACGTTGATACTAAGTGTTAGTTCGAAAAAATTCACCTTTAGCTGCAGCAATAAAGCGTTCAACTCCATTGAAATCATAAACAATAACCAAAATTAAGAAAATGTATGTACATTAGAGCGTATAACGAGAAAGATTAAAATTTTCGCGCCGATAGAAATGTTTACTTGTTGAAGATTTCAAAGCTGGATTTTCTTAACAACACCCTGTTAAAACAGGAAACTTTCTTCTTCTTTATAAATTCTATATTTAACCTTTGATTTCAATGAGCTACATATATATTGTTTTAAAGGTGTTAACCCATGGGACATTTTCAACTCTTTTTTTCTTTCCATGCATTTTGATACGCTTTAATGTACGTCGTACCATTTCTGAAATTTTATTATGCAATAAATATATTTCATTGTACTTATTTTTAATGAATTTTTAAATACTGATAACTCTGTCTTGTCGATATTTATAAGTCTTTTTTATCTATAAAAATGAATTGCACCACACACAATGAGCTGATAAGTCTGATATAAAGATTGTTAAGAGTTCAAAGTACAAATATTTGTGATAATATTTTTGTGAAGACGGTGAAAATGTTTCGTTTACAGAATTGAAATTTTCTTCTAAAATTTAATGCACTTTGTAAGAAATTGATTTAGTTTTTATTGTTGATTTGTTTATGTTAGAATTGTCTAACATAACTTATTTTTATTGATTAGTAAATTCAATATTAAATCATTCAGACTATTGAGAGTGCCACAAAACGGTAAAGCGAAAGAGACAGCAGACTGTTACACAGCTACATATGACACCTGTAATTAGGTACGTCGCCGCAATACCCACAAATACCTGACGGCATACAAAGATACACAGACGAATTGTTATATTTATATGGTCTCAATCTTGTAAATCTTATCACCTCAAACTAAAACTAACTTGCGTATAGAAGCACGCGACTTATGTTTTCTACATACGTATGTATGTATGTATGTACATATATTTTTTTAATTGTGGGTATGTATTAAATACATAGGGTTGTGTTTATATACATTAGGATGGAGCGAAAGGGTCTTATTTTTAGTCTTTATTTTCCCGAAAAAAAAAAAAAATTTTCCAATTTTTTTATCTCAAAATATCTGCCTCATTTCTTTTTTGTTATTTTTTGAATTTTTAAAGATTTGATTGAAATTTTTCCCTTTTTTGTTATTAATTTCGTACGTTTTTTTTAATATTATTTTTTGAAATGTCTGTATTGCTTTCAAAGTTATTTAGGTCAGTATTCCTGTAAACAATTGTCTTTTAAAGTAATTTTATGTATTTTTTAGGTTAAGTTCTAAAATTTTGGTTAGTTCTTTATTTTTTTTTCAACTTCGTGTTTTAAATTGTGGTTTGCCTAAAAAATTGTTCTCGAAAAATATTTTTTTAAGTAAACATTTTTTTTTCAATTTTCCTTTTAGAATTTAAATTCATAGCGTTTTTCAAATATTCAAGAATAATCAATTTTATGAAATCCATTATTATTTTTATTTAAAAAACTTATTTTAATAATGAAAAGTTTTTAATTTGTATAGCAAACGTTTGAAAATAGATTTTAATGCTTAAAATATTTTGAAAGCTTTAATTTTTTAAGTTTATGTTGTGTTATTGCTTGTATTTTTAATAATTTTGATTTAATTTTATATAATTTATGTTATTTATTATTTCAATAAAAATTAAAAAATTTGTTTTTTAGTTTGTTTGTTTGTTTGTTTATATTTATTACGGTCTTGTAGACCTAATTCAAACTCAGATACAGTTAATAAATATAATTATGGTCTTTAAGACCTACTTCAGAATTAAATAAAATAAAAATTAATAAATAAATTCAAGAATAAATTACATTTTTAATGTTTTACAATATTCATATAACTTTTCTTTAAATCTAACCACATTTTCACAGTCTTTTATCTCTGTTGGAAGCTCATTGTACAGTTCATGTAAAAATTGGTGTAATTATTGTTTTAAAATAATTTTTATAAAATTAAATTAAGCAACAATAACAATTGTTTCCATAAATTTAAAAAATCATGAAATTTTTATTTTTATTTAAATTTATAAAAGGTATTAATATTAGTAAGTTATTTTATTTTTAATAATTTTTATTTATTTTATTTTTAAGATTTAAATTTTTATTTATTTTTATAAAAGGCATTAATATTTCATCTTTAAAAATAATAAAAACTATTTTATTTTTGATAATTTTTATTTATTTTATATTTAATAATTTTTGGTTATTTTATTTTTAATAATTTCTACTTTATTTATTATTAATAATTTAATTCATTTTATTTTTAATAATTTTTATTCATTTCAGTTTTAATTTTTCTTCATTTTATTTTTAATTTTTATTTATTTTACTTTTAATGATCTTTAGTTATTTAAAAGAAAATTCGTCAATACCTTAAATGTTTTAAAAATGTAAGCCTTCTAATTTAGGTAAAACTTTTTTTTTAACACATATTTCTGCTCTAAATTTTTTTCTGCTCCCAAACACTAATTTTCTTGCGCTCCACCCTAATGTACATACATACATACATACATTTTATGGCTTTAGTTAGTTTTTTTTCACATGCGACAAGACCCTATCAGTTATTTAATTTGTTCAAATGAAAAAAAAAGTAAAAGAAAAAAAATCACAAGAAAATCATACGTTTCTTAAAAGTGTGCTCAGGGCATAGAACGTTTAGTGAAATATTTTTAATTTTTAGTTTAGTAGCATTTGCGGTGGCGTTTAGTACTTAATTTCTCTTAGACGATCGTCTGTTAGACGTTCTAAAAAAGAAAAATAAATAAAACGTGTGTGTGCATATATATCTACATAGTATATATATTCTTTTTTAAATTTAATACTAAATTAAACCTACAGCAAGTAAGTTTATTTTGACCTTAAATGCGAGTACTTAAACATACAACTCTTGCTTGTGGTCCATTATCTGCACAGATCACAGATAGTGGACATTGAACCCAAACGTTCGATCATTGGACGCACGCATAACATGCGACTTTGGCATTTATTTATATCCAAAAAACAATTTTTTTTTTTTTTGATTTTTAATTATATTTGCAAAACAATTTATAGTGAATTTTGTTTGTATCGCTTAACTTATTTGTGATTTGTTTGCATTCATTTATTCTCAGGATGGAGAGCTTGTGGGTGCAGAGCGCGATCGGTGCCATTAAGGTGCTCGCATTCGTGTGTGACATAATAACATTGCCGGTATATTTAGTGTTGCAACGACCATGGAAACGAAGAGAAGAGTCGCAACGCGTCAAGGTGAGTAAGAAAAAATAAATATTTATATATACAGTTGTGTTGAATATAATAGTAGTGAAATTAAATAGGATATCATTTGACGAAATAAATATTCCAGAAATTCAGCGAAATTTTTGAGCGAGTTTTGACTTCAAATTATTATACTAAATTGATTGAGTGTACTCAAAAAAAAAAATTATTACAGCTTCGAACGATATCTAATTTCATTGCACTACTATTATATTGAATACAACTGTACACATACATACGTATACGTAACAAAGTAATATGTATTTAGAATAAATTACATTCCATATTAATTGGATGCAAACTATGAATACACCAAACATAAACAAATACTTAATGAATAAATTTGCAAAAACTACTGCCGCTACATTTAAAGCCGGTTTGCTTGGTGTTTTAGCAAGAATTATCATTTCTCCAATGCAGCCAACATTCATTGAATCGTATCAGGGTCATCTCTTAGTAGTTCCAGAAATTGTAGAAGATTTTGCTTGAGGAAAGCATGTGAAGCGGTCTATATACTTTCAATTTCTCAAAAAAAAAAAAAAAAAAAAGTTTTTCAATTATTAGAAATTTGTTTTCAAATAATTAGTCCAGAACGAGCCCACACCTTGCATAAATAATATTTTTTTCAATCACTTTTATTAAAATCGCATGCATGCAAATTAATGTCGTGAGCGAGCGTTGATGTAAACTGACCCTTGTATTGTATTTATGTTGTTTGTGTGAATAGATGTAATGAGTACTTGTACTGGAATTTTATACTTTATACTTTAAACTGGTGAAAAAACAAAACCAAAAACAACAGCAACTCAACAAGTATTAACGAACTTTGATTGTTACTTATCTACGGCTGAAACAGCGTTGTTATCGTTAACGACGAATAAATCGCACTTCGACTTCTAACTTGCGAAATACGCTAAACTTAGACGATAATGATTAAAAAGAAATAAATTATTGCGGTATAAACAATTGCATTACAGAAAATGTGTAGTAGAAATTAGGTGTGGAAATTACTTGCGTAGAGTCATTATGCCCCCAAACTAAAGTTTAGTTTTTTGAAGTACAGTTTTTTTTGCATGTGGCAAAAGTAAAAACAAAACTGCATGAAAGTTTTTTTTAACTTTCCGAAAATTTTTTTTAAACATGTTTTTACTATTCTTTTTTCGAAAACTCTATTTAAACATTTTATTTCAGTATGTCTATATTCTTGTTTTTTATAAGATGGTTTTCAAGTAACTATAATGTTTGTTTTTTTAAATTTTTTTTCCAGTTTTTTTTTTTTCAAAAATCTTTTATCAAGTCTTGCTATTTGAGTGTAGTTTTTTGATATATTTTACTGTTATATCTAATCTCAAGTCTTGCTATTTGAGTGTAGTTTTTTGATATATTTTACTGTTTTTTCCGTTTTTTTAATTTTTAATTTGTGTCAAATTTAAGAAACCAATAAAAATAAAAAAATATGAAAAAAAATTTAACATGATTTAAAAACTATTTTGTTGTTGGATTTTTGCGGTCTATTTTGTTTACATATTTGTAAGTTTTTGCAAGCTCGAGACCAGTTGATAATAATTATTTGTCAATTTTTATTATTAAAAAAAATTAACAAAATTTAAAAATAATGTTAAAAGATTAAGAACAATTTTTTAAATTAAAAAAAGAAAGAAAACTTACAAAATTTTTAAAAGTAATAAAAAATAAAATAAAATAAATATTTTGTAAGTTTTGGCAAGCTCGAAACCAGTTGATAAAAATTCTTAGTCAATTATAATTATTTTTGATAAAAAAATGACAAAAACAATAAAAAAATTTTACAATAAAAAAATACAAATTTAAAAAAAATTTAAAAAAAGAAAAATTAAAAAAAAAAAAATTAAAAAAAAAAAAATTATTAAATGAAAAAAATAAATAATAAGATACATTAGAAACGGAATAAAAAAATTCAAAAAGGTGAAACGAACAAATATGTTTTTGGGTGCTGCCATCTTCAGTGCTCAGTTTCAAACATCAAAATTTGTATCTGACATTCAAAAGCACTTATACAAATTTTGTTTGCGAAAGTTTATGGAATTTTTTTTTTTTTACTTGCTTAGAACATTTACATAAAAGCACAATCAAAGTTCAATAGATATTGAAAAGTGCCTACTCGCTACGAAAAAGAGCTACCATTGTTCCACAGGGCTATCAACGTCAGACCTATAAACTATACTTTACAATATCAGCTCATAGTGCGAAATCGAATAAATTTTTTTATATCGGTCGTAAATTATAGGCAAACGATTTCAGACATTATTACACCATATAATGAACTTTTAATTGACAAAAACAGCAGGCAATTAAGCATATCAAGTCATATATGTATACAGAAAAATCATTTAACACTCAATTACCGTTGAGGTAAATAAATCTATATACTCGCTAATAAGAGCTAATAAACTTCATACATGCAGGCGGGCAAGATAACTAAATGCAAGAGAGGCAACTAAAAATACTTCGTAGAAAATTGCATGCAATTCTATGAGACAGTTTTTAAGTGATGCGCGCGCAAACATATAGATTGACATACAAAAATTACAAAAATTATCATCATTATCTAAAAACTATTAGTCTTACCTTCCTACACATTTTCTATCTTTCTCCTCATTTTGTTTATCATTTGTTTGTTTGAATATTCATTTGCTTTTTTTTGTTTTATTTCATATTTTGCGCCAGGCTGCTCCAGTCAAAAAATGTTTGTGTAAAGGGGACGGCAAACCCAAATATGCCGCGGACGACATTGAGGTTTTTTCACTCATACATTTATTTGTTTACATACGTTCGCTTTGTTTTTGTTATTACCAATTGTTTTTGATTTTCTTTTACTTTTTTTGTGGTTCAATATCCTTACTTAATTGTTTACTTATTTAGATTTATAATATTTAACTTGTGTAAATAAATATCTATGTTTACGTTACGTTGAATTCACTTGCAAACGATGAAATTGGTACATATTAAAATTTTCTTTATTACTTATTTTCTTGGGTTTTTGGATTAACATTTTTTTTTGTTGTTGATACAGTTTTTGTAAAGAAAATAATAAACACGTTTCTGGGAAAACACTTTACATCCATTCAAAGGTTGTTTCCGGGTAATGAACAAATCGCCATAAAAGCATCGAGTACTGAGACCTGTTTGACTTTGTTGTTGTTTTTCGCAATGCTTTCTTTCTTATGCTTATACCCTTTTTAGCGGACGAAACTTTTTTGTATTAAGTGTGGGCATATTTTTAGGTTGTTTTTTTTTTGTAAATTTTTTTTTTATTTTGAAGTATCCTGACTAGGACGAGCTCGAGACCACTAATAATTTTTCTGTAGCTAAAATGATTGTTGTTTTTTTTTTTTTTTTAATAATTTATTTAATTATTAAATTTTTTTTTTGGTTAGGTATGTTATGTTTTTTTTTTTAATGTAATACTTTTTTTTGGTATAAACATGTTAGAGTTTTGGTTATTTTGTTGCCTATTTGAGATTTTAATATTTATCCTTTTTAATTAAACCACCCCATCTGCTTTTAACATTTTAGCCTTTTTTCATTCTACTTGCTGATTTGTAAAAAATTTTAAAGTGGTATAATGTTCATTCTTGTTGTTGTTGTTCTTAGTTCCCTGTGTGCTGTCAAATAAAGTTCCGATCAGCGTTACTCGAAGAATTTAAAAACGGGTCTTGGTTTCATAATTTTTTTTTGTAATTTATTTAGCCCAAAAGACCATTAAAACATTAGCTTCTCTGACAAAAAAATGTTTTTTTTTGTTTTGTAAATATCGATATTTGATGGGCATCAGTCGCACTCAAAAATCCACAATCCCCCACAATATTATTCTCACCCTAGCACATGACCTTTGTCCGCCGAACTATGTTACGAATGCTAATCCCCACTTTGTTTTTATTTTTCTTAGGCTCGTGTTGTTGCCTCCGATGATCACTCGCTCAAGTAACTATAATGTTTGTTTTTTTAAATTTTTTTTCCAGTTTTTTTTTTTTCAAAAATCTTTTATCAAGTCTTGCTATTTGAGTGTAGTTTTTTGATATATTTTACTGTTATATCTAATCTCAAGTCTTGCTATTTGAGTGTAGTTTTTTGATATATTTTACTGTTTTTTCCGTTTTTTTAATTTTTAATTTGTGTCAAATTTAAGAAACCAATAAAAATAAAAAAATATGAAAAAAAATTTAACATGATTTAAAAACTATTTTGTTGTTGGATTTTTGCGGTCTATTTTGTTTACATATTTGTAAGTTTTTGCAAGCTCGAGACCAGTTGATAATAATTATTTGTCAATTTTTATTATTAAAAAAAATTAACAAAATTTAAAAATAATGTTAAAAGATTAAGAACAATTTTTTAAATTAAAAAAAGAAAGAAAACTTACAAAATTTTTAAAAGTAATAAAAAATAAAATAAAATAAATATTTTGTAAGTTTTGGCAAGCTCGAAACCAGTTGATAAAAATTCTTAGTCAATTATAATTATTTTTGATAAAAAAATGACAAAAACAATAAAAAAATTTTACAATAAAAAAATACAAATTTAAAAAAAATTTAAAAAAAGAAAAATTAAAAAAAAAAAAATTAAAAAAAAAAAAATTATTAAATGAAAAAAATAAATAATAAGATACATTAGAAACGGAATAAAAAAATTCAAAAAGGTGAAACGAACAAATATGTTTTTGGGTGCTGCCATCTTCAGTGCTCAGTTTCAAACATCAAAATTTGTATCTGACATTCAAAAGCACTTATACAAATTTTGTTTGCGAAAGTTTATGGAATTTTTTTTTTTTTACTTGCTTAGAACATTTACATAAAAGCACAATCAAAGTTCAATAGATATTGAAAAGTGCCTACTCGCTACGAAAAAGAGCTACCATTGTTCCACAGGGCTATCAACGTCAGACCTATAAACTATACTTTACAATATCAGCTCATAGTGCGAAATCGAATAAATTTTTTTATATCGGTCGTAAATTATAGGCAAACGATTTCAGACATTATTACACCATATAATGAACTTTTAATTGACAAAAACAGCAGGCAATTAAGCATATCAAGTCATATATGTATACAGAAAAATCATTTAACACTCAATTACCGTTGAGGTAAATAAATCTATATACTCGCTAATAAGAGCTAATAAACTTCATACATGCAGGCGGGCAAGATAACTAAATGCAAGAGAGGCAACTAAAAATACTTCGTAGAAAATTGCATGCAATTCTATGAGACAGTTTTTAAGTGATGCGCGCGCAAACATATAGATTGACATACAAAAATTACAAAAATTATCATCATTATCTAAAAACTATTAGTCTTACCTTCCTACACATTTTCTATCTTTCTCCTCATTTTGTTTATCATTTGTTTGTTTGAATATTCATTTGCTTTTTTTTGTTTTATTTCATATTTTGCGCCAGGCTGCTCCAGTCAAAAAATGTTTGTGTAAAGGGGACGGCAAACCCAAATATGCCGCGGACGACATTGAGGTTTTTTCACTCATACATTTATTTGTTTACATACGTTCGCTTTGTTTTTGTTATTACCAATTGTTTTTGATTTTCTTTTACTTTTTTTGTGGTTCAATATCCTTACTTAATTGTTTACTTATTTAGATTTATAATATTTAACTTGTGTAAATAAATATCTATGTTTACGTTACGTTGAATTCACTTGCAAACGATGAAATTGGTACATATTAAAATTTTCTTTATTACTTATTTTCTTGGGTTTTTGGATTAACATTTTTTTTTGTTGTTGATACAGTTTTTGTAAAGAAAATAATAAACACGTTTCTGGGAAAACACTTTACATCCATTCAAAGGTTGTTTCCGGGTAATGAACAAATCGCCATAAAAGCATCGAGTACTGAGACCTGTTTGACTTTGTTGTTGTTTTTCGCAATGCTTTCTTTCTTATGCTTATACCCTTTTTAGCGGACGAAACTTTTTTGTATTAAGTGTGGGCATATTTTTAGGTTGTTTTTTTTTTGTAAATTTTTTTTTTATTTTGAAGTATCCTGACTAGGACGAGCTCGAGACCACTAATAATTTTTCTGTAGCTAAAATGATTGTTGTTTTTTTTTTTTTTTTAATAATTTATTTAATTATTAAATTTTTTTTTTGGTTAGGTATGTTATGTTTTTTTTTTTAATGTAATACTTTTTTTTGGTATAAACATGTTAGAGTTTTGGTTATTTTGTTGCCTATTTGAGATTTTAATATTTATCCTTTTTAATTAAACCACCCCATCTGCTTTTAACATTTTAGCCTTTTTTCATTCTACTTGCTGATTTGTAAAAAATTTTAAAGTGGTATAATGTTCATTCTTGTTGTTGTTGTTCTTAGTTCCCTGTGTGCTGTCAAATAAAGTTCCGATCAGCGTTACTCGAAGAATTTAAAAACGGGTCTTGGTTTCATAATTTTTTTTTGTAATTTATTTAGCCCAAAAGACCATTAAAACATTAGCTTCTCTGACAAAAAAATGTTTTTTTTTGTTTTGTAAATATCGATATTTGATGGGCATCAGTCGCACTCAAAAATCCACAATCCCCCACAATATTATTCTCACCCTAGCACATGACCTTTGTCCGCCGAACTATGTTACGAATGCTAATCCCCACTTTGTTTTTATTTTTCTTAGGCTCGTGTTGTTGCCTCCGATGATCACTCGCTCACCTATCGCACTATTGAACCACCACGTGAGGTGCATGTCATGATGTTGCAAAATAATATCGATACACTGGAAAAAATGTTCAACTATGTGGCCAAAACTCATTCAAATAAACGTTGCTTGGGCACACGTCAAATACTCAGCGAAGAGGATGAAATGCAACCGAATGGACGTATTTTCAAGAAATACAATATGGGTGAATATAAATGGAAGAACTTCAATGAAACCGATCGTATGGCTGCCTCATTTGGACGCGGCTTGCGTGAATGTGGTCAGGCGGCGCGTGAAAATATTGTCATATTTGCTGAGACGCGCGCTGAATGGATGATTGCGGCGCATGGTTGCTTCAAGCAAGCAATGTCCATTGTTACGGTTTATGCCACATTAGGTGATGATGGAGTGGCGCATTGTGAGTGTGAAATGAAATATTTAATGAAAACTTTAGTTGAGGTTTTTTTTTTTGAACTTTCATCGTTTAGGTATCAGCGAAACAGAGGTCACAACAGTGATCACTTCACATGAGCTGCTACCGAAATTCAAACAGTTATTGGATAAGTGTCCCAAGGTTACAACAGTTATCTTTATGGAGGATCAGCTGCATAAGACCGATACAACAGGTTTCAAAGATGGCGTGCGCATACTCTCATTTACACAAGTAGTACGCATGGGACAGGAGAGTAAATTTGGTAAGTTGTTTGAGGAAGATAAGAAAAATAATTCAAAGAGCTGGTGTGCCCGCGGATTAGGAGGATTAGGGGCTAAAAGAATACACGCGGTATGTATGCCTATCACAAAAGGCGACAAAAATCCGCGCCCCAGAGGTTCGTCAAATAAATCGCTCCCGCGGCAGTCGAGTATAGTCCACACCGGTAACACTCCACTAAACCTTCGGCGATTTTGTGTCGCGTGTTTGCTTATCAACGCCGAGCTCAGTCTAGTTGCGAAGTCGCTTATTAAACCATATTATAATCCTTATTAATTATTTTTTTTCTTTCTTCCAGAGTGTGTTCCACCAAAGGCTGAGGATACCGCGATTATTATGTACACATCCGGTTCAACCGGTACACCAAAAGGCGTTTTACTATCGCACAGCAATTGTATTGCCACAATGAAGGGCTTTTGTGATGTGGTGTTAGTCAAACCCGATGATATCTTAATTGGGTAAGGCAAATATAGACAAATCTTCATCCTCGTCATATTAATCGTTTCTTACATTATAAATTTGCTTGCAGTTTCCTTCCATTAGCGCATGTCTTCGAGCTGCTCGCTGAGAGTGTTTGCTTAATAACTGGCGTCCCTATTGGCTACTCGACGCCATTGACTTTAATTGATACCAGCAGTAAGATAATGCGTGGCAGCAAAGGTGATGCGACTGTATTAAGGCCAACTTGCATGACTTCTGTACCGGTGAGTAGACAAGTTTTTGCATTTAGATTGTTGATGTGAGCTAATAATAATTTTCCGCATTTCATTTACAGCTAATTTTAGATCGCATCTCTAAAGGTATAAATGATAAAATCAATTCAGGTTCGCCCTTCAAGAAAGCGCTTTTTAAATTCATTTATCAATATAAAGTGCGCTGGATTCAGCGTGGCTATCTAACACCATTGATTGATAAGTACGCTCGAAAATTCTTTTGAAATAAGTGGAAAAGTTTTATTGATTTCTCTGTTTATCTTTTGACAGATTGGTTTTCCAGAAAGTGGCAAAACTGTTGGGTGGACGTGTGCGCTTGGTTATGGCCGGTGGTGCGCCACTTTCGCCCGATACACATGAACAAATCAAAACCTGCTTATGTGTAGATTTAGTACAAGGTTACGGTCTAACCGAGACAACATCTGGTGCGACTGTTATGGATCGTAAGTGTGACTACTATTGCGCTACAAATTTTTTTGGAGTGTAATATCGATTATAACAAAGAATGTTTTTTTTTATTCAGATTGTGATATGTCATATGGACGCACTGGTGCACCATTAACGGTTTGTGACATACGTTTAGTGAACTGGGAGGAGGGCAGATATCGTGTTACTAATAAACCGTATCCACAGGTTAGCTATGAAATTATTATACATAGTTTCCAATACTAAACAACAAATTGCTTGCAGGGCGAAGTGATAATTGGTGGTGACAATGTCTCGAGAGGTTACTACAAATTGGCAGACAAAACCAAGGAAGATTTCTTTGAGGAGGATGGCAAAATGTGGTTTAAGACTGGTGATATTGGTGAAATGCATCCAGATGGTGTACTTAAAATTATTGGTGAGTTTGTGACCACCACTTTGGAGATAATATGTAGTTAATTGATACAATTTTATATGAGCTATTTGTCAAAAAAGTTTCATCTGAATTTAAGTCAGACTTAACTTTGACCATGACTATGCCCGAAGTTTTTAACTTATCTGTATATATAAAAATGAAATGGTGTTCAGTTGTCACGCTAAAACTCGAAAACGGCTGAACCAAATTATATACTTCCTTTGGAGGGTTTCTTTGTTATTACCACGCGCAGGTCATGTATTAAAATCAAAACAAAATATTAGGGGGGCGTGGTACCTCCCATACAATTTTATTAATTTGGCTGTTATATTTTGTGGCTATGTATGATACAATTGCTATGTATGATAAAATTGGATCTATTTATGCGAATATTGGTTGTTGTCTTTGTCGTCTATGTTTAACTTCACTACTGTAGATGGCCAGAACGTCAGATGACGCTAGATGGTGCACATCAACACACACACACACTGTACATAATTGCCTTTGTTGCTGTTTACATTAGTACAGGAATCTATATCTATATCTATTCTATATATGTATATAAAATTGAAATGGTGTTCAGTTGTAACGCTAAAACTCGAAAACGGCTGAACCAAATTATATACTCACCACCAGATGGCGGTGTTAGTCATGAATTGGTACAAAGTTAATTGAACGAAAAATTCTTTATTTCAAAGCTTTTCACGGTAAAAAATGCGAATTTTTGGAATTTTCCATTGTCAATTGAAGTTTTGCTTTGATGTTACCCTTCGTGTTGCAATCGAACATGCAAAATTTAATGCGTAAGTGTGACTGAATTTTTGTGACTCTTTCACCTCTAAACTAATGCCTCGAACTTTACGAAATTTTACACACTAATTCTTTGGAGTACAGAATAGAAACACGCATAATTATATTTCGATATATTTATCGATAACAGAGTTATCGGTCAAAATGTAGTTTTACGTAAACTTTGGATTATTCGCAGAAAATTGGTATCAAACGGAAGTGGAAGAACACCGTTTTCATTTGGACGTTGGTTCACTTCGATATATTTATCGATAACAGAGTTATCGGTCAAAATGTGGTTTCGGGTAAACTTTGGAATATCCGCACACAATTGATATCAAACGAAAGGGAAAGACAGCAGCTTTCATTCGGACTTTGGTTCATTTCGATATATTAATATTCGCACAAAATTGGTATAAAAAGAAAGGGGAAGGCCACAGGTTTCATTTGGACTTTGCTTCATTTATGGAAACATCTATTTTGAGAACGGCTGGACCTAATACACATATCTAAATTTGGAAGGTAGAATTCGTATCCGCTCGAGATGGTTATACGCTAAAAAAATAAAGGCATTTGGAAAGGTTTTGAAGATGTCCCTAAAAATGTTGACCAGGGTAACCTTATAAAGTGTTCTTTCAATATGAGCCCGTTTTCGAGATATTGGTCAAAATGTCAACCAGGAGGGGCACTCAATCAAATGAAAGGTGTTGACAAATGATTTAACATGTTTTAGCTATTTTCCCATATAAAACGAGGGTTTTTAGATATTAACCAAAACGTGGACCAAAATTGGAGCTAGAAGGTTTTTGTGAGCAAATGGGTCTAAAATGAAAGGTCTGCATGAGAGTTTTAAAATGGAGTAATTTTAAGTCCTTTTGGGATTGGGATTGAGAAAGGGATAGGTATATGGATGACAATTAAAAAGCAATATGAAAAGACAAAAGCATATGAAGAGGATGGACGGAGAGAAAGATGTGGAGCTGAAATTAGGAGGGCGACTCACATATTTTAAATGCAAACAAGTTAATGTTTGGGCAGGACAACGTCTGCCGGGTCTGCTAGTACTCTATACTTTCCATTTCGAATTTCCAATCATTTTCACTTCCATTTTGTTTCAGATCGCAAAAAGGATTTGGTTAAGCTGCAGGCCGGCGAATATGTATCTCTGGGGAAAGTTGAGTCCGAATTAAAAACTTGCCCAATTGTGGAGAATATCTGTATTTATGGTGATCCGTCGAAGCAATTTACAGTGGCATTGCTAGTGCCCAATCAGAAACATCTTGAAGAATTAGCGGAACGTAATGGTATACATGGTAAAACATTTGAAGAATTATGCGCTTCAGCGGCTATAGAAAAAGCAGTTATTAAGGAAATCTCCGAACATGCTAAAAAGTGTAAGTACAACAGCAGACATTTAAAATATGTTTAGAGTAATAACACTTTTAATTTCTATATAAACGCAGGCAAGTTACAAAAGTATGAAGTACCCGCAGCTATTACGCTATGCAAAGAGGTTTGGTCACCGGATATGGGTCTCGTTACGGCTGCTTTCAAATTGAAACGCAAGGAAATTCAAGATAAATATCAGCATGACATTAATCGCATGTACGCTTCATGAAAGTCAATGTATTGATTGATTGTTGATGACGTAGTAGAAAACTAAAAGTGTACATTTTCCGGTGCGCATGCGTAACTTTTTGAAAAAGAAACAAATTTAAAAATTTTGCAAACTGAATGAAGAAAAGAAAACAGTTTTATATTAAACTATTTGGCCGTTGATTGGCTGCGGAAAATTGTACAATTTAGATTAGAAAAAAGGACTAAGTGACTAAGGTAAAAAAGGCAAACCATATAGAAGTTAGTTAAAGCGTTTATGTTGCAAAAAATGATAATTAACAGCAAAAAGGAAATCTTTCCATAAGGTTCTCACAGAACATACTTTTTTAACTGTAATTATTAGCATATATAAATAAGTTTTTTTTTTGTAAATTATAATTATTAAATATAATGGAAGTTGTAATGTGTTGTTTAGGTGCGTTATTACGTTTATATTTATATTGTGTAATGAGTTAGACAAAAAAACGTTACTATTTCAATGCTGATTTAATTAATTATTAATTAATATATGAAATTACTTTGCGCCTAGAGAATATTTTTGATTAATACACAAAAAAAAAGATAAAAGTGACAAGTGCAACGACGAATTGGCGCTTCCAATTTTGAAATGGAAGTGAGTAAAATATAGCAGAAATGAAATACAAATTAAGATATAGGATGTGCTATAGAGTAGCACATTGAATTTGACGCTTGTGTAATCTTAGCGTCTGTTTAGTTGTAAGTTAACTTTAATAAGAAGACTAGTTAAAATTCTACTTTTTTTGCAAACATTAAAACTAATATACTGCATATTGAGTTAATGCAAAATAAAAAATAAATACAATTTAAAAATCAATAATAAATATAATTAAAATTATGTAAAATCAAAAATATAAATACAAAATACTTGAGATATTATACACAGTCGGAGATGTGGCATGAAGCGTTCGTGCAGGAAATGCACTCAAAGTTTGTTTGGCTGATTAACGTATTTAAAATGAGTTTTTTAGGATTATTTTTCATTAGAAAAGCAAAACAAAAAAATATTTTTGCTAACTACTAAGCACTACATGTACTTGTAAATACTTATTCATAAAAATGTGTATGTGTACAGGTAAAAACAAATAGTAAACAATAAAGTCAAATAAAGTAAACAAAATAAAATAAAATTTGTTTAAGTGTTGATTGCTCAAAAAGAATATGTATTGAGCTGTTTTCTTCCGTCGCACGCATTTGCGCTACTTTTCCCTTTGCACAAGCTATGTAAAGTAAGCCAAATCCATAGATCTAGAATCGGGCGGTAAAAATCAAAATTTGTAAATGAAAGTATAATTGTTATTTAAAATTACTTTTATTTAACATGTATTCACTGCTTAATACATACATACATTTTTTGCGTACCTATATATGTACATGTAACTTAAAATACTTTATTTAGTATACACTTTTTTTACGTTTTCCTTATTAAGTGAAATGCGCTTAAATAGAGAGTTTGCAAAAAAAAGCACCTGAAATTCATGGAATATTATCGACAGTATTCATCTCATCCAATATACGTGCCGCCTCCTGTTTTAGTCTTATCAAAAGTTTAAGGCGTGTTATTTCATTATCTGCGCGCTCTTCCAAGTTTTGACAATGTCGAATTTCATTTTTCAAATCTATATTACTTATTCTTGGGGTTTGTGTGGCAATGTTGGTGTGCGTCGAATGTTTTAGTTTCTCACTAGGATACGCATATTGATTTAAAGTATCCGCATTAACAAACATATTTTCATCAAAATGTTTATTACAAATATACAACGTTTTATGCCAGTTATGATTTAAATCCAAACCGATTTGAAGAAACCAAAAGTGACGACGTAACATAGCTTCCGCGCGTGTGGGAAAAGCGAATAAATTTTTAAAATTTTCACATTGCATTACACATGCCAAGACATCAGCCGATGGTTCAGTGGGATCTTGAGAAGTTATATTGTGTGATGATTCATGCGAAATAGAATTTTCAGTGCCAGCTTTTTCTGGAAAGTCTTTTGTCACATAATTATTTTTTTGATCATTTGGCTGGTCACTTGGCAAACTTTTTGGCTGCTTGTGCTTCAAATTATCGCTCAGTAAGCTTTCTGCTGGTACTTCGCTGAACTTTTCTTTTTGTAAGCTTTCTATCTGTTGCTCTCTTAAATCATTGCTGAGTATACTCTTGGCTTGTAGCTCGTTAATGTCATCTTTGGCCTCTACTCCTCTCATAGCATTCAGTCGATCGCCGTCATCAAGCAAGCTTTCGAATAGCTGTTCGGTTAGGTCATCGTTAAGCAATATTTCGTCCACTTGTTGCTCGTTCATATCATCATTATGTAATCTATTGGCTTTTTGTAGCGAATCATCATCGCGCAAATTTTTACATTGCTGTGTGCTGAGTGGTTTTACTATCATTGCTTTTGAGCTACACTTTTCAGTAGCTGCAACGCTTGCTGAAGCTGCTTTTTGCGAACTTTCAAAACCATATCTGGTTGCTAAAGCTAGAGGGTCCTTTGTTATCGTGTCCGGTGTTATATTACTTTCGCTTGCATTTCTCTTAATTGGCAAAACATCTGCTTTGACGATTATGGGTCTTTTTCCGGGCTTAGCTTTCGTCGCGGCTAATAATCTATATTTTTCAGTAACATATATTGGCTTTGACTTGCTTTTACCAGCAAATACCTTTGTTATCGCTACAGATTTCGTTGTTGCACACTCTTTTTTTACTACTTTTGAGCCTCCTTTTTCACTTACTGTTTTCAAGCTTGTTATGTTGATGTTTGAGCCTGCTCTGTTACTCAGCGCTGCAGTAGATTGAATTGTTTTGATTAATTCGCGCGCTTTCTCTGCTGAATTAACGTTTTGCTTTTCCAATTCAATATTATGATTCACCAAATGAAACTTTCCCCCTAATTTAACAAGCACTACGGGCTTTTTGGGATCCTTATTAGCTTCCTGATTGTCAAGTAGAAGGCCAGCTTCAACAGGTTTATTCTCAACCTTATTGTCGTGTATCATACTTTCTCCAGACTTTTCAAGTTCAGCGCAACTTACATCAGTTATTTTTGGTGCGTTTCCTTCAGCTTCATTTAAAATTTTGCTTACAGCTTTTGACATATCCGAATTGTGTTGTGGTTTTTCGATTATTTCACGTACTTGCTGCCAACTAGTACCGCTGAGTATTGCATCTACTAACATATCATCGGATCCATCCTCACCAGTTCCTGCATCTTTTTGCTTATTTTTTACTAAATCTACAACTTGCTGCCAACTTGTACTATAAGCGACAGAGCTTGTACGCTCATCGAGTGGTTTTGCATTGAGTAATTTTGTGATATTGCTTGTTACTTTATTATCTGTAAACGGTGTCGTAGGTTGAGCAAGTGTTCTGCATTCCACAATTTTAATATTTGTGCTTTTTATTGCTGATGATGACGACATTTCTGCAGCTGTTTGGGTTTTGGGTACTTCAGTTGAATTGCTTTCAGCTAATTTTTGTAAACCTGTATCTTCTTCACTGTCAACATTTTCACTGGAAACATCTTTGGTGACGTGTTTAACTATTCTATAAGTGCGGTTTGTAATCGCATTCGTGTGCTTTAAGGGCACAATACTACTCTTTGGATAGCGCTCAGGTTGTGTTGGTATGCTATTATTGATCTTCGTTGTCGTATTCGTCTTGCGGCTGGTTAGAGCGTAACATTTTTTCAGCAGCGTTTCCAATGAGTCTTTTTCTCCTATTTCTATATTTTGTTTTTCTTCAAAAATATTGTCATCAGCCGCGTTTTTCCCCTCATCACTTTGATCATGCTGACTATTTCCTAATTTTAATCCTGAACGATTATTTGATGTAAATTTTAACCTTTTTCTTTCATCTGTTCTCTCCTTTCCAATTGGCGTATGTAAGCGCTTACATGAGCGTGGCTGCGCCAAATGGTTAAGGTAAGAAGTAGTAAAATCATTTTCTGTATTTTTTTTCGCTATAGCACTCTTATTCGCATCAATTACATAATGCTCTAAAATTGTCGGCTTGTCTGCTTCAAGCGTATTTAAATCTATATCAGCAGCACTCGTCTTCTCACAATAACTCATATTCTCATTGTTTTCGTAGCTATCCTTTTGAGTGCAAATATCGCTGATTGGTTTTTGCTGTGCGAAATAGTTCCAGCTCTCATTGTTTTCAAAATCATCTAAAAATTCCTCTATTGGCGTTAGACTTCTTGTTGGTATAGTCTCGTTTGGAATGTACCCGTCACCACCATGTTCAAATTGATCATAATATTCATCATATGCATTGTCGCCATCTTCATAGCATTCCTTTTGTTCCTCATCTTCTTCATAATCCCGCTTTTCTATACGATACACCTGCAATTCTAATTTCGGTTCAATTGGTTCTATCCAATCGAGTGGCGTTTGATTTTCAAGATCTAATGGATCTTCTGCTTTTAAAACTTTGCTTAACGATTCAATATAACCATGACTGATGGGTACAAATACACCAAGGGTATTCATTTTAACATAACTCACTGGTGATGGTTCATCTGTTTTTATTACCGTTGCATTCAAACCATGTAGTATATTACTTTCCTTTATAACAGATATCTTGGGTGGGCCAGTTGGGATGTACGGCTTTGTTGGGTTGCCTGCACTTTGTGAATGTTTCCACCTCTCTCTTTGTAATAGTATTGTCTTTTCTATTTGTTCTCTAAGGTTAGCTCGTTCTTTTTCTGTTATTTCTCTGTATTTTTGTATTGATCCTTGTTCCAATAATCCTCTATATGGTCTAACATTTATATCTGGCATGGCAGATGATATCAAATATCGATCACTGCGCATTTCATCGCTGAAATGACGGTCGCACGCATATATGTCATGATTGTAAAAATCAGGATCACGTCCAAACTTTAAAAGCCACATTCTACGCCTAGAACAAAGTAAATTATTTTTTTTAAATAGTTTTAACGATATGAAGTTATCAATATTTTATCCAATTGAATTTTGTGTTTATTTTGCCTGGACTTGGCGGTATTATGCGGACATCACCTTTAACACTCGACAGTTCGTAAGTAAGAAACGTGAATAGAACGGACAGAACTCAGATCCAGAGTGTAGCAGCTCGAACTCTTATTTATTCTGACTTGACCCGGACGTTACAAACAAATTTCTAAGTTTCTATTTCATACACAACTAAATATCGACTTACCTTTCGTAATCAGTTTCAACCGAGGGAAAGCTATATTTTCTTTTGTAGTCTGTACAGTTTTGTAAGCATGTTGTCTGCGCTTCCATATCTTCTGGTATTGAGTCCTGTAGTGGTAATGGTAAATTTTTATTTGGAAATACTGTTGAAGAATCCCTTGATGGGTCAACCATGTCTTCATCAAAATGTCGATCGCAAATATATATGTTATTGCTTTTATAAACATTATGATCCAAACCAAGTAAAAAGAACCATTTTTTACGACGCTCAAAATCTCTTGATTTCGGTGGCACCCTATATAGGACACGCATATCTTTACATTTCAATAAGCATTTTGGTGTAGGTAGAAGTTGGTTTGCTCTTGATCTTACATCGTTATTGTTTTCAATTACAATAACGTCCTCGCCTTCGACAACGTCATTTACCGGCTGACATACTGCCATATCATATTGCATTCTAGCAGTTTGAATGGGCAGAGCTCGTCGCAATTCCAGTTCCATATAATAATTTTTGACAGGAAGTGCAGATTTAAATTCATATGGTTTGTTTGGATCGTACGGTCGTAAATTTTGGTCTGGATAACTTGTTTTATGTAGTTTGATACCTAGTCGCATACGAGAACTAAAGTGACGATGACAAGCGAACAAACGCTTTGTTTTGCCAGTATAAGGATATTTTGAAAATTGTTTCAGCCATAAGTCACGTCTGAAAGAAAGACGTTTACGGAATAAGTATAAATAGTTAATTGGTTTCGAATAACACAATATACATATGTACAGATTGCTTAAAACATATGTAAGCGTTTATGGAACCTATATCAAGTCTTTACGCCAATGTTGCCCACTTAAGCCTTCTTTATGCTATTTGTCAGTTTAGCCCTACCAGGTGCGGCTCCTTCCGTAGATCAACTATCGAGTTGCACGTCATTACCTTTGTGCGGTTTAGTCGTATCTTATGACCGGTATGCCTATCTCGGTAATATTCTAAGCCCCTGACCCGCAGGTGCAGTTAACAGTGCTTTGCCTAGTGGGTATGATCACTCCAACACCAAACCAACATTGTTGAAACTATTTGTTTCCTTGGACTCCGGTTAGAATAGGATGGCGACTCTCAAAGGCATGACAATAACAACAACAGGATTTGCGCCATTGACAGTGCTTAGACTAGCTGCAGTGGGAATCAATAGCTATGTATAAACGACAGGTGTTCTGGTTTGTTCGGAAATGTTCAAAGGAAAAGCCAATTATAATTTTAGGTCCTGTTTTAAGTACTTACCTCTCTTGCTCTCTCTCAGACGGAAAATCATGAACAGTTCCCGTATACGGGGGACAACCGGCAATGCACACACGAACATGAGGCATCTTTAATGAGTTTTTATCATATGATACGATTTATTATAGAGAAATTGATGTTTTTAATAAATATGATATTATTTCGCACGGGAGATTTTGATGTATTTATGAATTTTTTATTACAGATAACATATGTTTTGGTTAAATGGTGCTGCCACCCGTTATTTATAAGCGATGTGTTCCGATGCCAATTTATCCGATTTTTGTTGCCAATAACTAGCAAAAATTCTGATTCGGGAAAATCAGAAATGACAATAAAAAAAGCTTTTCATTCTTTCTACTCATAAGGAATTTACACCGGAAGTTCATGCGAGCCATTATTCATCCCAAATGTTCACTTATGCGCTATTTCACTTCCGTTATTGAAAAATCTGCATATTAATTTACACATATCTGGCACCTCCTATTACTCGCTGACAATTCAACTAGTAGCAAACCGCCATTTTTGTTCATAAGTGATTCGGCCAAAATAAGAGGCAGTAATTTCCGTGTTTATATTCTAGACGGCTAAAATATATTTAAAATATGCAACGCCGGTGAGACATATCGTTCAGTGCGAAGCGTATTTAATTGTTTAAAGTGAGAAATTATAAGCAAACCGGGTAAATTCGGAAGCTTCCTTACATAAAATTTTGCAAATCCTCGCCGACGATTCAACTAGAGCAAACCGCCATTTTTATCATAAGTGATTCGGCCAAAATAAGAGGCAGTTTATTTGAAGATTTAATTTCCGTGTTATATATTCTAGACGGCTAAAATATATTTAAAATAGGTATGCAACGCCGGTGAGACATATCGTTCAGTGCGAAGCGTATTTAATTCTTTAAAGTGAGAAATTATAAGCAAATCGGGTAAATTTTGGAAGTTTCCTTACATAAAATTTTGCAAATCCTCGCCGAAGATTCAACTAGTCGGAAACCGCCATTTTTGCTCATAAGTGATTCGGCCAAAATAAAAGGCAGTTTATTTGAAGGTTTTGTGTTAAATATTTTAGACGGCTAAAATATTTAAAATATGCAGTGCGGGTGATACCTATCGTTCAGTGCGAAGCGTATTTAATTCTTTAAAGTGAGAAATTATAAGCAAATCGGGTAAGTTTTGGAAGCTTCCTTACATCCTCCACAAAAAAAAAATTCGCAGGCCCGGCGCACCATGGAAATATTTCCCCGGATTTCAATGGACAAAGTAGTTATCATCTTACCTAGTAAACTATTTTTATTTCATATTTTATAATAATTATCATTCTACAACTATTGCCTTAATTTGTTTTGGTTATTCCCTTTAGTTTATCTGCCACGACATTGGTAGGTGTCAACAATCTCGCTGCTCCCCTCAGTGATGTGATCTCCGCAGATTTCTTCTTTATATTCGATCGTAATAATGACATTTTTCTTTGTAGTGCGACAAAGCTTTCCTCTGCCTGAGTATATGCGTCACGTGTGGCAGCCTCATTGGGGTCAATGATGCCTTGTTGTATGTCTTCCACCCTCTTAATTAAACTTTTAACAGCTTTTTCAGCGACTAATGGCTCTTTGGACTTTTCATCGCTTAAAGTAGTAAAATTTTTGGCTGTCATTATATACAATGAAAGTGATTTTAGATATGACGGCGAAAGTATCGGCACAGTTGCTAAGTTTGAGGGATTCATTTTATAAATATGCTCAATAGGATCAGCAGATGTATTAGTAATTTTTGGTTTATCATCTACGCTCTTCGAAGATGAATAGTTGCGTGGAATGAATATCGAGGAAATAACAGATTTATTACCATCGTGATTTCTTTTTATAAATGACTGAGATTTTGGTTGTGCAGCCATGCTATTCGTAGACTCCACAGTTCCTGATCCCTGACTCGATAATGAAGGTTTTGCTTGACTTGGCTTTTCTGAAGTGCACGAATTAGTTGTTACAGATAGTTGTTTATTCATTTCCATTGAATTCGTGGCACTCGATACCGTTAAAATTGTTGTAGGCAGCTTTGATATTTTTATGTCTGTAGCGGTGATAGGTATCTTTGAAGATGCTGTACAGCTGACGGAAGGAATAGCTGGAAGTATATTGAGCTGTGTAGCGGTCTCAGACGCAGTACAATTTGCCAGAGTATCACTATCTTCCGCAGCTTTAACATCGGACGTCAAATTGGAAAGTGAGTCATTCTCAGAGAGAGAGGCTTTTGCAGTATGTTTTATTTCACTTTCAACTGGTGTTATTGAAGATTTTGTGCTTGGAGAAACCTGTGTCCTAGTGCTGGAGATCTTTTCGGATATTGCTGATTTGACTTCTGCATGGTCACTTTCATTTACTCCTGCTGAGTTTGATCCCGTGTTCGATGTTATGGATGTGGCAACAGGGTCACTATCTTCCAGTGAAGACAATTGAGATGTAGCAAGTAACACAGTGGGTAAATCGGTTGTAGCTTTAGTCGCTGCTGAAGTTTTTGTTTCCATGGAATTGAGTGAGTCAGAATTAGAGTTCTGCATTGATTGAGGAGCCACCGTAGCAAGTATAGGGGAGGGTAGTACACTTTTTGCAACTACAGCATTGTTTATGTCAGTTTCTTCTGCTGATATTGGGGTCGGCGTCAAAAGTTCCATTGTGTTGGATCCCGTGTTCGGCATTAACACTGTGCTAATAGAGTCACTATCTTCAAGGGACCCTAATTGAGATGTCTCAGTAGCAAGTAACACAGAAGGCAAATCAGTTGTTGTAAGCGTTGACTTATCTGCCACCGAAGTATTTGTTGTCATGGAATCGAGTGAGTCAGAGTTACAGTCATGCAGTGATGGAGATGCAACCGTACTAAGTAAAGGGGATGGCAGCGCAGTTGCTGCAGCAACAGTAGCATTAGCCAAATCCGAAGTTTGCACTGGTTGAGATGTTACTGCAACAAGCAACTGAGAAGGTAGTGCAACAGTGGTTGTTGTAGCCTTATCTACTACCGAAGTATTTGTGGTTGTGGAATCGAGTGAATCAGAGTTAGAGTCTATAGTTGTTTTTGTTATTGTTGTGATACAAATTGTATCTCTTTCTGTTAATGAGGGCTTTGAAGCAACAGGTGAAATTGAGCTAGATAAAGGCGTTGCATCTTTAATATTTCCGATTTCTACTTCCCATGCAGTCGTGAGCATTGCACTTCTTTTTCGTGGCGGCGAATTTTCATAAGCTTCAACAGACAGTTTTCTTTTCACAGGAATATTACATTTACTCTCTGCACTCACTATATCTGCCGCCTTACATCCTGATGATACATCTCGTATTAATGTTTCCTTGGCATCACTTTTGCTCGTTTCTTTATTGGGCTTCAAAACCTCCGGTGTATCCAAATTGGTTCCGCTCATGGTAACTTCAATCTGAAAATGAAACTTCTTATATCAATGGAAATACACTCTCATTTAACAAACTAACATTTCGAATGCGTTCACTTTT
The DNA here is from genome assembly GCA_951509765.1 of Sphenella marginata. Taxonomy (NCBI): domain Eukaryota; kingdom Metazoa; phylum Arthropoda; class Insecta; order Diptera; family Tephritidae; genus Sphenella; species Sphenella marginata. Next base: position 64,430,248 of record OX608083.1, read on the forward strand.
TGTTATTTAAATTAACGACAGGAACTAATTATCTTCTAAAACACCAGGTGCCGTGATAAAAAAATGCAAAATTTCCAATTTTTCAGCGACTTCGTTTTTTCTGTAAACAAATAAAATTGTAAAAATAGGAACAGCTGATTTGTCCCACCGGGGATGCCAGAAAATTGAAATTCATACAAGACGCTGCTGCTCGATGCATCAGATCATTCATATTAATGCTACAAATCTGATTACCTTTCAGATGACGGCTCATATGATGGGCAGCAAGATTTGCCGTGGACTGAAAGTATTTGATTTGGTAACATTGTGCGCCGCTAGGCAATTGCGCCGTCAACGCAAGCGGCAGGTATTTCCCTGGAAAAATATATTCTGGTAAAATTATATAACGACGACAGACGAATGCAAGTAGGTGTGACGACGAGTGCACTAACACTTAAAAATTCTCAGTCCACAGCAACTCTGTAAAAAGCGATGGAGTATCGGAGTACGGAGTACAACACTTATCCTCATTAATTGTAAACTATGGTCCAACTTATAGGGCGATGCCCGGTGATTGGATCATCTAATCCATCTCCTACTTTGAAAATGCGGTACTGGTGCAGTTTAGGGGGCCCACCCAAAACTTGACCAAAAAAGCCGAGTGAGGTGTCAAAAGACGCGTATTCACGTCTAGATTTAGAATCTGAAATGAGATTTTTGTTTTTTTCAAACGTTCAAAAGTTATTTGCAGTTAAAGTTCACAATTTTCTGTCATTTTCATGTGGTTGTTGTAATGGCATATTAGGCTGAACCAAAAAAGTGAAAAAGAGTGGAAACGTGGGACGCGGAAGGACATCACCGTGGCGGTAGCCACGGCTATGGCACACACCCGGAGTTGGGATGGCGTAGCCCAGGGTTATTTTTTTGAAGCGCGGCCGAAGGCCGCCTACGCGGAAAGGTGTTCTGTACATAAAAAACATGGATCACGCCTCATAACTTTTGAACGGTTGAAAAAAACAAAAATCTCATTTCAGATTCTAAATCTAGACGTAAATACGCGTCTTTTGACACCCCACTCGACTTTTTTGGTCTAGTTTTGGGTGGGCCCCCTAAACTGCACCATTACCGAAAATGCTGCCAAAAGATTACTCTATTACTTGAGGACCACCTACTCCCTCTCTCACTATGCTGTTGAATCCATCGAGGACACGGATTATAATTCCAGAGACCGGTACCCTGCCATCCATTGACCTTGTACTTTTGAGGCTTCTTCTTGTTCATATTTCGCAGTACAAGTCGCTTCAGCGCACCCCTACCGTTCACGTTAAACAGCGTTTCCATCTCGAACGGCCGATCATAGCTCCTTTGCGCTCCGGAATAGGTCAGTCCGAGCATCAGTCCCCTCTTTCTTCTCTGTCCCCCTTAGTTAGACTTAACTATTGTTAGTTAAACTTAACGATTGTCAGTAACATTTGTGGGTCTCTTTCGCACTATTTCTATACTGGAATATTTTAGTACTACAACGAATAATTGACATCTTAAAAGTACCAGTTGCTTATACTATTATGGACTTTGTGCTCCTACCAGTTGTGAACTACCTTGCAACTGAATGATTTACCAGCAGGGTATTTGCGCCGGGAACACTAATGTAACTAATAAATTTTCCAAATTGCATTCGACATACGCGTTGGGTGTCATAATTCAGGCTTCACTTGCCGTTTCATGACCCGAGCGCGACTTATGACTATAAGAAGAAAATTTATAGGATACTTTTCCAAATACTTGCGTACAGGAGTGTGCGTGTGTGTTCGTTTCCAATGTGTGAAAATTATGCTGTTGCTTTCAAAACATCTCAAAAGAAAAAGAGGAAGAATAATAAAACAGTTAGCACATAACCAACGGTCTCTAACATGTGATATATTCATATGTTTGTGAAATAGTGAAGTGCCCATTTTTGCGACAATTTATAATCAAATAAAAGGGAGTGAAAGCAAAGCCCTTGAAAACAAACTGGAGTCCTTTAAAGAAAAGGTGTGAGACTGTAAAAAAGGTCGAAGAGCAGTTGAAAAAGATCATTAAAGTATTTATTAGCAAGTAGATAATAAATGTAATATTCTGCGGCGTTTATGGCGATGAAATTCATTGAGCTAAAATACGAAAATGATACAGAAACTTAAACTTAAAAGAGAAAATCCCGAAGTTTTTGTTAATGGTTTCGCATATATCAGCAGTGGAATAAATTACGTATGTATATATACGATTTGATAAAGGAAAATTATGTCTTTATGACGAGAAAGTCACTACTGACCCGATTGCTTTGGGATCGAGTGCACTTGATTCGGTGACAGGTAACAAGGTAAGCGGATATAATGTCAATTGACTTCCTTTCGCATCGCCGTCAGTTGACACTATTTCGCTTTTAAATTCCTCGGGACAATTGTTGAGTTGTTTTGCTTCTACCACTTTCGTACATAACTATATCGGGGTCAAGGGCTGGTAACATCGATGAGATTAAAATTGGTATATCTCAAGCCGACTCCACAGAACTTGATCGGCACACCAACCCTTCACCTTGGTAGACGCAACCTAACCTGCCCTAATACATATATACTCATTGCATTCACATACAAATATCTTTAAGACGGCGTAACAGCGCGGCTTATTTGATTTTTGTCGAAGCCACATAAGTCAGATGTGAAGTATGCGAAATATTTTTACGTTTGTGCGAATGTACTGAATAAGCTTCAATAAAATTTGACTTATTGGCTGCTTTAGAATTTACAGCTTTTTTTATGAGATTGAATAGCTGAGGTAATGCAGTTGGCACGAGTAGATGGAATTTAAAATGGAGTTCATTGCTAATCAGCTTACTTAACTAAATCATAGAAAATGGGCTTACAAGATTTGCCATTTTAGGAAGTAACTTTGTTAAGTGTGCATAAAAGGGATGGCAACAGTTGAATGCATAGAATGTGAAGGGAAACTGGAGATGGGTGGTTAAAGAAAGTGAGAGGCAGGTAGAGATAAAGGTCGATGGAAATGCAGTAGGTAGTTGTTAGGGGAGCGGTAAGGGCAAAGCTAGAGGTGGAGACGGAGATAAAGGTGGATATAGAGGTAGCATCAGGGGGAGTGGTAAAAAAAAGTCCCGTAAGAAATTAAGTAAGTTGACTAGGAAAAACTTTTGAGGATATGAGTACGAATTTGTTCTTGAGATTTTATTTTAAACCAAAGGCTTATTTGACTTTGGGTTACCCCTTCAGAGGTGCGACTTGCCTTTATAGAAGAAGAGTCAATGAGTTTAAAAAAAATGACAATAGTACACGCTCCAACAAATTGGAAGTAGTCGTATGCTAATTTGCAACTCATGCAGGATTTACCACAGACCTAAACATACATTAACCGCATCTTTAAATTAAGAATCATAACGATCTGAGTTTGAAAGCCTTTCAGACTAACATTGGTTTTGAAATATTAAACCACTTCAGTTGAGAAATAATAACGGGATTAAAAACTGAACAACTACCCCTTTTGTTTACAAAATAAATTCCCTGCTTGGGGTAATAACTTTTTGTGACAGCCACTTAAACGGTTATTTTGTGACCAAAAGCACTTTTCACAAGAACACTCTCAGAAAGCTCAACATCACACTCAACATGCTCACACGCTTCTCTCGAAAAGCTCAGCGCTCTCTTTGAAACGGTACTAACGAGCACTCTAAGGATATGCAACTCGTTTGTATCACAATTAAAATTTTGCTCAAATACTGTTTGAAATTTTGTGTGGACAACATGCTCTTTGCCAGTACGCAACAATGACAGCAACGAAAGGACCTTCGGAGCTAACGCTTGCGGCTGTTGTGCACACACACATACATGTAGCAGGAAGTAAACAATGCATGAGCCATGCGATAGTAAATTGGCATCCATTGATTGAATTGTTATTGTTTTTCAATGTTATGTTGGGCAATGCGCTGTTTTTGTTTTGGTTTCCTCTTTGTTTTCGTGTTTTCGTTAACGTTGTGCCACAGAAAAATTGCTGATGGACGTTTGATGTTTTGAGGCTGTTATTGTTGTATGTGTAATTTATTTACTCCACTACAGTCTGCCTTTAACGAGAATTGGTTGCCCTTGAAGAAGCCTACGGAGTTGTGCTCTGCGTTCTAGGGATTTTCGGTACAAATCATAGTTGCAGTTTTCAAGTTTTTTTAGCCAGGACGTTGGCTGAAACCGCACAGTGCCACACATAACATCAATTCTGTTTTGTTTGTTGGTATACTTCTTTCATTTTCTCCTCCCATCCCATTTATTTCAAATTTAGTTTTTTTTTCACTTAATTTTCTCTCTCTTCTTTCTACTTCACTTTTACTTTCTAGTTTTGCTAGGTTTTTGGCTCCTTATCATTTTGTTTATTTCCTTCCTTTTTCAATCGTGGTATTCTTTTTTCCTTTTGTGTTTTTGTATCCTTATATTTTAAAATTTTCTTTTCAATATTTTGGTTTTCTTTTTCCTTTTCACTTCTTTTATTTTCTGTTCTTTTTATTTTTACCTTTTCCTTACATATATATTTGTTTGCCTTCCTCTTCTTTTTCGTTGTATTTTGCTTCTTTTTCTTTTTATTTATCTTTTTCCCTTTCCTTTTATTTCACTTTTTATTTCTTTTCTTTTTTTCCTTTTTTTTAATTTTCTATTTCTAAATTTTTTCCTTTTTATTTTTATTTTTCTTCTTATTCTTCCTTTTCTTTTTGTATTTATATTTATTTTTATATGTAATTTAAAATTTTTTATTTCCTTCTTCTTTTTGCTTTTATTTCCCTTTTTATTTTTATTTTTCGGTTTCTTTTTATTTTCCTTTTTGTTTATCTTTTTCGTTTATTTAACATCTGCTCTTGCCTTCCCTTTCTTCACTCATTTCTTCTTTCTTCGTCTTATTCTCACTTCTTCTCTTTATATTTTTACCTTTTCTATTTATTTAGGTTCGTTCCGTCTTTCGCTTCGAATTAATTTGTTCCCCCACCTATTCGCCTGAAAAAAGGCTTAGATATTCTCCTGGTAGTTTTTCTTTTTAATTTTTTCTGAGGTTTTTGCGCCGTCTGTGCACCACACTAGTGGCTTACCCTGGTGGAATTTTTCCAGTTTAAAGGCATCTCCAGTAGTCTTGTCTACCAGTTTTGTTTTACCTCTTTTCAAAAGTTTACGATCTTAGCCTTTCTTTACTTTGTTAGTTGGCAGATGGGTAGCTGAATTTTAAGGTTTACTGTCCGAGTGGACGAGATATCGTATAGCACCCGTGATGCACACACATGCCGGGATGCCCGGTATATCGCCTCATATTCTATCGTGCGTCTTTTTTTAATACTCTCGTTGCGCTAAGACTAAGTCCAAGAGTTTTTAAAGTTTAAATACTACGACTCATTGAGAAGTTACGTAAAAATCGATGCCCCGAGTCCGATATCTATTTATTTTTTATACAGAAAGGAAATGAAAGACAGTAACATAAACGTAAAAATACCACAGCTACAACCGAAAAAGAAGCAGAAAAAGCCAATATAAAAATCCACATCATAAAACGCTAATTCAACAGAACTATTTTTTTGTTGTATACAAAAGTATTTCTATGCCATTAAATTTAGATTTTTCCTTTTGCGCGCTGTTGTTTCGAACTCTATCCAAATCCATATTTTTCGCATCCACACGTATGAAGCTAAGCAACTCACAAAAAAAAAACTACAAAAGCGCACAACCCTGCGCCACACCACACCCGCACCACACTTCACCCGCGCTATCATTTTTCGCTTAAGTTAAGCACAATTTCTTGCTCCACACCCGAGAGCGCGCTTCTTACCAAACCAGCCGTTTTAGCTGTTTCTATTGAGTTCAATAAAGCGCTGCGCTTGCACTATTTGCATTCGTTGACCATGACCTGAAAATGTGCTGCTATGCGCTGCCACTGTTTGATGCAATGGACGCGCATTGCCATTGTGAGCTCAATACAAAGCGTTTACATAAATTGTATATATGTATGTGTGTGTGTGCATGTATGTGTATGCGTCATAATAGCAATATGGCAGTTAGAAAGCCTAAGAGCACTTTTTGTATACATACACAATGCTCGCAGCAAACCGCATTTGAAGGTCTAAAAGGTGGGTACGCTAACTATCTGCACAGTTGTTAGCCCAACGCGTGAATGCGCCTACTATCCACTTCTCACACACATGCACTACACCGTTTCCCTTTAATAATCAGTTGACAATGAATGCTGGCATAAAATCGCATTCTCATTTCATTACCATGACGCGCCACGTTCGAGCGCGCGCATACCACCCAGAAGGGGACATGTGGGAGTTGAAAGCGCGCGCTCCCCCATTTTTGCTATGCTTAGGCGCACGTCTCAATCAACCAAGTCCTCAATCAACGCCATAATTGCATTCAAGTGTTTGCTAGAGAAATGTAAGCCTGCCGCGCTTTACTGAGTGGTGGCGGGTGAATATGTGTGCGTCTGTTTGTTTTGTAATTGTAGCGCCTCGTCATCATTGACGACCGTTCACAGCATTATTGTCACACACAGGTTTGCTCAACGATCTACGTATTCGTACACATATAGGCTAGTTTCTGTACGTTCTCAAGTGCAACGGTGCTTCGTTGATGACTTTCTCTTAGCAACCAAATGCAATTGAGTTCGTTGCTTTGGTAGGTTTCGCTGTTCAGCGCGCTAGTAATAGGAGAAACTATTCAGCCATGCACACGCGTCCATACGCGTAAGAAGCGAATTGTTTTGTTAGCGAGTTGGAACAGACTACCTTCATTAATTATGTTTGTAGTAGTTAATCAAAATACCATTCGCTTGATACCCACATTGCTATACATATCTGATTTGTTTTTTATTTTTATTTTCAGACAGATGGCAACTCGGTTGAAAACTTCTAGGTGACAAATCACATGTAAGACAGGTGAGATTGTAACACATAACCTATATGCAACGTTTCTAAGAAATGTCTCAAGATATTTTTGAGATAAATGCGGATATGCCCAAAAATAAATCTAGTGGGATTAAGTGGCAACTCCCTACCTTCAAATTTTTTTGGTTGAAAACGATGTGAAAAATCAAAAATAATCAAGAAAAACAAACATTTTTTTTGGAATATTTTTGATTATTTAAATTATGACTTGATTGCAATGAAAAAAAATTAAGAATAATATTAGAAGTGAAATAAAAAAGGGATCAAATATAATAAAAACAAATTATGACAAAAAAAAAAAAATGTATCAAAAAAAGTAATAAAGAAAAAAACAAAAGTAATCGGTTAAAATTAAAAATTGTCACAATAAAATTAACAGAAATTGTAAAAAGTAAAAAAAAAGTTGGCATTGTTTTCAGTTTTTAAATATTATTTTAAAATCGAAAATAAGAATAATCTTAAGTAAAAAAGTAGTCAAGAAAAATTGCGCTGAAACCGGCAATGCGATTTATTCATGGTATCAGCGCAACAAACTTTGCAGCAATAACCAGCCATTATTTCCATCACTTTGACGCAAGAAATTGTTGTCAATTTACCAACCAGCAAAATACATAGCAGGGTTGCTTTTTATTCCTGCGTCTACCTGTTTATTGTATCATGGATTCCATTAAAGCCAACTGTAGACTAAAAGGGCTAATCGCGGATCTCTCGGGGCTCTCTCTATATATTTATATACGAACGCATGTAAATACATATGTATGTATGTACTCGTATTGCCACATACAATAGCTTCGTAAATATTTGCTTTGTATAAGTAATCTAGAGAGTTAAGTAGTGGAGCAACCTGATGCAGGACCACGAAACAGGATAAATGTAACCCAAGAAGAAGACTCACTTTCAAAAGACTAAGGAATATAAACTAAAATACACACAAAAATACTTATATGAAGTACGTATGTGTGCAAGTGGGAAAGTAGTTGAAGTGCGTCCTTCGTTGCAATCTTTTAAAGCGAAATTTTCTTAACCTAACGAACACACATATACATATATGTATGTATGTGTATAGCAGCAGTAGGTAGTATATGGCTCAATTGAGTTCAAGTAACTTTCTCGACTTAAACAAGCACTTCGGTGTATAAATATGTATGTATGTATGTCATAGATATATGTATGTGTGTGTGGTTGTTCTAAGAAAATGACGTAACTTTAACTAGAATCAACTTTCCTTAGTTGGAAATATTATTCTTATAAAATACTTGACATACATCTAAACCAGCAAAGTAAAGCAAACAAATATTTATGCCTGAAAGTATACCTTATAAAATATTAAACCAATTTTAACGGATATACATACATACATACATATGCATATACCTAGGTTTCAATAAATATATGCCTTTGTAACTAAAAATGACCTCGGCGACATACTGACCGAGTACACAACTTTAAAATTTAAGTAAAAAGTAGAACAAAATTTCTTTAGCCTATCCGCAAGGCGCATTCTATTGTGTAAAAGTAAAATGGGGCTTAAACTTCAAACGAAATTAAAGCATAATTAAAACTAAGTGATGTTAGCTTAGTTTTTAAATTCATATCAACTGCGCCTAAAAGTATGCAAAGCATTTTAGATATGCAATTGTGTTTTCAGAAATCGAATTATTAATTTCTGATTCTTTAGTATATTCAAAAAAAAGGTCTTTTACAAGCGCATTCAGTGAATATAATAATTATAGAGAAATGTTAAAAACTAATAATGTATTGCATACTTTTGGACTTCAATGTTTTAAAGCAGTGTGTTTCACATATTTGTCACCAAGTAACAATGTTACCTTTCACCCTCTGTCCACACACTAAACAACATACTTTAAGCGTTTGCTATATTTTGCCTAAACGTACAAATTTGTTGTTCTCTGCATGTGCTACACATTTCATTATTAGTCCAATGACTAACAGCGGAGGTAAGTAACCTCAATGCCCCGGAAAGGGGTTCTCCTTTTTTCAACGACACATCGCTTTAAAACATTTGAGCGCTGGTGCAGTCGTGGCGGGTGACTTGTTAGCCCTAGGAGACAGCTCACACATACATACATACACTACTTGTAACGAGTTAAAGCTGTCATGCGTTCCATTGCATACTTCAAGGCGCAAAAGTACTTTTTCTACATAAAACTCATCAGCATAAAACCACAAACACTTTGTAGCGTAGTGGAGAGTGTAAACAGTACATAATGGTATGGAAAAGGAAAATATGTGGAAAGAAAAGTCAAAACAACCACGTAAAACAAGAACAACAATGAAAAATAACAAAAACAACTTCTCATATTATCTACTACTACGAGTACTATCCTTACTACGAGTACTTGAAACCACATTTGTCTGCTGCATCAATGGGCAGGCAGACGACTTCCGGTTAGTGTGGAGTGTGTAGCCTTGTAGGGAATGTCTGTTGTTATGAATGTGTAGACTTTTAGTGAGCTCGGACACAAGATTTTAATAAGGTCAAAGCCTAAGTGCAAGTAATTTGTACTTTATAAAATAAAACTATTTATTCTATTTTATTTTGATTCACTCTATTCTATTTTATTATACCTTTCATGAACATGAAATGGTATTATAACTTTGGTCCGATGTTTGTAAGTATGAGAAGAAGAAGAGATAGACCCACTATTAAGTATACCGAAATGATCAGGGCGATGAGGCGAGTTGATTTAGCCATGTCCGTCTGTCCGTCCGTCCGTCCGTCCGTCCGTCCGTCCGTCCGTCCGTCCGTCCGTCCGTCTGTTTGAACGCAAACTAGTCCCTCAGTTTTAGAGATATCTCGATGAAATTTTGCAAGCAGGCGCCATTTTGCATAGGATTAATCATTTGTCGGAACCAGCAAGATCGGACCGATACATGTCATAGCTCCCATACAATCGATTGTTCCGATAAATGGGTTTTGGCCTATAACTTTTGCAATTCAAAAGCTAGGAACGTAAAATTTTGCGTGTTTAGTACATATTGTATTTGTAACGTGTGTAGTGAAAATGACTCAGATCGGACCAACATGACATATAGGTCCCATATAATCGATAGTTTCGATAAATGGGTTTTGGGCTATCAATTTTGCAGTTTACGAGCTAGGAACGTTAAACTTTGCAAGTTTGCTACATATTATATATGTAACATATGTAGGCAAAATCAGCCAGATCGGACCAACATAACGTATAGCTCCCATACAATCGATTGTTCCGATAAGTGTGGTTTGGCAATCATGAAAGGTATAAAGCCTTCGGCACAGCCGAAGACAGCCCTTTCCTTACTTGTTTTTATTTTATTTTATTTTATTTTATTTTATTTTATTTTGTTTTATTTTGTTTTATTTTATTTTATTTTAGTTTATTTTAGTTTATTTAATTTAATTTAATTTAATTTAATTTAATTTAATTTAATTTAATTTAATTTAATTTAATTTAATTTAATTTAATTTAATTTAATTTAATTTAATTTAATTTAATTTAATTTAATTTAATTTAATTTAATTTAATTTAATTTAATTTTATTTTATTTTATTTTATTTAATTTAATTTAATTTTATTTTGTTTTATCCTGAACCAGAGACTTGTCTCACTGGCTATTGGGTACCCTGCAGGGTGCTGTCTGTTGTAGGAATGTGCCTCTATGTGTTTGTGTGTGTTTGCCTATAAGAAGACTCTTGCCAAGCAATGGGGTCAACTACTTCAACTAACGTCTACATATCTATTTGATGTATCAGTATACTGTTGCATGCTACATGTTGCACACTATACATGTCTGCTAAAACTGCAAACATACTTCGTATTGTCATTTGATTTGCCGTTAGCAAGCTATTGTTTGGACCCCTTTTCCTTATTTGCTATTAACTATGCTTTTCCGTATATGCCAGTTGTATATGTAAACATTGTTATTATCGTATGTGGCGTTGTCGTTGTTGCCGATTGTTATTGTTGTTGTTGTTGTTACTCCTAGTGCAAATATGGTTAGTATTGATAGTCATTGCTGGCTGTTTAGAGCTACTTTGATGGATTCATTACTGACATGTTTGTTGGCGTTGCGCTTCGCCTGCGGTTTATTTGATGAAGTTCGCATGCAACAAAGCAAAGGCTGGGTTGAAGGAAGAGACAAAAGCCACAAGTTGCAAAGAGCCACACAGTCTTAGCGGTAGTGGTTTTCACAACTCTCTGTATGTGGTTGTATTTGCCTTCAACTATTTTAGCGGTTGAATAGTCAATAGATACAATTGACGGAATCACATACATATGCACCCAGCAGGAAAATCAATACTTAGTTATAGAAATTTCTAGATCGATGCGAGAAGTAAAGCGCCTTATTTGGTACCACTTAGATCGTAGCAAGTTATATTCGCCATACACTTCAGACTTTCGAAACGCAATTCATATTCTCACTTTTCGCGCTTGGTGGCCAGCCTTACTCAGTGGCCAACTACATGCGTATTCAACGTTGAAGGAGTAACTGTATTTCCCATACGTAATTTCTTCTAATTTGCATTTAGATTGTGGCGTCGTTGTTCTAGTTAAATTTTTGCTCCCACTTTCTAGCTCCAATTTTCTGTTTTAACTTCATGGTAACTTAGTGAGAGAATTTTCTGCCGTTTTTTTTTTAAATTTAAAATTGCAGCGCGCTGTATGTGTGTGTGCTTGTTTGAAAACTTGTGAGGTTAACTCTTACTTTATAACATACATTTAGGCGCTATAGCGCTTCATTACGCGCGCCAAGTATAACAAGTACGGCTCTTCGTTTATTTATGAATGTGAATGGTGGTAACAAAGCAATGAATGCAAACGAAGAATATAGTAGGGATGTTGAGAAGGGAGTACTTTTATTTGTTGGGTCACATATACATACACATACATATGATTTTAAATTAATATAAATGTTAAAGGGCTTGGGAAATTAAAATAGAAAATTTATGAAAACGAAGTGAAAGCTGATTTTTTGTTGCTAGATAGGGCTGTTATTTAAGTTAGTTCATAAATATCGAAATAATATTATTAAAACTTCGAAAATAGTATCGAAAGTACTGAAATAATCCTAAAAATAATGAAATAATATTGAAAAAATCCCAAAATTAATCCCGAAAATAACTCAATAATATTCGAAAATAGTCCCGAAAATGCCGAAATAATATAGATTAAATTTAAAAAAATTCCCGAAAGTATTAAAATAAATACTAAAAAGAACCTTATAGAAAAATTCCGAAGTACCGAAATAATTTTGATTAAATTTCCAAAAAAAATGTCCCGAAAATACCGAAAAAATATTGATAAAGTTCCGAAATTAGTGACGAGAATACCGAATAAACATTCATGAAATTCCTGGAAGGCCGTAAATAGTCCACTAAATACCGAAATAATATTGATAAAGTACCGAAAATACCGAAATAACATTCATGAAATTTCTGGAAAAAATTCCGAAAATATAGAATAAATCATGATTCAATTTAAAAAAAGTCCCGAAAGTACTGAAATAAATTCTAAAATGGTCATTATAGAAGGCCGTAAATAGTCCCGAAAATACCGAAATAATATTGATAAGCAATAAAAATATTGAAAGAACACGGAAGAATTTTCTAAAACAGTCCCGAAAATGGAGAAATTATATTGATTAATTTTCGAAACTAGTCCCGATAGTACTGAAACGAATACAAAAATGATTCCTATATAAGACCGTAAATAGTAATAAAGTTCCGAAATTAGCGACAAAAGTACAGGAATAATATGATGAGATTCCCAAAACAGTCCCGAAAATATAAAAATTATAAATGACTAAATAATCCACAAACGTCAAAACACTGGACAAATTTCCAAACCAACAGATGAGAATATACAAAAAAATTATATTGATCAAATTTCGAAATTAGTAACAAAAATACCGAAATAACATTGCAGGAATTCCTAAGCAAACAATTTCAGTGAGCTTTACATTCTAAAATCTACATTTAGGCGACCAAAGTATGAGTAGCAGCTTTCCAATGCCAATGCCATCTGCTTTGTCTTTCATTAAAATTTTATCTTTTCAAATAAACTATTTTAATGTGTAATAAAAAAGCACATAAAAGAAGTTAGGAAAACTATCACGAAATTCATATAATTGACTTTTATAATTACCGCATAAAAGTATGCAACGAAAAAGATTGAGTTGAATGAGGTTGCGTAAAAGAATGCCGACAACTAAAAGAAATTAGTTTTTAATTGTTACTGAGCGTCAAAGCGATTCACGCTACAATATTAAAGATTGAACGATACGAAATGCGGATGCAAGAATTTTGTGAGCTTTGATAAAGTTGTAATAGCATCTAGCAGCATATGTAAGATGGAGATAATATACATTTAGGCGCACTTAAGGAAGTGTTCAGTGAAGGAGTGAAATTAATTGCATAGGAAATGAGAAAATAAAAAAAGTTATGAGATTCAAAAACGAAACAATTTTTCAGCAATTGGGGAAATTAAAATTGCTACTTAAGAAGAAGCAGCTGAAAATTTTCTAAAGCATCTACAGAGCTGTGTGGCAAGTGTGGTAAAAGTGGCAAGACAAATATCAAGCGCGCTAGGAAAACTTATGAGCCGCCTACCGCTGCTTAGTTCATTAAACGTTTGGTATCATTTATGCGCCTAAATGTAGGCAACGCAGATAATTCGAAAGGCCAACAAAAGTGTGCGCGCTCAAGTATTAGTGAACGGTTGAGCGCGCGCTCCCGCTTACTTGTTATCACAAATGCTACGCGGCGCACAACTTCCGGCGCTTCGTCGCTTCCGCTTTTCGTTTTTCGTGCTAAGCGCATTATCTCTACAGCAAATGTTATTGTACAACTACTTGTTGTTGTAGCAACATAAGGTAACATAATTTCTTGTGCAAATATTTAACCCAGCGGCCTAAATTTAAATGTGACGCTTCCGTGTTGGCTGTGGTTTGTGGTAGAGTGCGCGCGCGCTCTACAACAATTTGTAAGCGCGTCCCCCACTTTCAAACATTGTTATTTGTTGCCACCACTTCCCCTCCCTCATATTATTGTTGCAGGTAATCAAATTTTGTCAAGCGTCACAAAACGGTTATGCAAATACGCATACAAAAGAGCGCTAGCGGCATAACGTTTGTGGCAGAGCGACGACAAGTATTTGTGTACATAGCAAAGCGGCGCGTGTAGCGCGAAACCGCATAAGCCGCAGACAAGCGTGAGTGTATGTGCGCGCTCCGTTATTTGCACAAAAAGTAGCAACAACAACAATGTTAGCAAGTAAGAAAATCAACAGCCAACTGCAAACAAACGTTAAGTTGAAGTATATTTTTTGTTTGAGTTGCATTTGTTTGATTGTGAGTGTGTGTGGCAGTTTTTAACAGAATTTCGCTTGCGGTACGCTGAGTGTTTAACGTGGCGTATGAGTAACAATATTTGCAGCCTTACACTGAGTAGACGACGACAGGCTTAATGGCGAAAGCGAAGGGTTTTAGAAGGCGCGTTGGATAAGAGCGGATGATAAAGTGGCAGAGCGTTAGCAAGAGGTAGCAGGGGAGAGAAAAGGAGAATAAGGAAAGTTTGGTCGCGAAATTGACAGCACAGCTTGACAGGAAAACAAACAGAAATGTTTAATAAGTGAGAGCTAAAGTTTAGGTGGTCTACGAAGGTTTTGTGGAAAGGTAGAGAATATTACTCGAGGGAATTTTTAATTTTAACCTGCTCTCGAACAGATGGTCCCTGAGTTCTCTGTGTAACCGCCGAACTTGCAGGGCATTGAGGGCCATATGGCGATTTTTTTTGTTTTAATTTATTTTATTTTGTTTTGTTTTATTTTATTTTATTTTATCTTTTTCCCAAAAACTGACAATATTAATTCGCTTAGAATTATTGTTAACGGGTCTCGAGCTTGCTCATAACTTATTTTATTTTATTTTATTTTATTTTATCGATTTACTTTAGCAGATATTCCAATGTTTTTTCTTTCCCATTGACTGTTCTAACTTTGCCTGCTAAATTTTTTTTTAAAAAGAACGAAATCTCTCATTTCAATGCACCCAACCAAGCAAATGCCCTTAAAAACCTCAACAACGCCATTGAATACGCTACATTTTTTTGGATTTCTTCAAATAAGAATCTGTCTCTGTCTAAATACCAAATGCGGCGCACATCTTAAATCAATTAGCAACACACTACTTGCAAGCTGTTTGCCTCCCGCGCCCAACAACAAAACAATTGACCCAAAGCGGCAAATTACCAGCAGCAGCAACACCTGAGCGCCGTCACTTACGAGTGTTGGGGGCAACAAGAGCAATTTATTGCTTACAACGACTATGAGAAGTGCAAAACTGTAAAGTGCAGACAAATAATTGCAACAACATCGCCACTTCTTTGCACTAACGAAACTAGCCAAAAAAGTGTCTGAGCGACCGCATTCATTTATTGTGCGAAATTGTTAGCCACGTAGAGCGTGTGGCACGAGTGAGACAGGAAGAGAGAGTGTAAGTAATTGTGAACAGCAGTCAACACACCTGTAAGTTACGAGCAATTTTTGGCTGGCGCCATACCTTTCAGTGCTGAAAGACAAACACAAAAAAAAGAAAGAAAAACAACAAAGTTGGCAAAACGAATTACCACAATTCATTGTAGTGTCCGTTGTGGCTAAAAGAGTTGCAGCAATAATAGCAACAATTTCACTGAAGAACAGAGGTGTGCATGCTTAGACATGCAAGTGTAATCTATTGAGCTTTTTACAATGCGTTTGTGTACTTTTGTTTAGTGATTTGTGATTAATCAATTGATCGATTATAATTTAGGAATTGAAGATTAATCATGATCATTGATTCAAAAAGTTTAAATTTTTCATTAATCACATTTTTACTAAATATAGTCTCATTGATTTGTTTACTGATTAACCGATTAATTAATTGCTGATTTATTGATTACTAATTATTTTTCGCAGATTAATCATGATTATTTAAGCAAAACTACCAAACTTCTGATTGATCACATTTTTACTAAATATAGTCTCATTGATTTATTTTATGATTAACCGATTAATTAATTGCTGATTAATTGATTACTAATTAGTAGTTATTGATCGTAGATTGAGATGATCATTTTATCAAAACTATTACATTTCTGTTTAATTATAATTTGACTAAATATAGTTTTATTGATTTATTAACTGATTAATCGATTAATTAATCGTTGATTTTTTGATTACTAATTATTGACTTACTTTTCGAAATTAAGTAATCGTTAAAGTTTGACAACTTAAAACAATTGCTGGTAGCAACAATCGTAATGGAAAATATCATTTTTCGACTATAGCAAGCTATTTATGTATTTGCTTTTTAATTATTTGAATATTTTGAATTCGGTGACTAGTTTTAAGTAATGGTTTGATTTTCAGTATTTGACTTTTACTAAGACTATAAATGAGCCTTAGGCCAAGAATAATAATTTTTATCTTTAAGATTTTAGGTTAATTATTTTTTATTTTAAATTGATTTACCCAAATTAAAATGTCATAACAGCTTTTAAACTCAATAGACCGACGGATTGGTGACTGTGGTGATAATGATATTATTTATAATTTTTTTTTCAATGTTTCACTATCTTAATTAAGCGACTAATTTTGATTATTCAGTTGTTTTTAATTATTCAATTAAATCTAATTACTAAAATGATTAATTGAGTACTAAAAAAATCAACATAATTAATGACTACAAAAGTTCTACCCGAAAGAGTTGAGATAATATTAAAACTATTATAATTTTGCGTGATTATTTCATTATCTTGACTAATGCGACTAATTTTGATTATTTAGCTGTTTAAATTTAATTACTTGATTGATTAATGATTAATTGTTAAATTATTTTCACAAATATAATATTTAGGTTAAAAGTACAAAAAAATTGGTAATTCCATAAAATTTAATCTTGACTAAGCCCAAATAAATCCACGCTTTATTGATTCAAAATTATTGTAATCTCCCCGTCACTTTTCTACCGTTTTAGGATTGACTTAATCACAAGCTATTTTTAATCGTAAACCCCATTGCCCAACTCTGTGAAAGAATAGGTAAACTACTTCGTTGTGGCAATAATTCTAGAACAGCTGCAACTGACAGTTAGCGGTCGTAGCAGGGTGTACGGGAATGATACTGAGCAGGCGCTACTAAGCATTCCTAACTAGCAATGTGTGTGTGTGTCCTTGAGCATTTGCAAGTGTTTTTGGAGTTTTGTAGTTGGGAACTGCGGCTTGCCAAATTTTCTTAAGCATGGTTTAAGGCGCAATTACGCGAACTCTTAGTTCATTGTCTCATTTGTCTATATATCTGCGCGCCAATTAATCTAACTCATTCAAACGGCCACTTTCCATTTCAGCGAACATCTGTCTCTTTTCTCTCGCGTTATACATTCTTCTTCTTCTGTTTGTATGTATGCATGTTTGTCTGCGTTAAAGCACCTTTAGATGCATCTCTAAATCTTTAGCCTTTCATTGTTCCAATGCTAATTACGTTCATTGCCTTCCTATGTGCTATCTTAATTGTTTGTCGTTATAGAAGATGAATGGTGGCGTACAAATGCCAACGAATTACATACATATGTACATTCATTCAGACACACAAAACCAACAAATATTTAATAGGTAGTGAGCTTTCACAATAGCAATTAGCAGATCCATCAATTTCCTCGAATATGAGATTACAACTAATTATTGTCAATATCGAATATCAAATACAGGGTGCTTTGTACATAATATTTTAGCTGATTTTGTGCCACACCTCTAGGATATTCGATTCCACATGAGTACACGTGCCCACAGAACCAAAGCTTCCAGAACTCCATATTTAGAGCTCCATTTCTTGTGGTCTTTTATTAGTCTTTTTGTCCATCTGCCTTGGTATTCACTTTCTTCGAGTCTAAAAATTTCCTTCCCGATTTTATGAACTACCAATGGTAGTCCCTAATTTTTCCCAAATCCATGCCCTCCAACCCTGGATCCGTAAATGTGCTTAAAATGCCATTGTGGCAGGTGTAAATTGATGTTGTTGCTGTGCCAACTTCTGCTCTTAAGTATATCAATCTTTTTATTTTGTGTCTACATTGATGTTAAATTGCAACTGTAACAAAATAATTGTTGTTGTTGTTGTTAGCCACAATAGCCAAAAGTTGCTTAACACACATTCACACACCCGCTCTTTGGTTATACGCTTGGAAAGCACTTAAGCGATCGGCAGCTTTTGCTGTTCATTGTTTGGCTATGGTGTTGCTTCACTTGTTGTTCTTGTTTTTTTTTTGGCTTCCTGCTGCGTACAGCTGTTGGCTGTTGTTGAAAAATGTTAAGTATTTGCGCCCAATTTAAGTTTTGAACTTTTTTCGAAATTAATTGTCGGCAGCATAAATTCATGTTGGACAAGCTGAATGGCAAGAAGAGATAAAGCAGAAAGCACAAAAAGCAGGTTAAAAATGTTGCAAAAGCTAGTAGGTATAAGAAATAACAGCAACAATAACAAAAAATGGTATATGTTCAATAATATACTTGGCAATTTGTTGCTTGTAGTATGTACTTTATTATACTCAGCTGCAGAGGTTTTGCACTAAAATTGAGGAGGAAGGTTCGAAATATCTAAAAAAAAAATTATGTATAAAATAAAATCTGTGAATATTGCTTAATAAATCAGTACACTTTTAAGTTTCGAAATTTTCGATCATCATTTTTCGACATCGAAATGTCCATAACGAAAATTCGATAAGGCTTAGAAATTCTGTTTACGCTTTGCTGTGTATTATGTTATGTTATGCTATGTAATGTTATTTTGTGTTGTGTTATGCTATGTTATTTAAGTTTATGTTTTATTTTGTTGTGTTTTCTTATGTTATGTTATGTTATGTTATGCTATGTTATGTTATGTTATGCTCTGCTATGTTATGTTACATCATATAATATACATATGTATATATGTATATAGATATATGCTATCTTATGTTATTCCATATTATTTTATGCTATGTTATGTTGTTTTATTTTACATTATGTTATATTATGTTACCTTATGTCGTATTATGTCATATTTTCTATATTATGTTACGTCATCTTCTGTGCTCTCATGTCAATTTATGCAATTTTCTTAACAACACCATATTTTGTGATGACAAATTATGCAGTTTGGAGCATGGTCAGTTTCGCATGTGCGTGCATAAGCTTCCACTGCAACCGAACTAGCATTCTTTAATATTTTATTTTTTCAACACGTTAACACAGAAGCATTCACTCACACACACATTTATGCGAGTAATTTACAACATGTGTGCCATATGCTCCGCAAAATTTTCCCTGCATTTAATTTCTCGTTGTTGTTTTTGTTAGTTTAAGTTGTTTTGCTCACTCTACCCCCATATCGTTTTGTTGTTGTTGTAAATTTTGTATTTGTTGAAAGCTTTTAATTACATGCTGTTTTTACAGTTAAGTGGCTCTAGCTGCCACATTGCTGTTACCAATAGCAACAACAGCCACCACTTCCTATGAAAAGTAACGCTGCTCTCCACTCTCAAGCGCCTGTCGCCGCCAACTTGTAGACCAAAATTGTTTAACAACACTTTACCGCTTGAATTTCTGGCGTGTGCATGTGAGCTTGTTTTTTGTTTTTATTGTTTCTTATGTTATTTTGTTGTTGCTCCCACATATTTTATTATTTTGCCCATACATTTTGACTTTTGTTGTTTTTTAAATTTTTTTTCGGTTACGTCTGCTGTTCATTTATTTCTTCATTAAATTTTAAATGTTGCAAAATGTTCTATAGCTCTCTCTTCATCTCCCTCTCCCTCTCACAGCTTCTCGCACAGCTCCAATAATTGGTTGTTCGTTTGGTTGTCGTAAAAAATATTTAAAAAGTCATAATTACACAAAATACAATACAATGGCGCCCTTAATGAATATATTGCATGGGTAGTATACTTTCGGGCGCCATTTGGTTGCTCGCATGTCAAAAGTTTTCAAAAGTTCAGTTTTACATATTAGATAACTATTTTTGAATATGTGTCCGTGTGTCTGTAGATAATTAATGAGTTTTAATGAGATTTTAATGTGGTGGCATTTGAGACTCCTTCTGGGCACATTTACAGTAGACGCTTGAATATTTATAAAGTGAGCGCGCGCTTTGTGAAGCTTTTAAAAGAAAGCTTTTCATAAAAATTTGTTCTTGAACTTATGGAAAAAGTTTTGAATTAATATGATTAGCTTTCCAGCTACAAAAAATCGAGATTGTTTTCGTTACCAATTTGGGAATGTTTTAGGTCAATTTCGGGCTTGCTTTTGAGACCATTTCAGTGCTTTTGGGATGTATTCCGAACTGGACCAAACCTGATGGCTCATCATACATTTTATGATGTACGTAATCCTGGACAGCATCGAATAAATATGACATGGCATCCTTGGATTATACGCGAGAAAAGATTTTCTGAAGATTAGCGGCCCTTTCCATGATGTCATCGAAGGAGCTTTTTGCGGCATGAGCATGGTGCCCAACGGGTTTGTTGGCTGGTTCATACATTTTTTCAAGTTTAGCTACAGAGGATGGCAGAGACCACCAGAGAGTTGAAAAAGGAGGGAAGCTGATGACTTGGACTCCCTTGGTGATCCTAAGATCTCAATAAGTAAAGAGGTCCTTCAGGGGGTTGATTTAGTTTCGGAAGTATCGTTCCTCTGCACAAAAGAAAGATTAACAATTTTCTTTTTTCTCTCCTTCCTTTGGCATTCTTCACCTTACTATCTCTTGAATAGTCGACAATAGGCAAAGTTCCAAAACCCATTTTCACGTGCAAATGTAAATAAAGTTTGAAACTTAATCACAGATGATTTGCGCAATTTTGTGACTCAAACAAATCCGCAACTCATTCTGAAGTTTTACAAATATTGCCTGCCAGCCAGCATTTCTAAGCAAATCACGCGCTTGTGCGTATGTGTGTGTGTGAGTGCTTTGTAGTTAGGCAGTATTTGCACACACACATATGCTTACACTTCAACAAAACAACAATCCAAAAGTTGACTTTTCAAAGTCATTTGCGCAAACATTTTCAATTCCGTTCTCTTTTTCAAAATTCGATAGTGCAAAAGTACTAAATTAAATAAAGCCAGTCAAGTGATGGACGCCCAGAAGGGGGCAAAGAGAGAAAAAAAAAGGAGTTAGATGTGACTGTTAGGTAATAACTCTATAGATGTACATATGAGAGCAGAGGCTTCTCAACCGACTGGGGAAGAAGTGGTAATGTTTTGGGCTCATGGGAATGGCTAGGTAAGGGAACCATCAGTTGACGAGACGAACAACCTTATTTCACTATCCATCAAAAAAGACGACTATAATTTTGAGCAATGAAGAACTTAAATCAGGTCTCGAGTAGTCACTGAAATCTTCTCAGCAGAGACCTCTATACAAAGATACGACAGCGTAGCATGAAGGTTTTGGATTTAGATCAAGAACTTTTGCACGTTGTGAAGAAATATTGTGACAGGACTTGTGTGGAGTTTGCTCGTTATTCCATTTTCGCAAATAAGTCACTTTTAGTTTATAAAAAAATGGATTTCTTCAGGTCTCCTCATAGGAGTACTTATGGTTCAGTATATGATAGGCATACCTGGTGTGCGATTAAGAATGCATTACTCATGTTTGAAGGGTAGAATAGGATAAAGAAAGTCTTGAATACGCGCTCTGTAGCTGTCCTGCTTAGGACTCGTTCCTTGAATGCCGTGGCCTTTGAATGCCATTAGTACCTAGACTAATCACGGGCCCAACTTCTCAAAGAAAAAAAAAAGGTTCCTCGTCATACTTGACCTGACCAGGTCGCTTACTTCGCAAGAAATTTGGAAAGCATGAACTCACATCCCCTCTTTACTTGGCTCTAACTACAGCCATGACCCATGACTTTTTACCAACAACAACAACCATGGCGGCTGCAAAGCAATGCAATAACTGTGCTGGCTATGATGGCTCTCGTTACTATGTATGTTCGTATGTATGTGCTGCTAGGTGCTAAGGTGCGTGCTTGGCTTGGCTTGGCTTATGCCATGTCAAAGAATTCGATTTTCTGATCACGTACGAGCTGTCAAAGTTTTCGTACATTCATTCGCTGCATTTTTATAAATTTAGTTTGGCAGCAAAATTTGTTTTTTTTTGTATTTTTTTTTTGTTCGTTGCAAAACTCGTTACCCTAACCTGACCTGCTCAGCACTGCCCTTTCATGGTATGTGCTGGTATACTCATGCCAATCCTCAACATTTTCCCCGCTATATTCGATCTGTCTATGAGTGTAAATCTGCTCAGTTCCAGACACGTTAACTCAATTGGCATTTGCACGCCAATCGTATTGACAACAACAACAGTAGCGGTGGTTGTGGAAGAAGCAGAACGAGCACAAAAATAATATGAAATTTTACAATTCTGTATGCTAGGCGTTCTGATTTGCCAATTTTTGTGCTGGCGCTCTTCTCTCCGCTCCTTTTCTCTCATTTCCTTTCAACGTTCTGTTGTGCGGGAAGCGCACATAAACTTGTTCAATGCTTCCTTCCGTTCATCATTTGCTGCTTTCCTTTCATTTTTCTCTGCCGCTCTTCACAACACTTTTCATATTATTATCACATTCATAATTTTTTTGTTGTTGTTGCTTTTTAAAAATATCTTGTTTTTCATATCTCTATGGCGTTTGCCAAATACTTCTTTGGAAGAAAAAAATAAAAAATCTTCTCACAAATGATAACTTTTGGCAACGTCCCATCGTATCCGAGCTTGTAATGGCTCACCGCTGGCTGGTGTCGATTGTTGACTTGCTCTGCCAGCGTTTAAGTGGTGAGGGTAGTTGGTGATAGTGGCAAGTTTTGAAATGCACAAAAAATCGGAAAGTGTTGACGTTGCAATAAACTTCTGATCGGAACATCGTTTGTTTATATTTTATAATTTAAGGTGCGTTATTTAACTTCTTGGTTTCAGAGGAAAATAGATAGGACGTTATTTCCATTTGCGTTGCGAAATAAAATCAATTGACATAATTTCCATTGACCTTGTTACCTGGCACTATTCAATTCTCTGTTTCTTTTTCATGTTCTACATCTTCCTCTAGCTCTCGATCAATCTATTCCTCTGTTCTTCCCTTTTTGCTACATCTTTCTCTAGCTCTTGATCTAACCCTTTACTCTCCCTTCGAGTTCCCCCTCCTTTCGCTTTACTCGTTCTCACCCATTCGCCATTATTTTCTTCTTACCACCACTTTTCTTTCGTCTACTTCATCATGTAAGTACTACTGTGTTGTTGTTGTTGTTATTGCAGCAGTACTTTGCTCTTTTCATCATTATCTCCTTCTCTCCATATGCTTTTCCACAAATAGAGATTAATGTTCTCTAATGCCAAACGGTCCGGTAATGCATGTAATTACCCATAAAATTAATGCTTTAATTAAACATATCTGTTATTAATAATTCAGTTTAAAACACGGCCATGACGGTTTGATTGATAATTTTCCCGAGAACCCATTTAACGATTCATTATTTTAAAATTTTAATGATTATTTCCAATTAATTAAAAAAAATTTAAAGAAAAAATCGTCATTTTTTGCGATTATTAAAAATAATAAAAAAAAAAACAAAAATAATCATAAGTAATCAAACAAAGATTTTTAATTATTTTTGGAATTGGGATTTTTTTTTAACTTTTGTTTTCTTTTTTTTGATTATTTTTAAATTTTTTTGGGTTATTTTGGATAATTTTTGATTTTTTTTTATTATTTGTGTTGTTTTTGTATTATTTCGTTTTTTTTATTTTGTATTATTTTATGATTATTGATTTTATTTGGACTTTTTAAATTTTTTCAAATTTTTGTTTGATTTATTTTGATTATTTTTAAATTTTTTTTGGATTACTTTTGATTTTTTTTGAATTGTTTTGTTTTTATAATCTTTTTTTTTTAATTTTTTTATTATTTCTTGGTTTTTTTAATTTTTGTCATTATTTTTCAATATCCTTTGATTTTTTTGATTTTCTTTGACTTATTTTCTTGGTCTCTATCGGATTTTTTTAAATTTTTGTTTGATTTCTTGTTTGAATTTTTTTAATATTATTTTTTTGATTTTGTTTTTGGTGTTAGTTTGATCAATTCTGATTTCTTTTTGATTTTTCTGATTATGTTTAACTTTTTCGATTTTTATTGATTATTTTTGATTGGTAAATATTTTTTGACTTAATTTTGATTTTTCTAGATAATTTTCGATTATTTTGGATTTGTTTAATGATTTTTTTGTGACTATTTTCAGATTCTTTCGACTTTTGTTTTTTGAGTTTTTTTATAATTCTTGAATTTTTTTTTGGCTTATTTTGGATTCCTTCGATTTTTTTTATTTTCTTCAATTTTTTTTTTAATGTTTTTGATATATCTTATTTTTTTTGGATTATTTTTGACTTTTAAACAATTTTTTGGATTTGTAGTTATTATTTTTTATTTTTCTTATTATTTCTTATTTTTATAGGTTTTTTTTTTGATTATTGTTAACTTTAGAAATTCGTTTTCAGATTTTTCATTGACTATTTTTTTATGTTTTTTTGATAATTTTTAACTTTTTTGGACTATTTTTGATTTGTTACTGATTTTTTTTAATTGTAATAAACTTATAATTGCATTTTCTTGAAAACAATCAAAAAAATAATCATTACCAATTACATAATACGTCTTATCAACTGATTACTAATTACTTATCAAATTTAACATATGTATCTGCATGAATTATCTACACTAGTAGATATGTATTTATGTATGTAAAATGTGTCCCATTCACTAAACAAATAACTGTATATCCACGTTTTATGTCCATCATTGCAACAACAAAAACAAAATAAATCAACCCATCAATTGTCTCGTCTATTGCCAATTAAAAGGTAAACCTTGTTCTTCATTTAAAATTCGCTGCTAATAAATTCAATTGCAGTTCTCCATTCAACGTCCCTACTTTGCGAGCATCACTCACTGCTCCACCTACACTCACATTCACCCACTTACCCACTCAACCCACTTTCATTCAATATCGTAGTCATATCACGAAACGTTTTAATTTAGCAAAGCAGTTGTAGCTTACTAGTTTTGATTTAATACATACCCCGAAGCCATTGCAATGTGCTTTCGTGCTCAATTCCCTGTGCTTAGTCCAGCACAGCTTTCATACCAATGCTGCTCGCGTCGTTGAGTTAGTGGAAAAAGTTGTAAAGCTACTTTGACAAACGAAATGTCAACTGGTTCATTGGGAATTTGAATTTTAATATGTGAGACCGCTTACAGAGAGTGTAGGGGTGGGCGGCACATAGCTTTGAGTGCTTCAAGAGCTTGAGTCAATGATTTGTGGTATGCGCGAATCTCTCTTGCATTGTTCATATTGGTTGTTGTTCATTTCAATTTATTGTTTTTTTGCCATTTGGCTTTTGCCATCGTACCCTGGTACTTTTCAAGTGACTTTCTATTGTTTCAACCAACACTATTGGACCTTTTAGACAAACGATGAATTGTTGTGCACGACGGGAGGTCCCAATCCATATGCGCACAACGGGCACTCGTATGCTTGTGTCTGTGTGTGTGTGTGTGCCTCACCTTTTTACCTCTGCACGTAAATACATATTCAATTACATTTGTTCCTCAAGCAAACATTCGCTCATACATACGTGTGAGGCCAGCAACAACATTCAACATTCTAGTTTGAAAAATTCTTCATCCAACGTCCCCTCTAGTTTACGCTGCATAACAGTTCATTGCTTGCGGTGCATAGCTTTGAGCATAGAAATGCAAAAGCCCTTCTTGTGCTTCTCTCATCTTCGTCGCTTTGCGCCCTTTGGCTAACTAGCTATGTTGGTCATAAATTAAATATTAAAACTTTCAATTGGTTCAGCAACCAGCGGGACAATAGCAGCAAGATGGCTAACGCTTCATTGGCGCTTACTTTGCTGGCGCACAACGAGGGCGGCAATTTACCTGTGAGACCAAGCGAAATGTGGTTTCGAAATGAGTTTCCGTGTAATGAATATT
The DNA here is from genome assembly GCA_951509765.1 of Sphenella marginata. Taxonomy (NCBI): domain Eukaryota; kingdom Metazoa; phylum Arthropoda; class Insecta; order Diptera; family Tephritidae; genus Sphenella; species Sphenella marginata. The sequence goes on from OX608083.1 coordinate 64,456,235, forward strand.
GAGTTTTGTTGGATTTCTCAATGGAAATTGGTGGAATTTTAAGTTGGCTGGATTTTTAGGGACTGATTATTAGGTACTAAAGCTTGTTAAAAGGTAACCGGCAGATAACAGACCTCAGCTCTTGAAAAATTTTCAAAAATAAAATTGTTCCAACGATAAAATACTCCAAAATATGTAGAGTAGGATTGCAAAAAATTTTCTTTCGATATGTTGTTGTTTTATGTACCCTCAAATTTCCCCTGGAAGGACTGTGAGTGTTTGCCTTATTATCCTTCTTTGAAGGACATGCATCCGATGCGCTCTACTTCGCACCCCTTAATATTCTCACCCATCAGGCGGGGGGATTGTTTTGTTAGAGCTGTTAAATTTGGATTGCGATTAGTTATCAATTAGATTAAATTTGAAAAGGAATGCTATTGATTACATAATTCTCTTTTTAACAATTCCTGATTATTAATTAATTATGATTACAAATAATGAACAAATAATTAAGATTAGTTAAGATTACGAGAAAATAATCAAAAGTAGTCAAATTATTTTTCGATTACTTTTTATTATTTTTGAATATTCTTTCGTAATTTTTATTAATCTTAATTACATTTCTATCGTGATATAATCATTACTTCACCTTTCAAAAAAAATCTAATCACTAATTATTATGAATAATAATAATTACTTAACAGTTTTGGTTAGAACCCTGTTGACCCCCGGCTCGTGGATTGAAAATTTGTAATACTTCCTCTACCCATTTCTTCCTACAGAAACCCTTCTCCAAATCAACTTCTGTAGAACTCCTTAAAATAATTATTGACTTTGGTTCCTGACAGCACAATCGCACTTTCAACTGGGCACACCTTGAGGCCTTCTGCGCTAAGTCGTTCACATTAAATTTCGCTACAACAACAACAACAACGGCGCTAAACAGTTCATTGCACAAATTAAACGCCAACGGCAAGGTTGTGCACTGACACCGTTAAGCCAAGCTGTAATAGCGAGAGCAACAGCAACAACAACAATAACAACAGCAGCTAATATATTTTGTTTACCCTTAGTTAATGTATAAAAACAACAACAACAACAACAACAATTTACACTGAAGGCAACGATCAAGCTAATTGAAATTATTGGCAGTCATCGATTTATTGCGGAATTAATAAATGTTCAATTAATTAATTAAAAGCAAGAAGCTTGTGGCAGTTCATTTTAAACGATTTGTGATGTGAAAGATTTGGTGGAGGTCCGTGCAATATCGTAAAGGACCCAAGTTAAAGTTAGCATAAAATCAAGTTTGTGCTTTTTCCGTGAATGAAATGCTGACCAAAGTTCACAGTTCACGAAGTTTCACAGAGTGCGCTCTTCTTCACGAACTCAGACTCAAACTCTATGCTTGCACCGGAAAACTTTGCTGGTTCCCATTTCTCCATTGACTGCGGAAAATCTGGGACTGCTGACGGGCATTGACTAAGTAGGCAGATAGAGAGGTAGAATGTTTTTGACTCTGGTCGCCCTAGTAGTCCTTTTAAGATGTCAGAAATACATTCAACCTACTGGAAGTGATTTCTTAAAAGCTAAAGCTGGTCTTTTTTGACCTCATGAAGAGGATAGCCATATGATCATAAGATAACTCGGGTTGAATACCTGGGTATTTAAGCCTGGCATGAGCTGATTTCCTTAGATGCATGCATTGTTGTTGTGGTTGTTGTTGTTGCTCTAGCGATGGGAACGCCCTGACTAGTTTCACTTACCTTAGGTAGGATTGTAATTAGCCTCTCTTAATGACAGTCCGAGAAGCTTGGCGGCTTCAAAAGGGGTGGACCAATGTGAGATTAGTGCCAGAAGAGTAGGCTTACTTGAGCACATCTTCGGTTATCGTGGTACTTCGGCATGCCTAGTGACATGACCAGTCATCGATGAAACAGGGTTACCCGGAATGAACAAGTCTTAGCTCTAGTCACAGCGCATAGACCTGTCTGTAATGGGAATGATCCATGTAAGACTATGAGCTTCAGTTTGAAATAAGGGAGGGGGTGGTTAATAACCCTACAGCGATTATTGCTTCAATCTAGGCTAGCCTAGTGACCCATTCAGCTTGATCATCACTTCACATTAACTCTCTGAAGTTGGCAAGACAACCTTCTCGTAGCAAAAAAATATCTATTGGATATTTTGCCGTAAATTAGCCGTAAATTATCCGTGGAACAAAAAAATTCGCCGCGCCCATATTTTGGAAAATATCATGTGAAGTTAGCGTGCCACCTTGAAAATCCACCTTAGACACCAGCTAGGAAAAAAATTCTTGCACCTGAATTTGCCGTGAATTAGCCTTAGTTAACTGACATATTTAAAAAATTAAAAAAAAAAACTTTTTTTTTTGGTAAATAAAGTTAGCGTGCCACTTTTGGAAAACTACTAAAAAAATATTTTTTTTTCGCGTGCCACACGATATTTTCCAAAATATGGGCGCAGCAAATTTTTTTGTTCCACAGATAATTTAACGCAAATTTACGGCAAATACCCAATAGATATTTTGCTGCTACGTGAAAGTTGTCTTGCCAACTTCAGAGAGGTCTTCACATTGGTATATCGCTTCTAAAGCAGAAGAAGTAACGTATACCGGATTACTTGATAGATTGCCCGAAACTCGAGTCATTCCCTAATTAAAGCGCAGCTATCGCGAGAAAGATATTTAGGTATCTCGCTTACAGTCGCGAAAACCTCGACTATGCTGAGATTCCAGCTAATGAATTTTCCGTTTAAACAGCAAAACCACAAAAGTGTCATATCGTTAATAATGCAATTTGCATAATAAATTGTCTGTCACTCAAATATTATAAAGTTATGTATGTATCTCTGCATATCCTCAACCATCCTTTTCTCACGCATGCTAGCTATGCATATCTATATCTAACTACCTCGCTTGCTCTTTCTTTTGTTTCACTCAATTCACGCCACATTTACGCTCGAGTTAATGTCTTTTGCGTGCATTTGTTTGTTGTTTTTGTGCGGCCACATAACTGTTAATGAGCAGTAAAAAATGCGACCACACGGAGTGAAAATTTAAAATGCAACAACAAAAACAATAACAACAACAACAACACTGACAAAGCAACAGCAACAAAAACCTATGCATTCGATTGATTTAAGTGAAATAGTTATTTTTGTTGTTGTTATTATTATTGTTGTCAGTGTTGAATAAAGCACCAAATAATTTGAATCCATTCACGATTTTGTTTACCATCCTCAATCATACCATTTCAGCACTCCTCTCTAGCTTTTAACTCTCTCTCTCTCTTTTTGATTTTCCATCGTTGCTTGCTGGTGTCGTTGTTGTTGCAATAAATTTGCATTTCTCGCGTAGATAAATACTCCATTTTGGTCATCTAGTTTGGTATGCTATTGTTGGCACTTAGTTGAACGGCCCTCTTAACTGACAATGTGACAATTTATATTGTGAATGTGACAAGTGATGTGTATTTACAGTGGGTCATATTGCGTTTAAATTCGTTTAAAAAATGAAATCAATATATGGCTTGAAATAATTATCAGGTGTGATCTTTAATGATAAGAGAAGTGGGGTTTGCGTTGTAGAGAAAGGAAAGTCTAGACACCGACCTCGTTCATAGAACGAAAGCACAGCGGCTTTGTTGGCTAAGCCATATCCTTATCTGGAACCTGTCTGTCAAAGCAGAGTATGAGGGAGATCACCACTCAGATGGATGGATCAGCTGTAGACCAAAGCTTTCCTCTACTGGCTGTTTACAATGTCTAGTATACCCGGATATTTTAAATGAAATCTTAACGGCTTACCTTTATTTCTTAGTCCCTATGCGGTGGACATCTCTTAGGTTGAATCGAGCGACCTTGAAGAAAAATAAGCGCGTTTAGAATAAATTTTAAAGAGCTCGAAAAGCCTGTGTGGGGAGTTTTAAATTAAAATATTCTACATTGATAAAAGTATTCAGAGCTTAAACAATAGCATCAGGAAAAACTAGTAAATAAATTGAGGTTCAGCTAAAAACCTGTAGTCTGCCTTCAAAGAGATGGGTCACGAGTCGGGTTAGCAAGCGCTTGGTGATAGGTGGTTACCCTACAACGGCAAGTTAAGCTATGCCCTGTATAGACGGTTAGGAAAATTCAGTTCTACCACGCCCACTACATGCAAAAGGTTTAATTCAATAACAATGAGTGGAGGTAAAGAAAGATCAAAAAGAATCGGTAATGGAATAGTAGGAATAATATGAAGAAGAAGAAGAAGATATAGTACAGCGGAGAAGGGAGAATAAAATTTGTTAGTACGAACAAACTTTCTATTGGACCCTTATTGGCTTCGAAAATCTCCGGTATATGAGGATAAAGTTTGACTCCTTCGAAAGAAATGTCACCACCAATCTGAACTTAACCAGACCACTGTTCTATAGAATACATCCAAACCAATGCACTTCATATCACACACACGCACACATACTCGTACATCTATAAACATTCTCATTCCTAAGCACATAATTGTATACATCTATTTAACTAAGTACAATAGCATATTCGTATTAGCCAAATTATTTTCGCATGGAATTTCATTAAATCAAGCGTACGTGAACGAGGAGGATGCGTTGCAAAATTATGCAAAGAATGCACCGCAGAGGGTAATGTTGGATAAGCATTCAATTTATTATACTCAAATGTCCATGTAGGCATATGCAAGTGTGTGTGTGATGATCAAGTTAAATGGGTTCATAATCATTCGTTTATATCGGACCAAATATGTTAGGGTGCATATATTAAAGCATAAACATTAGACTGTGATAAAAAAAATAAATAAAAAAAAATTGAAAAAAAAAATTAATAACATTTTTGTCTAATGAACCATTACAATGTTATGAAGATTTACACACTTTTGTTGTTTTTTGATTTAACGTTGTTAATTTGGAAATTTGTCAAAAAAATCAATACATAAAAAGAGATAAAGAAAAATTTTTAAAAAGAATTTAGTGCTCATTAAAATTTAATGAACAACAAAATTTTATAAACAAAAGAAAAAACTAGTAAGGAAGTCTAAGTTCGGGTGTAACCGAACATTAAATACCTAGTAGTGATCTGTTTTGGTATCCCAATTTACTCAGGTCTATTTTAATAACGGAAAAGTTGTTATTAAGGCAACTGATTGTTTTCGATTAAAAACACTTCTTTTGTGAGTGGTAAATTCAATTATCACTAAATAACAAAATATAAATAGCTTTCCTCATGTTCATGAAAGGTATGAAAATAAAAAAAATTAAAAAAAAAGGCAGTAGGGTGTTAACTACTTGCCCGTAAATCTTCCTTGTTTGTTATTCGATTTGCGTAATTTTTGGCAGGAGTATACTACATACTATTGGGAAGTATCTCACTAAATTTCATTGAAATACATTCTTGAAATTCCAAGCAATCGCTTTTGAAAATAGCAGAGCTTTTATGCTAAAAAGTGGGCGGCGCCACGCCTACTTCACCAAAATCCACAAAATTTGTTTACAGTTTAGTTTTGTTTAAAAAGGCTATTATGTGTGTAAAATCTTATTTATATAACTTATACAATTATGGAAATATCGCGATTTTAATTTTACGAAGAAATTTTTTAGAACTATGTTCAAAAAGTGGGCGTGTCCGTTCACCGATTTTGTTTATTTTTTCAGCAAAGAGTTAGCTTTATATGTTGAACACTTTCTCTAAATATCGTTTCAATAAGTCAATTTTTACCGGAGTTATGGCATGGAAAGTTTTGTGGAATAATCCCCCATAAAGGGGCGGGGCCACGCCCATTTTCCAAAAATTTTGTGCTTTCGACTTTCTTTGCCCGCGAAAACTTTAGAGGTGAAATAGAAATGATATACAGCTAGTTTAAGCAAAGTTATAGCATATTCAATATATCCATGATCCTTTTCGAAATCTTTCGTATAAAATTGGGCGTGGACCTAATCCGATTTCGCTAATTTTTTTTCGAAATATTGCCTGTATTAATAGAAATATGTGTGCTGAATTTTATTTTGCTATCTTGAGCGGTGTTTGATTTATGATTAATAATATTTCCAAATTTGACTTAATCAAAAGTGGGCGGTGCCACGCCCTTTTTTAAAAATTTCTTCAGAAATTTATTTTTTGCCTTAACGCTAAGGTACACACCAAATTTTATCCTTATAGGTGTATTATGTACTGAATAATCACTCTTTTTGTATTTTCGAAAATATTATATATATAGAAAGTGGGCGTGGCTTTTAACCGATTTTGCCTATTTTCAATAGCGTTCAGAGATAAGTAAAAAGGAACCTGCATACAAAGTTTCATTGAGATATCTCAAGATTTACTCAAGTTATCGTGTTCACAGACGGACGGACGGACGGACGGACATGGCTCAATCAATTTCTCTTTTCCTCCTGAACATTTTGATATATATAAGTCAATATCTATCTCGATTCGTTTATGCCGTTACATACTACCGTTAGGCGAATGAAGTTAATATACCTTGTGTGCGAAGCACTACTAGGTATAAAAAAAGAAATACAGTGACTGGCTTTTTTTTTTTTGAGGTTAAAGAGGAAAAACGACCATTATGATATTGTTTTAGAGGAAAATAAACTTGAATAGGTTATGAAATGTTTATTTTAAATGATAATATTGAAAAAAGTAATGATTCTCGCTAATGTGAAATACAATAGAATTTAAGGATCTTTAAAATGAATTCCATTGAAAGAGAAAAATTCTGCCAGAGAACGCAAAAAATTGGATTTTTTTGGCTTAAAAGTAGTAAATAACTCTTAAAAATAATAATATTGATGAAATAAGGATTCTCCATGATGTGATATAAATTTTCTTTCTTTCAAAACAAATAAACAAAAAATTAGACAGAAATGTTAAAAAGAAATAGTAAATAACCTTTAAAAATATTTTTTTTAGGTACTATCTAATACGCATTCATACACATCCCAACATATGAAATTGTTTATCCATTGAAATATATAAACATTTAACAAATTGTTTTATAATTAGTTGTCGCTTGTCGAAATGTTTTGACCGCTAATGCTATTGTGGCAATTCATAGTTGACTAGGATGCTACGGGCATTAAAATGTAGGCATTTATGCGTTTAGGATGTGAGCTCCATCCACATATATGTAGCTGGTACGCAGTGAATGGATGATTTAAATGGTGAGGCGAATACACGAAAAGGGAGAAGAGCTCGTTACGATTATCTAGCACTGGTCTGATTTGGGGATTTGTTGGATGTGGGATTGTATAACTTTGCAGACCTTAGAGTGGATGAGTCAGTGTGAAATCTCTGCGGGTGCAGCTTCATACGGTTAAGCTTTAATTGGCTGCTAGTTTTGTAGTACAAGTGAGGTGATGTCATGTCAGATTTGACGGAAATGTTTGGAGGTAATATTTCTTTTATGAGCCACTACCAAATGACAAAGAAGAATTGGTAATGATTACCGGTTTGATTAATTATTTGAATTTTTATTACCTTTGATTATATTTTTATATTTTTTTATTTCTGCTGTTGTTTTCTGCTATTTTTTTGATTGTATTTTGATGTTATTTGATTTTTTCTGAAACTTTTTTTCGATTTTTTTTATTATATTGTTTATTTTTTTGATTATTTCTTTGGTATTTTTAGTTTTTTTTTTTTAATTTATTGATTATATTTGATATTTCTTTGATTTTGTTTTGATTTTTATTCGATTGCTATTGATTTTATTCAGATTTTTTTTTGATTAATTTAATTTTTTTTTCTATTGTTTTTGATAAGTTTTGAATTTTTTTTGTTATTTTTTTTTTGTTGCTATAATATTTTTTTACTTTTTTTTTCAAATTTTCAACTATTTTCTTTTTTTTATTATTTTTGATTTGTTTTTATTATATTTGAATTTTTTAAAATTTTTTTTATTACGTTTTGATTACTTTACCAATTAAAAAGATCCGTTCAATCAATGTATTACTAATTATACTAAACAGGGCTGCTTTCAGTTCCGTTCTTCTCTGAGTTTGAAAATATTTTGAAGGCAGAGTAAGCTAACAATGGAATTTTGGACTAGTTCTACGACTAGTTCCAAGTCCGCTCCCAACTCATATGATCACAAATACACCATATTCCTTAAATAAGTGTAAAACCAAGTACACGAAGTTGACCATACGCCAAACTTGTCTCACTCCCTTTTTATTCGAAAGCTCGTTAAGTGCTTATTTCATTACTAACAAATAAACAAACAGGTATTTATATCATTTTCAATATTTTAAGTAGCCACTTAAGTACTTAACAAAAATATACTTAAATACCAGGATTAAATAAAATTTGTGGTACAAAATGTAATAAAAGCAACATGAGTTTCCGTCCTAATCCTTTGCGGTGCACTTCAAAGCTTTGCTATAAAAAAGCACAAAACGAAAAAAAACTAGTATCAACACAAATGAGAAAGAGCTAAATGTGGTTGTGGAGTAGCACTTGAGCTACCAGTGTGCTGTGTTTACAAATCTACAAATCCATGCGGGAATGCGTTCGCCCCCGCCCACTGCACTCCAGTTGTTGAGGTTAACATAGCACACAAATTAGTTTTTCTTTTGAAGTTTCTTTTCTTAGCACACACAAGAAGAAGTCCAAAGTACTAAGTGCTGGAAAATTGAGTATTTGTACAGTTATTGTAATTGGATAATTACAGAGAATGTGATGTGACGATGGTATTTGAAAGAATGTAAACTTTACTTTGCACGTCGTATACTTACGCGTAAAGTGTAGCAAAGGTGAAAGGACAAATGGACAGAACTTGAAAATACTTTGTGGATTAGATGGTTCTAATATTGAAAGATGAAAAATCAGTGTTCGAGGAAGTGTTTTGGATCCTTTCTTAAGTTTCACTGTAAGCTTTGGATGATCTATTTAAATTTTAAAATTGTTTTCGCTCTCGGGTGGGCTCTCATTTTAGGTTCGGGTTTGGCTTTCTTCTTAAACTAGTTGAAGGTTCGTTTATTAAATAGGTTCGATCTTTTTCGTTTTTGAGGATTAGTTTCGGGTTTCATTACCCTAATTAGTTTGGTTATTCAAGTCTTTTAATGGTTTTCATTTAATTCTTCACAGCATGCTTCGGTTTTCGTTTCGGCCTCGTTCTTATTTCATCAAAATTCTTTGGTTTATTATTAGTTCTTTCAGTTAATATTTTCTTTGTTTAAAATTTGTGTCGGTTCTCATTTCGTGCCTCGAATATTCCTTTCGAGTTTATCTTTCTCTCTCTTAAAAAATTCGATTCGGTTTTGGTTCGTTTCGATTCGGATTACATCTTTCAAATAAATTTTGATTTTTGTTTCGTTCTTTCGAAATTTTTGAGTTTAATTTTTTAAAATAAGTTTCGACTCGAAGTAGGTGTTCGAAAGAAGTTTCGGACTGCACAATTTTGTTTTGATGTTGGTTCTAAAATTGGTTTCGATTTTTGTTTAGTTTTTCCGAAAATTTTTGAATTTTGTTTTAAAATTAGTTTCAATTTTTGTTTCGTTCGAAAATTTTACGATTTTGCTTTCGTTCTTTTAAATAAGTTTCCATTCGAAATACAACTTCAAAATTAGTTTAGACTGTTAGTTCGTTTTTTCGGAATTTTTTCGGTTTCCTCCTCTAAATTAATTTTCGATTCGGAGTAGATGTTTGAAATCAGCTTGAGTTGTGTTTAGGGGCTTTAAAGTATTGTCTCAATGCTTGTTTCGTTCTTTAATATGAGTTTCGATCTGAATTAGATTCACGATATGATTTCCGATTTTATTTTCGTTCTTCGACATTCGGTTCAGTTTGGGATTTGGTAACTAAGTTTCGAATTCAAACAAGTTACGGTTACGTATTTAAAAATTTAAATTCTTGCCGACTGGCTAGACTGACAATATTTGGAAATGAGTTATGAAATCAGGTTGCAGAGTACTACCGCCAAGTTATTCCAAGAAAATTAACAGTCATACTCCATAGAACAAAATCTGATCATTATCGAAAAAGTACTTAATAAAAATAAAAAAAACATGAAGCATCACCCTAATACAGATAGTTAGTTACCTACAAATAGTTAATAGCATGTGTGCAAATACTGAGCTGAGTTTGAAAGGACGTAAGAAATTTTCTTCGAACTATGCGTTTATACAACGAATGATACTCTTGGGTAAATAAGTGACCGATAATACCACAAGGACTTAAAATGGACTACAAATGGCTAAGAAGCGAAAAACACTGTTAAAGAAATTGAGAAAAGCAACAAAGCATACACACACAGAATCAAGTGCATTACTGAAGAAGTGGACTCTCTACATGCAATTTCGGTTTGCTGGTCAAACGAATTTTTTCCCTTCACATGTGTGTGTGTTTTTGTTTGTGTAAAAAAACTGTCTTCAAATTATTTGAGGTGAAAGATACGCTTACCACTTGCTCATTCAATAAGGTAAGTGTTTGGAGATGAGAAGTGTAGAAAAGCAAAGCAAAAATATTGAGCTTAAACTATAGAAAAGTAGCTGCTCATTGGAGTAGAAGTTTAATAAGGGCGAAAGAGGGAAAATAATTAAAGAGATATTTGTATGAAGGCAAGAAAGGATTAAGGTTGTAAGGCACACGTTAGAAGTAAGTAGAAAGCTCACTTTCAGCTTCCAATTTCCAAGCGGGGCACCGAGGAGTCGCCAATCCCTACACACTTTGCAAAAGTTGGTTTAAAGAACATGACAGAGTTGCCATATTAAAATTATTTCAAAGAGTGTTGCCATATGTATAGCAATTGAAATTGAAATGAATTGATTATTGCATTAAAATAAAACAAAAATACTCAAATGAAAGAGAGTTTAATGGAGGTTTTTTGTGCATAATAAAGTTTTTTGTGGAACAGAGTTGCCATATTAAAAGACATTTTCTCCATTAAAACAAAAAATTGATAAAAAATAGATAAAAGATATAAAGCAACATATGTACATGCCTATTGAAATTTTTCAACAAGCTTAAATGAATCATCGGAATTAGGGTTTGAAGTAATAAATATATTGCAAAACAGTGTTACCAGATTTATAGGATATTTAGAAAATAATATTATAAAAAAAAAATTTTCCCTACTATCGTATTTATACCCGCATATATATATATATATATATATGGCGCGATATACAACAGTTATATCATCAACCTCCTAGGAGATTTTTGCGCCGAGCTTCTCTTCCAATTTGTGGTGTGCCGCTTTGAAATTTTTCCTACAAATTGGCGGGACCTACGGTTTTTCGCCGACTCCGAACGGCATCTACAAAGCAGATGAATTTTTGCTGAGAAGCCTTTCATGGCAGAAATACACTCGGAGAGTTTGCCAAACCACTGCCGAGGGGCGACCCCGTTTTGAAAAAACTTTTTCAAACCACTTTTTGATGTAACCTGTACCAGGGCTCGAACCCGGACCTTTGGTGTGGTAGGCCGACAACACTACCTCCACACCACGGTGGCCGCCCGCATACGTTTGTAATAAAAATGAATTGCGTGAAATAACCGATAAGCACACTCATCCAATTCGTCGCATTTTGATTTATTATTTCGCTGCAAATGCGCCCGCACAGTGGTCAAGGATTAGTTTGGGCTACCAAAAACAAGCAGAAAACCACGAAGCAAGCCTCGATTGGCAAATAAGACTGGTGAGAGACTCAATAGATTACAGCATTGGAACAAATGAGACACACCACAACAACAAAAGCAACAATAACCAAAACATCAAACCATTTGTGCTCTCCCACCTACATACATATGTGCTGAGTGTGTTTACGTTTTGCGCGTATGTATGTGTGTACAACTTGTTGCAACTTATCGTTCCCATCAATGGCTGCTATTGTGGTTTGTTGCTACTATGTTTTGTATTCGTATTAAAATGCTGCCACCAAATCGGTATTTGCACGCGACTTGACAGAAAATTGTTAATTACAATGCGAGTTTAATTAATGTCAGAAACGTGGCCAAAGCGAATATGCGTGCCACAGCGACACAATAATCCTATGCATGTTTGTTTGTTTGACATGTTTGTATGTATGTATGTATGTATGTGTAGTGAAGGCTCAAATCTAACTCTCAAACTAAACTTCAACTAAAGCAAAACCACAAATTGCAATGTTGCCATGGGTGTGGTAAGTGTAATACAACCATAAGGTAGATTGTGTTCAGCCTTGAGCTGTGTGTGTGCGTATGAGTATGAAGGAGCTATGAGGAAAACGGTAATTTGTGGGAATGAGTTCGAATATGTGGCAAGTTGACCAAATGCCACTTTTGCTGTTCAGCATGCCAACAATGTTGTGTCGTATGGAATGCACTTATTGGTTGTTGTTGTTGCCGTCTTTGTCGTGCCTGTAAGCTATTGCGTTTTGTGGTCGCGTATAAGCCATGTATTACTTGGGAATTGAGTTTTTCTTTTTTGTCAAAAAGGGTGAGCCAAACAAAGTTGCCTTTGGAACTCAACTACATATGTACATACTTCCGCACTAGGGTGGGACATGCAAGAGTTGAAATGAAGTCTTGGTTTATTCAACAAACTTTAAAGTCAAAATAAATTTTTGAGCAGATGGCAACACTATTATTAAAAAGTTTATATTGTTAGTCATTCACAGGCTAATTCGTTTCAAATGCCACCTCACATTGAAAAAAATTTTTTTTTGAACAGGTGGCAACTCTCCTCTTAAATATGAGATATTAATATAGGTTCAACTGTATCCCCGCAGATATAAAAAAAAAATAATAATTTTTAAAAAAATTCAAACATTGTTGAGTTAAAAATAATTTAAATTTCACTCTAAAAAAAAATTTTTTAACAGTTGGCAGCCCTTGTTATAAAAGTGTTATACTATTAATTGAGATTACATTAATGCAGTATTAATAATAAATTAGTAGCAAAATATTTTGTAACATTTGGAAACTGAATTAATGCAATTATTACAAAGGAAGAAAGTTTTCCAAGGTTGCCAACTGTTTGAATTTTTTAAATAAAACTATTTGCTGGACCAAATACTTGCCGTTGCCACCTAATCCTATTATAGCATATTCTCCATATATTATAGAATATTTTAAAAATGTGGTCAATGGTTTGGGTAGATTTTCGTAGATAGGTAATACGCAAGATTTTAAGCTCTTCTATTTGGAACAAAAGAAAGGGTTGCCATTTTTTTGCAGTTTATATGGCTATCAAATGAACAGTTTCTTTCGTAGTGCTTTTGCAACACTTTTTCTAGTCAGGGTTGCCACCTTATTCCATATTATTTATTATTTTGGATATCATTCAGCTCGGAAAGGACTTGACATGGACTTGCTCTAGAGATGCCCATTTTCAGATAGGAGTACATATTTCACTCGAATAAGTTTAGTATGTGCTTAAACCCTTTTGTTGATCAATTAAGACTCCGAATGTTTGCTGGGTATACATTAAAATCGTCAAAATGTTCTGGTGTTATGGCTTTTTCTCCCTTTTTCTATCTCTCAACGCTCACGCAAAATAAATTTCTACGGAATACACCTACGAAATATTCAAAAAGAAACAAAGAAACGAATGTTTGTTTTTGTACACTTTTAATATTTCCTGAAAATGCTTGTTGTTCAGAAGAAATATTAATTACAACCAATTAATTCATACAAGCTTTTAATGCTTGTTTCATAGGAATTCATTAAAAATGAAATTTCATTCAAATATTCATTGACTTCCACAGAAAATGTGCACAATTTAATGAATGATTCTTTCCAACTTTAATCACTACTCAAATCATACATACATACATACATATGCATACAAAAACAAGCTTAAGGAACGCACACATCTACCAAGTAGTGGTTTCGCACACGAATTCCCACAACAATGCTTGGCCACTAATTACCGCAAATTGCAATACCACAAATATTAATGCGAGCAATTTTTCCATGGAAAAAGGAAAAGCGAAAAACAAAAAAAAAGAAAAAAAACAAAGAGCAAAATTCATTGAAAATAAAAAAAAAAAGTTTACTGGGTAGACTTAAAATATTTGTTGAACAAATAAGTCCACTCAATAAAAAGAATGCAGTCAAAATATTTTTATAAAAACAAACAAAAAAATTTTTTTTAATTAAAAGAAGTATGCTTGAATGATGTGATGTTGTACACAGTGGTGTGCGTTGAGCAATCTGCTTATAAGTATTAACTCTTCAATTTAAAATAAAACAGGTCGTTGAATAAAATTCAAACAATTAGCAATATAAACATTGATGTGATGTCAAGTCTTAACTAAATATCACATCACATTGAAATATTACATCGAAAAGAGTAACATTATACTCAACTAAAAAATTTCGTAAAATAATATCACTTGAATAATAATCATGCGGTTATTATGTCGAAAAAATATTAAAATGTTTACATATGACATTACTTATAGGTCGTATGACTTCACATATCGGTTGTTTTTGATGCAAATATTAAAATTTAATTAAATTTTCGTGAAGAAAAACGTGTATGAAAATAACATAACAAATAATGTAATTTTCTTTTGAGTAAGAGTGATGATGTGATGTCACGTCATTATTAGATATCACACTGAAATATCACATTGTGATCAAAAACACTTGAACTGAATGTAATATTATTAAGCTTGAATAAGAATTTCATATGATATGATGTTTTATTTGGCTGCATATACCCACGGGTGAAATGATGTAATATCACGTCAACATTGAATATCATACGGCTATATTAAAATGTGCCCAAAAACACATAAAAAGAAAGAAATATTTAAACATTGACAGTAATTTAAAACTATTTGCACACGATTTCACATCATATCACTATGATATCACATGATCATATTATATATTTTATATGCACTATTATGTCTAAAGCTCTTGAACCAATTTGGATAATTGAATTTGATTTGAGAACTTCTGCTTCTTTTGCAAGGAAGACGTGATGTGATATCACTTCGTGGTATTGTGATAATAGCATATTATAAATAGCATTATCACATCATATCATATTAAAAGTTCAACACATCACATGATACAAATCATAACAGACAAATTCAAGCACAGAATATTTCATTTTACACCACATTGCCTTTAGACTTCCAAAATCAGCCAAAACATACCAAATTTCTACCATTTCCTACACAACCGCCCAACTCCACCTCCATCTCCTATTCCTCCAACTCTTACTTAAAATATCCGCCTTGATGCTGTGCAACACGCGCTTAATTATTGCCTGCATTGCAAGTAATGCGAGTCGACAACTACAATAGGAGCAACGCCTACAACAAATATTAGACCAATAAAGTAGTTTTTGTTGTTGTAGCAATAAGTATGAAGATCGAAAAAAATCTCAATAGCTGGTGTATGTGCAGTGCTTAGACATTGCTTTAGCTTCAGTTTGTTCGCTTCCATGCTTGGCAGCTTCGTTAGTTGTTTGACTAGCTACTTGCGAGTGTTCGCCATTTTTATTACACTCATTTGGACAAAGAAAAATCGCTTTGGATAAGTGCCTCTTAAAACAACAAAGAACATACATTTGGTTTCTCAACAATATACGACATGAGCTCTGATTTCCCAGCAGTGAGTTTGTATTGGTATGGTGAAAGTGGTTGAGTTTGCAGTTTTTAGTGAAACATAGGAATAAGGTTATACATTTTAGACTCCATTCCGGATATTAGACATAAGATACACTCTGTGCGTCTTATTTAAAGTTTTGCTGCATAATTTTAGGCTGAGTTTGATTTGATTCCAGCTGCTGTATTGAAGATAATGGAGCTCATAGCCTTGTATAAGTTTTAATATTAGATATAAGATGCACTCTATGTTTTGGTTAAAAATTTTGATTGCATACTTTTAGGCTGAGTTTGACTGAGTTTGAGCTTATATTTCTAAGACTATGGAGATCATAGGCTTACTTAGAAAGGGATAATAAACTCTGGATTCTATAAGTTTTGATCTTATACTCCACATATGACGTACTCTGCGTTTCGGTGAAAATTTTGATTGCCTACTTTTAGGCTAAATGGTCTGAGCTTAAAATAATTTTGTCAAAAAGAATAGTCCTCAAAAATTAAAAAAAAATAATAAATAAAACTCGGTTATAAATTTTTGTCCGCACCTTAATACACGCTGTGTTCTGTTTTCAAATGTAATAGTGTGCTTCCTAAGAGTCCAATAACTAGTGAGCACCGCTACTAATCAGGGAAGGTCCCTTCTGTTCACCCACAGTGATAGAGATTCCTAGAACTTAGACAATTTTTTATAAATTCTTGACTGTATCCCTTTCGAACTGAGCTTAGGTTTGTGACGCCTTTTGTATGGAAATTTATAGTGCATACTTTTAGGCTTAGTGGTCTGCGCTTGAGCTGGTTGAAAGAAAAATGGTTTAGGAATATACTTTAAAAATAGATAGCGTTCAAAAGCTCTTGACTGTATCAATTGAACCGAAATTAGTCATACAAAGCACTCTGGGTTTTTTGGTTTGAAATTTTTGCTGCATACTTTTACGCGAAATATTTCAATGCGATTTTTATCTTCTTTCTGAAATAACAGATTTTAAGTCATATAAGGAGAGGGAAATTCTTGTAGAACGACTGTCCAACTAATCGAGACGAGAGGTGTAAGAGAACTAAAACAACAGCCGAAGTATTAAGTGAGAAGACAAAATAAACGAAAACTATGGCGGAAAAACTTGTAGTGAAAAGTAAAAAGAAAAAAATTATAGTTTACTAACTAACAGCAGCATTGGCGGTGATTATATGCATGTGTTGAGAACAGTTGTAGTTGTAGTTGTTAGTGCAAGCTTGGCTGCTCGTAAGTAGAGTCATTTGATATTGTTGTAGTTGCTTTTTTAAACGGCTGCAAAAATAACAAACATATTACTAACGAGACTACTAAAATACATACAAGTGAAGTTGCACATAGCGACAATGGCAGCGAAAGCAATAACAACAAAAATGCAAGCATTCAACAGCCGTGGTTGCCATTTAACAAAATTTTAATACCGAAAGATCTTCAAAAGGCAGTGAAAAACAATTACCAATAAATCTTAACGCAAAATTCCTTTGAGATCTGTAAAAAGCGTCAAACGATTTGATGTGAGAGACTTAAGGTGATGTGATGTGATGAGGTGATTTTATATTATTTTTTATTTTATTTTCCACCTTTTGATTAGTTCATGACTATTGCGTGGTATCACAAACCACAATCTATATTACGATTTTTTTCTTTACTGTATGAAGTATGTATTGGAAGTAGTTGATATCAGGAGACACGACATCATGCTTCAACATGCCTTTTATCTTAGTTTACCAGCCAGAATTATGTAGAAAAAAATCTCCCAATGAGATGCAATGCTTGATAATATTATGATGCGATATGATATTATATGATGTGATATTCAATTGATGTATTACAAAGTAATCTCATCTAATCAGCTGTTTAAAAATATTGCATCATACAATGTTATGCGTTTAGAAGTTATCCAGTTTAATGGCATTTAGTTCAGTTACCTTTTCTGCTCAAACTAGTTCAGTTACCTTTTCTGCTAAAACGAAATCTATCAAATTGGGTAAACTTTTACCCAAATGGCAACTGCCATGTTGACTATAGCAGCTGCAACAAAACAATTGCACTACACTATAAGTGCGAATCGACTGAGCTAAATGCTATTAACAAGTAAAACTGGACGCCAAGCAAATTAACACACAAAACAAACTTACGGTATAACATCACGTGACGTAGCTAGAGTAAGCGCACATGGATAGCCCGCAAAACGAGCTCTAAAATGCACTCAACACATAAACTTAGTAAAATATAAACGCTAAAGGTATGTACATTACTATTTACCAATTGATATTAAAGGCATGAATGTACACAAATACAAACACTAACACACACACATAGTCTAGCACACTTTGAGCGCAGCATCCGTTTTCCTTATTTGTACAAATCGTTTTAATGTTTGTTTGCTGCACAAAAAAATAAACTAAAAATGTATTCGTAGGTACTCCAGGGTTTGTGTGTGAGAACTCGCGAATTTTGTAATTGTAACGTAATTAAATTTTTAATCGAAACTGAATTGGTGTTTTTGTCAGAAAACACGATTTTACGATTACGATTGGCCATTTATAAATATAAAAAAAAAATTACTGATCCTGATTGCTAACAATAATTGCTTGGGGGCTTTAAAGATTTTTACTAAGCTGTAATTAAAAATAATTCATCAGTATACACTTGTATTTGAAATATATCTATATATGTATGTATATGCATTAATAAAATTTGGAGTACTCGTTCTGGTTTAGGTAAAGGTTCGGTTGGTATGTTAGAGTTTATTTTATTTTATTTTATTTTATTTGATTTGGTTTTATTTTATTTTATTTTATTTTATTTTATTTTGTTTTATTTTATTTTATTTTATTTTATTTTATTTTATTTTATTTTATTTTATTTCATTTTATTTTATTTTATTTTATTTTATTTTATTTTATTTTATTTTATTTTATTTTATTTTATTTTATTTTATTTTATTTTATTTTATTTTATTTTATTTTATTTTATATTATTTTATTTTATATTATTTCATTTTATCTTACAAACTGCTGAACCTTTTCGGCATTTCGACCAAAGCACATAGCACACAACTCTAGAA
Source organism: Sphenella marginata (assembly GCA_951509765.1). NCBI lineage: Eukaryota > Metazoa > Arthropoda > Insecta > Diptera > Tephritidae > Sphenella > Sphenella marginata. Next base: position 64,474,872 of record OX608083.1, read on the forward strand.
ACATATAAATAAAGTAGTTGTTGTATATATATTTTCCTGTGCCAAGTTTAATTTGTTTTTATGCCCTAGAAATGCTTTTCGGCTATTGTATGCGTTATTAACAGTAATTTAAGTGAGAAGGTAAAAATGGCACAAAAACTTTTTAGATCATCTAGTGATTGTTATGAAATTTAATTTGTTTTACTATACTTACATTCGCAATTCCTATTTTCCATTTACAAAATTTTCACTTACATTTCCATATCAATTTCAAGTTTTTAATTTCATTTTATTTGCATTTTCATTGAAGCCCCTGAAGTGGTCTGCCTGCCTTGCCTCTTTCGTTTGCTCCACCACGACACCTTTTCGGCAACACTTGCGGCTGTGGCAGCACTTCGACAAACAAAATTTTGTACTAAAATTCCTATTAAAGTGAGGTTTTGTTGTTGTTGTGTGTTGTTATTGTCTGCATTCTTTTTGGTTTTTGTTTTCTCTGATTTACCTTTGTGTGCCATGAGCAGTTGGAGAAAATTAAAATTTTGTCCGTAACACTGTTATTTGGTGTTTTTGTAGTTCTTGTTATTTTACCGTTGTTGTTTTTATTATTGGTTTTTTTTTCCTGTGCTGATCATAGCTGGCTTAAAACGAAATATTTTACTTTCCTTTGATAGCCATCAACCGTAAGGCAATCAGCCGATGAGCCAGTCAGCGTGTCTTATTTGTAGCTTTGAATTCGAAAAATGGCTTTTCCATCAACGTCGTCTGCCAACAGCAGACGCCCAACATCATCAACATCGGTGTTGATAGCTTGTTGTTTGTGTTGTATGTTTTTTTTAAAGCAGTACGGCCTGCTTGTTTGGGATGCTACCACGTATTTGAATGCGTTATAGTCAGTTGCGCCAGGACATGCAACCAGTTAGTTCGAGGGAGACTTTTAATCCTAACAGACTCTACGTAATATCACATCACTTTATAGAATGTAAGGCTTGTCATATTTTTTTTTATCAATTGGAAATTTGACTAGTTATTATCTATGTATATTTATTTGATGTTTTATCATGACTTTGTCGGTGTGATATTTATACAATATCACATGATTTTTATCGGTTGACTGTTCGTCATTTTGATTTTCAAAAGCAATGATTCGTTTAGATTTTATGTCATAAAATAAATAATTTTAACAAATTTTCTTAAAGACGATTCAGTTAAAGTCTTCATATGACATCACATGACTTTATAGTACTTTCGAGCTACATCTATATGATGTGATGTGATCTTTAAGTGATTTAGTATAGTTTTAAACGTTTTTTGTGCTTATGATGATATTAGTTGATTATGTATTGTTATTTAATACTTTTGAAGTTTTCCTTGGGGTCATACACTTACATACGTTCTTGTAGTGATATCATACGATACTGCATCCCAATATCATTGCAAGCTGATCATGTGACTTTATTATTTTCTTTTTAATTTTAGGCGAGCTGATATTATCAACACAGTTTTGTGATATCCCAAGATTAATTACATTGTTTCATTCTCTATCAAATTTTTATTTCTGTAAGTAGTTATATGACATCACATGATTTTGTTGAATTACTGATGTGACTTTATATGGTATGATTTGTTATTTTCCTGACTTTTTTCGAGTTGAAATAATCAGACTACGTTTAAGAAAGCACATTTTGAACTTCTGTTTCATATCTCAGTAAGTAATGATCTGATATCACGCGTTCTGAATAAAGTTCGTTTTCCTCGAAGTGATATTATTAGCACAATTTCGTGATATTCCAAGATTCTATGTATTTTTTCATATTTTTATTCTTTCAAGTAATGATATGAATTTTGAAATTATCAGAGTATTTTTATGAATGTATAAATTGTAAAATTCTGTTTCGCTTTTCAGGATGTAATGATGTGATATCACATGGTGAAGTAATGATGTGACTTTTTTTGTGTAAATTTTTGTGGAAGTTATACCAATTCAATGATTTCACTGAAGTAATCAGATGACTTTATACCATTTGAATCAATTTGATATTGCACTATTCTATTAACTGTGTGATATTGTATTAGATTTTTATTTCTAAAAATAGCGTCCCGACGTCTGACATTGTAATTTGATACTTTTGAAACTATGATCATCAGCATTATTATGTGATATCGTGTTAACACATGATTTGTTATAAGTTATATATGCTAACTAAAACTATGCCTAAACAACACATGAAGCCTCCCGTTATTTAGAAACCTACACATTTCACAAGTCACATTCATTTCCAATTCCCACAACGGGGTATACATAATACGTTGCCATACAAAATTTCGATATTGTAAAAGCTGTTTTTATTTGCAATAAATTTTTGCATTTTACAGTGTTGACGTGCATGCACACATACTCGTACATACATACATACACCAACAACAAGCAGCATAAACGTAATCACTTTCGTCCCCTTTCCAATTTCATGCGTCCAACTTCAACAAACCGAACAGAGTTGCCTGTGATTTGTTGGCTGACTAACACTTTTTTACAACATGCTATATAGTACCAACAACAACAACAACAACAAACTATAAAAAATATTTTTCTGCAATATTCGTTACCCTTTTACAGCTCACTTCATACACGTGTTCATACATATGTACGTACATATGTACGTTAAGAGGTCAGCGGCGTCTGGGTGGCGTCGTCGAAAGGTGGTCACCGATTGGCGCCCGTATGAATTACTTTTTTTTTATCGCCTCTTTATTGCTCACTGATGCATGTATGCTGTTTTTTGTTGTTGCATGCCTAGTTGTTGTTTATATGTGTAAATTGTTGTTGATCAATCATTTTTCCCGATGAGTTTTAGCTGCTATCATATATCCTTTGCATGCTTTTCAAATTACTTTGCTTGGGAAAAGGGAAAAAAGTATCAGTTTCATTATATGCAAAATAGACATTTTTCATCAAGGATTTGAAAAAACAAAAAAAAAAAAACAAAAAAAAATAAAAATAAAAAATTGAAAAAAATAAAAATTTCATATAAACGTACAAATATCAAATTCGGGCCAACTTAATGAATCCATCATCGAACTAGCATGATTAATATGACTTTGAGATTGCATTTGAAATAACAACTTTTTCTTAGGCAGGAATTTTAAACAAACTCGAAATTTCTCACGCCTCGTACAACTTGCAAGAGTATTAGCAGTATCATAGGAGCTAAAGCGTGAGCGTTTCCAGGGCTTCTCTCTAAGCTTACAGCTAGCCTCATTTGCATAGGATGCCTTTCTAGCTGTGGCTTCGATATCATAATGATGAAGATAGTTCGACGATGGAAGCTCCTTGCAATGAGCTCTGGAATGGATCTTTATTTCCTAGGACAAGCTACAGCTATGAGCACAAAACTTGCCAAAACGGGAATCTCTCGTAGTTCAATCCTTACTGGTAGGTTACAACGCCTTACAAATCCTTAGACCTAGGCTTTCCAGAGATACAATAAGGCATTGAGATATTGCGTTGTTTCAAACACCTTCTACCGAGATGGGAGAATCGGTAGTTTTGGTTCTATTGGCGAACTTTAGGATGAAGAAACGTTGAAGATAATTAGCTCAATATTCAGCTCACAATCATTATTATTTGGATGGAGCCCATTCTATAGCCGACATCAATTGGATACACTGAGCTTGACGGGTTTGGTGAATTTTTCCGCGCTAAGAAGAAATTCCCCATCAACTTGATATTTCTCGGCCTGAAATATATGCTGTCCACCTCCACTGCTTGGATTCCACATTTAGTGCTTGTACGGTTCGTACTGAGATCATTGAAGGATCGAAAATACAAGTGGATATATAACCGTAGCGATAACTGGAGACAGCTAAATCTTGGACGTATTCAAGTTGGGTGACTTGTGAACCATAAGTAGAACTAGTCGTCAACCATCGCCCACCAGGCTTGAGAGCTTTGAGCTCGCACTCGGTAGATCTTCCAAGCCACAGACTGAAAGGAACTTTTTGTGCTCGAAAGGGGTTTCGGTACCTCTTACGTATCACGAAGTTGATGAGAGAATCATTGAAAGTAATCGACAGGTAGCTATTTTGGGGTCAAAACTTCATGACTTCTTGAGCAGTACGATGCGCGATGAATATAAGACCAACCTCATTTCTACTAGGATGATCTTCGAAGAAAGGTTTTCGATCAACCGAAGAAAGGTTTTATACACCCATATATGGACTGGCCACTGCTTTTCTGACCAACCTACCTACCTAAATATCAACCTTGCAGGGATGCGGGTAAAAGCTTCCCATTAGTCGCTGCCCACATTTAACAAAAATTTCCAGCCAATAATTCAAGTTTATAGAAACTTTAAATAAATTTTCATTCATAACATAACGGCATAAATAAAATATAAAAATCTACTGAAAACTGAGATATTTATGTTCGAAGTTTTGTAACTGGCAAATATCCCCTGTGTATGTGTATGTGTGCGTATGCGTGTGTGTGTGTTTGCAAGCGCGCTTTCGCATAAATATTTGTTTATGACTGCCAATAAAGCGTGATATTGTGAAACTTGCACACAAAAACAACAAAAAAAAACAAAACGTAAAAACAACAAAAGAATAAAATAAAAAACTCACCAACCAGCTCATTTTGCTGAAACGACTCCAGAGACTTGGTTGCCCTCTGACGCTCGGTTAGCTGCTGCTGCTGCAGTGAAATGTCATAAATAAATTAATAATTTAATGATTTTGAATATCATAAAAAAAATAGCAGAGCAATAAAAGCTAAAAGGACAAACAGCATACAGCAACAACAACACCATTGCTGCTCCTGAGCACGACGGCGCATAAATCGAGATTCCAAAGAAAAAAAAAACTGACAAATGGCAAAAGCCAGAAATCAATGGCGAAGGCAGGCAAAAGGATGCGCCATCAACAAAAGGCAAATTTTTTAAATCGCTGCATCACAACAGCGCTGTTATTATATTGAAAGTAGAAGCATTAAAAACAAGAACAACAATAAAGTTTTGTAAGTTATTAATGTGACATGAGCACGAAAGCAAACGAGTTGGATTCTTGTTGTTGTTGCTTGCAGCTTGACTGCTATAAAATTCAGAGATTTTGGTATTTATGATTGTAGGCCTGGGTATAAATATACATATATGCACATTAGGGCGGGCTGATTTTTTTTTATTTCTAGTATGTTGGCTGGAATTCAAGAATTTTTTAGAAGAGAAAATTGCAGAAAATTAATTCAAACGAAAGAAACAAAAGTGTTGCAATTTAAATTTTTTTTTAGTTTTTATCTAACTATCTCTGAAACTACTATTAAAATTTAAAAAAAATTAAATTTCGACAATTTCAAAGATGGTTTTTAGAACAAAAAAAAAATATTTTCGAAATATAAAATTTATATTTTCAAAAAAAAAAAGTATTTAAAAAAAATTTATATATTCAAAAAATTAATATTTTCAAAAAAATTAACATTTTCAAAAAAAAATTTGTGTACTCAAAAAAAAAAAAATCTTTTATATTCAATTTCTAATTCTAAAAAAAATTGGATTTTTCAAAAAAGAGAAAATTAAATTTTCCCATAACATTTTTTTTTGTATCATGCCTTTCATAATTATTAAAATGTCCTGAAATTTTCATAGGAGCTTTTTTTGACAAAAAATTGAAAAATTTTGTAAAATTAGTTTTTGAAAAGCCAAAAGTCTATTTTTATACCTACAATAGTTTACAAAATATTGAAAAAAAAAAATTATTTTCGATATGTTGGAAAAAATTTTTATTTCTTTGGTAGAACTTTGTTTTATGAAAACAGGAAAGAGGTCGACTCCAACTATTTGATGCTTAGACATGGAAAGATGAGCTTACCAATTTTCATTAAAATATCTTTCAAAAAGTATCAGCAACCGACAGAGTTTTATACAGAAAATGGGCGACGCCCCGCCTACTTTCACAAAATCTATAACATCTATTTCTACATTTTTGCATTACGTGTGACAAATCCTCTTGATTTCACTTCAGCATTCATATACATGTATTTTATCGCATTATAAATTTTGCAAAAAAAAAAATTTATTTAAGAAAGTGGGCGTGGTCCGCCTCATCAAATTGCGCCCACTTTCGACATATTTAATTAGGAAATTTTTTTTTCGAGCTATGGCATTAAGCGTTAAGGAGAAATCAATTACTCAGCCAGTAAAATACAAATGAACAATTTCCAGAATTCTTGTCTGTCTATCTGTATGTTTGCTCGTGCATCACTCAAAAACAACTAAATAGAATTTACAGAACTGTACACCATTGCATTATTAGCAGCCGAACTTAAAGTTTAAAGTATGGCTTATTTCGTTAACATCAACAGTTTCGCAGCTATCGACCAATAAGTGGACGAAGGTGATCCAAATTTGTGTTAGTATAATATGGGTATCAAACGAAAAGTGATAATGAGTGCTACAATGAGCAATATGTCAAAGTTCAATATCTCAACTGATTTCGGAGATAAACTGATTAATTGAATCAAAAAGTGGCAGTGCCACGCCCATTTAATAAAAATAAAAAAAAATGTCGAATAAGATTGGAGCTTGTACTCTTAAGTATTTATTTTTAAAAATTTAAAAATTAATATCTAGTCGAATTTTTTTCCAACACACCCTAATGTCTGTACTTAAAAATTTACGCAAATTCGAACGAATTGAGTATTGCTAGTTACGTATACGCCATGGTGCACATTATTAATATGTATGTATGTATATTAAAGAACGGATGTGTGTTTGTGAGTCTGAATTATTCTCCCTTTTAAACTCTGCATTTAATGGGATTTTTATTGTTGTTTTTGCTTTTATTTATTTCCATTTTATTTTACTTTTTATTTATTATTATTTGACAGATCCTCTTTATTGATTTTTATTAGATTTTCGTTTGTTTGGGAAAACGTTTCGTTGCCATTTAATTTGCTTAATGGCGCTTTGGCGAGATTTTTATGCGCATTTTTCATGTTTTTATTGTTGTTGTTTTTGTAGTGATTGAGTATTTTTATAAAAGGTAATTTATTGGGAAAACATTGCACGAATATTTTTAGTAACGAAAACGAAAGCAATAAGGAGGTTGCCAATGAAGTGAGTTGGGATCTAGGAATACTTGGGAAGATGTTGGGAGAGGCAAGGTAGTTAAGTGCAGGAATGTGGAATGGAACTAGAGATTAAGTCTTGGAGCACTCTGACTTCGGTACTACCTTGCTCGTAGTTATGAGCCAGTAGAGTTGAGTAAAGTTTTTTTTACTTGGGTGAGAAGTCCGTAAAAAAATTAGAAAAATCTGTTCTAAAGCGCAGATAGTAGAGAGGTCAGCAACTTCATTTATTCGAAGCTTTTTCAGCTGATTTCTATAATAAACCCTTAATCACGTGGGGCTTTAAGTCAAAGTTAAACTTCAAATCTTGTGTACTCAACCCTACCCTCAATCCCTCTCTGTCACATAGTAGCCTATTTGTCAACCGCATCTGTCTGTCCTAATCATGCTAAGCTTTGAACACATGTAAATGTTTACGAGCGACTGTACTTAACAACTTCTATTTAGAATTTGTTTGTGTGCATAATTCTCTAAAATTTGCATTTATGACTGAAATCGGATGAATTTATTAGTTTTGCGTACAGTCGTGTCACGCCTTAACACCCAAGACTACCGTCGTCGCTGCTTGTCAAATGCCATCCTTCACCACCTCACCCCGACGCCCCGTATGCGCTCATTATTTGCATTTCCTTTGCTTAATCTCAACTGCTTGAGTAGGCGTACATGCTTAGCAACTACATACAATAATAATACCAATGTTAGTAATATTAGTATTAATTTTGTTGTTATTGTTGTACTAATATCTCGGCACATCTGTCTACTTTACATTGGCAAAACGCTCTTTGATGTCGTAGCGCGTGGTGCTGAAGCGTTGAAGGCGTTAAATTACATGCATCCCTTCTTTGTTATTGTAATTTCCTGTTATTTGTTTGTTGTTATTGTTGTTGTTATACAAATCTATATAATAGCAACAATTTTGTTTAGTTACCTCCTCATTAGGTGCAGGTTTGTTGTGTTTGTATCAACCGTTGTTAATCTATAATGATTAAAACTATTCAAGTCACATACAAATGTTCAGCTTATAAAGGACGTTGTATTGCTGTTGTTGTAGTTGAGCCGCATGTTGCCACAAATGTTTATTGTTTCTACTTGCAACATTATATTGTAAACGCAATGGCTGTGTACTGTGTTGTTGTTGTTGCCATTCTGCTCACATTGCAATAATTACTGTTACGTCCGGAGGCTTTGTAATACAATGCGAATGTTAGGTATTTGTTGTTGGTACCTACTTTTGTTTACATTTAAAAAAATATGAGATTCTAATTTTGACTTTTGAATTGAAAAAAAAAAACTTAAATTTTGATAATAAAACAAATACGTTTAACACATGAGACAAATTTAAATTTTTGAATTGCAAAAAAAAAATTTTTATTTAACAAAAAAAACCGACATTTCGATTTACTTTTGAATTGAAGGTTAACACTGAACTTTTTACTTTTGAATACAAATATTTGAAATTAATTTAGAAAATAAAATAAAAATATTTTGGTTTTTACTTACGATAAGACAATTCTAACCTTAAATTTTAGAATTGAAAAATATCAAAAAAAATTTTCTTCACCATTTTCCAAATGTCAAATTTATTCTTTATTTTTGAGTTGTAAAAGAAAAGTCAGATTTTGGCTTTTATCATTACTTTTATTTTTAAGCATTTTTGGCAAAAATAAGTGAGTATTAAAATTTTACTTTTGACTTCAGAAATAATACCAAAATTTTATAGTTAAAAATTTTTCAAATAGTTTTAGAAAAGAAAATACAATTTTTTTTTGATTTATGATAAGACAGTTCTAACTTCAGTTGTTGAATTGAAAAAATAAAAAAATTTAATTTTGATTAAAAAAGGGAGTTTTGAATTTTTGAATTGAAATTTTTAATTTTTTTTATTTATCAAATGTCAAATTAAACTTTTATTTCTTTAGATGTAAACATGTCAGATTTTAACTTTTATTTTCTAACTTCTACTTTTCGAACTTTATTTTTGAAAATTTTTAACAAAAAAAGGTAAAATTTAAGTTTATTTTTGAATTGAAGGATAACACCGAATAACTTTTGTATTTTTTGAAAATGAAATGGAAATCTTTATTTTTTTTGATTAACGGTAAGACAGAGCTATACACATAGTTCATACAAAATAGTTTGGACCTTCCCCCTTCCCAAAGTCCTGTATCCGCTATTGATACAGTTAATCTATTTCTTGGGCCAAACGAATAGTTTACCTGAGGTTGTTGTGATATGAAGCTTGGTCCCTCCTTTCCTTTTAAACTTCTTGAAAACACACCGAAAAACTGATACAGAAACAACACTCTCGTTACAATTTACTTTAAGTCTGGTTACTGCCATGCAGATTAAGCTATTATTTGTGTTTACATATGACATCCTGGCTGAATACTTTGGTGGCTGTATATGGCGTTTGGTTTTCCCCTTTACGTGAACCATACAGTTTGTTGTTGTTGGCGCGCCTACGAAAAGCAATTTGCCGTAATAAGATATTCATTACAGATACGCCTCACTGCATACGCCTAAAAGTAGGTCTCTTCTATGGGACTGATTGTGTATGTATTTAGTCAGTCGCTAGTTTGTATTAGTGTTCGTAATTGTGCATGGCTTTGTTGTTGCTCGACATAGTCATACAATATTAGTTTACCTTCAGCTCAGCTACAGCTGCTGCTACATACTGCAACAACATTTAATTTTGTTTAGACAACTGACACACACATACAAATATCAGTAGGCACCGAGAAAAGGCATCGTCTGCACGCTCCCTTGATTATGCTGTTGTTTGCGTTGTGTTGTTGCTGTTAGTGTTGTTCAATTGTTGCATTTTGATGAATTTGTCTGCTTATTTGTTTAATTTAGTATAATTAAAAGATAAGCATTGCACAAATATCCGCTCCAGTGGCGCTTGACTGCACAATCAGACTGATACACACGCCCACACACACACACACACACACGCTTATTCACCTCTAGTTTAAGTTACGCAGCTCGTTTTCCCTTATGTGTAATTTGTATTTGTGTCAAGCTCCTTTCATGCTTGCGAATAAATATTAAACATGGTTGCATTATAAAGCAGCCATAAATGTTTCCTTCCATTTGAGTGATTTCAGATTTCATTTGACTCTTGTGTAATTGTTTAGTAAATTTAATAAATATGTCTATATAAATATGTAGGTATGTATGCATGAGAACTATGAAAATATAAATGGTGATCGTAATAGTAATGGTAGTGATAATGGTAATGTTAAATGTAATGGTGCTAGTAATCATAATACTAATGGTAAATGTAATGGTGATAGTAATGGTACTGGTAGTTGGTATGGTAATGGGAAATGTAATGATAATAATAATAGTAATGGTAGCCATATTTGTAATGGAAATTGAAGTGATTTTGGTAACGGTAATGTTATACCCCTAGAAATGGCAATTAAAACTGAATGTGGAAATTATATGTATGTGCATATGTGTTATATTGATGTAAATTTTAATGCGTATCTTAATTGTAATTGAAATGTTACTAAAAATAGCAATGCTACCGAAGATGCTTGTGATGTTTGTAATCGTAGTGCTAATGCCGGTCTGTTAGTTATAAGAACAAAAATTGCCTCTATAATTACATTGTAATGGTAATGTTAATCGTAATGCTTATGCTCATTTAACACTGACGAAAATTATAATGAAAATAGTAACACTAAAATAATAAAATAAAATAAAATAAAATAAAATAAAATAAAATAAAATAAAATAAAATAAAATAAAATAAAATGAAATAAAATAAAATAAAATAAAATAAAATAAAATAAAATAAAATAAAATAAAAATAAAATAAAATGAAATAAAATAAAATAAAATAAAATAAAATAAAATAAAATAAAATAAAATAAAATGAAATGAAATGAAATGAAATGAAATAAAATAAAATATAATAAAAGAAAAGAAAAGAAAATAAAATGAAATGAAATTATAAAATAAGATAAAATAAAATAAAACAAAAAATAACAAATAATATTCCAATGTCTAAAAATAGCCGTTTTTAACATTTATAATATACAAATATGCAAGCAGCATAAAATTACTTTTAACGGGCAGCCAAGCATTGCCTAATTTTAGGCTTTCTTTATAATACAGCTGCAAGTGGCAGTAAAATGGCCACCAAGTGACACATAATTGACAGTTTCAAAATTATACAAAACAATATATGTAAGTCTTTACATACATAAAAGTGCAACCTTAAACAAAAGTTGTATTATTTAAAATCCTCTTAAGTCATGGAATACTTTGTTTCCTAATAAATCTCCTTTATGGTGGCTTTTGTAGTTGTTGGACAAAGCATAAATTTGATAAGATATTAATTGCAAACCAATTAGGCGCTTTAATGCCCAAAGTTATTATTTATATACACAATGAAGTATGCGAACAAATGTGTGTGTATGGCAAATAAGGGTATTCATTCAGTGAGATAGTTACAAAATACCAAAAATGCATTCAGTTAAATATTTAATAATTAGATATCAACAAAACATTTTTCTAGTTAGGATTACTTCCTAGGGTTGCCACCTTATGCTTTTTTATAAATTTTTTAGAATATCTGCTATTATCTCCGAAATAATGTGAGACATATCAATGAAATTATATAAGTATAAAGATTATTTATCAATATTATTCATCAATTTAGTTTTCAGTATGTCTTCCAAAGTTGCCATACTTTTATTTTTACAAATGCAATATACCAATATGGGTATAAACAAAAATATGTATTCCCAGGTAGATGTGAATATCCCCTCTTATTCCGTAATCGTTCGCAGAAATGTGTATTCAAATATGTAAATATATGTATATGTACATATGTATGTGTGTATGTAAATGCCTTTATATTCAGCGCAAATTAAGCGCTGTAAATCTTAATGTCCAATTCAAAGGTATAAATTTATGATACCGTTTCAGTCATAAATTTCAATAAATTCCTATCAAGGCATAATCGAAGGCACATACATACATAATGAATATTTATGTATATGTGCACTAACATACACACATACATACTCAAACACATGCATACTGCTATCTTTAAATAAGCCATTAAAATGCATTCATTTCACTTTGTGACGATACAAATTTGCCTTAGGTGTGTGAGTGTGAATTTAACACTTGATTAAGCAATACATTGGCAATTTAGCACGTTCTTAGAGCATGCTTGGAAAGGATTGTACAGTGTAAAGATATGCATTTCAATAACAGTTAAGTTGTTTATGTATTGGTGTGAAATTGAATATAATGAAATAAAATTATTTATTTAATTAAGAAAAATTGTATTTAATGAAGCAGTAGTGTTTTAAAGCAACAAAAAATTAGACTATACATTATTTTGTATTCCAATCTGGTTCTAAAAAATGTGAAAAGTTGAATTCATTTCACCACCGGCAATATTTTGCAATTATGTACCAATTTTAAAGCTTCTTAGCGGCTGCATTGGGAGTTGAAACATTATTAGTTCCTGCAATAAATTTAAGCTACTATTTTATTGAAAGCACACACACACACTTACATAAACGTATGTATAGTTATATATTTTTCAATATTAACATGACGCATTCCACACAAAGCAACCGCAAGTTCATTAATGTTTGTGGTTACTGTGGTGCGAGAGACACATAAAGCTGAACAAAACTGGTATGCGAGTAAATTAACCAAGCACACATTTTGGCCACATACTTGTTATAAACTTTAAATAGCTATATTTATAGAAATTTATTTTTGGATATTCTACAGATGGTGTTGTAAGTAGCTTTGCTCTAGCTACTTATAAATAGAGAATATACTAAGTGGTTAGATAAAATCAAATTAAAAAAATAAAATGAGATAAGATTAAAAAAAATTAGATAAAATATAATAAAATATATTAAAATAAAATAAAATAAAACAAAATAAAATAAAATAAAATAAAATAAAATAAAATAAAATAAAATAAAATAAAATAAATTAAAATAAAACAAAATAAAATAAAATAAAATGAAATGAAATAAAGTAAAATAAAATAAAATAAAATGAAAAAAAAAGTAAATAAATAAATTTAATAAAAAAGGGAGGTTAGTTGACAAAAAGCCGTCGATCTGAAAACCTAATGATTGACAGATTGTTAAAAAATTTCTCGGATGAAGTCTAGTAGTAAATTTATCTTTTCGAAATCCCATTGCGGGCGGATCAAAATTTTACTTCTCTATTCAAGTAATTAACAAAATTTATTTAACCAAAAAAGTTTAAAATAAAGTAAAATTAGATTATTCCGGGTGCTTTTGTAACAATTGGGCGAACTCTGGTATACATAAATGATTCAAATATTTAAATTCCGAGTTTGTTTTATTTATACAACGTATTCTACTGCTATTCATAAATTCAGTTTCATTTTAGCGCCCATAACCAAACCATAATTCGGTCACCAAACGCTTCACTTGCCACATTCCGCCTGAATTATGATAAGTGACAAACGTAACGACGTACATACTCGTATGTGAATGCTTATGTGGGGATCTATTTATAGTTCTTAACCGACTTTGGATAAGTTGTTGAAAAAGTCGTCACAACATTATCATAATGTAGTAGACGATGTTTTCATGTACATATGTAACAATAACAAAAAAACAAGAACGTGTATGACAACACAAACAACTGTAGAGCTGTAGCGCCGATAAATCCGACAACCCACTTACACTTGATTGAGCACAAATAACTATGATTCTGTGGTTGCTATACATAATATGGGCATAAGTATAGCAGCAACAACAAGAGAGAAAAAAAAAAGTACAACAACAACAATTGCCACACACAATTCATATGTTGTATGAAAAGAAAAAAAAAGTTATGGTAGAAATTTAGTACTTTGGCTTTAGTTGCTTGTGCGCTGGATACAAAAAAAATTGTTGCACGACAGCTCGAAAAAAAATGGAAATCAGATAATCAGTTCGAAATCACTGCAGCATTATGAAGTTATGCTCTATTTGTCGTACTCGCTCCTCTACTCTTTATCTGCTTGCTAACTAAATAGACACGACCAACACAAATCGACTTAACTCAACCCGAGCAAATCAGGCAAATCCTTTTCTAGTTAGCAGCAAAAAAAGGGACGAAAAAGTTTCATTTAAGAAAAGTGAGGCGGGGACATTGGGAGCTAAGTGCGTAAGAGCGTGGGGTTAATTCATTCTGTTTTTACAACTTTTCGCTTGCTAGGAGTGGGCGACTTTTAGATGGGCTCCACGTTTAATAACCCAGTCCTCTAAAGTTTTGGTTTGGTTGAGTGGGAGCCACTTCTCCTTAGAATAACCTCACTTGGATATAGGAAAGGTTTTTTGAGAGAAATTAGAACTATTTGTGATACACGAATCAACTCCGACCTTCTCTTTTTAGTTTGAAAATCAGATTTTGACTGCGCGAAGAGGAGCTTCAGTTGCTGCTCTGTCTAAATTTAAATTCCTTTAGAAACTAAAACGGCTTGTCAGCTGTCGTAAAGGAATACCTCAAGCTTCCTCGAAATGGTATGTTTATACTGACCTCACAGGGTACTTCAGTGATCTACCAAAATTGGAATTTTTGTTGTGGTAAAAAATTGTTTTTTTTGGACTAGTTTGCGAACAGTTAGAAAATTTTAGCCAGTTTTTTACTGGCTATTTTGGTCTTTCACTGTAGGGTAGTTACCATCACTAATCTATTTATCAATTATCAGCAGGATTTACAAGAACTTTTGTTATATGTACGTTAGCTCACATGTTTTTCTGCCTTTCCTTTTCCGCTTGAACCACACAAATATCCTTTCAGCCGTTAAATACATTTGACAGCTTAAATGCGTACGCTGTTTATGTGTGTGTGTATTTGTGCAATGAGCTTTTTTCCACATCCATTTACTGATTTGCGTACGAATACGTATTTATTTGTCAAAGGATTTTAATAAGTTTTTTTTGTTATTTTTCATACAAATTGTTTACAACATCGCCATTAAAGAGTGAAGAAAAAAGCAACTTTTTAGTATAAAAAAGTAGCAGAAAGTTCATTGATATTGACCACCAACCTGTTGTGTTGTTGGTATTTTGTACGAGCAGACGACATAAAATTGACATAAAAATAAAATCTGCAATTTAAGTGGCAAGGATCTGTGGTGAAAATGTTCATGAAGTGAGTGACAAATAGATAGCTTTACAGGGTGACTTGGCTGAATAGAAATCTGTATGGGAATTGGTTTCACACTGCAAGTTCAAATGATTTTATGTATATTCTGTATCTGATTTTATTTGCTCATAAATAATATATTACTTTACATATATTCTAGGTGCTTTACCTCAGTTTTATTATTGCTGATGTTTTATAGGGTTGCCATCTATTTAAATAAATATTTTATTGTTTAAATCACATTTGGAAAATGTGGGTATCAAACAAACGATTACTTCGGTAGTTTTCAATAAATACATTTCTGGGCGAAGTTGCCATATATTTTTTTTTACCTTTGCCTTGCCACTCAGGGTGTTTTTTCAAGGCTGCCACTTAGTTGAAGATTTTTCTTTTAATTTAATTATACATGTCTACATGGATTTCCACCGAAAAATAATTTAGGCGGATTTTAACAATTGTATTTTTGTGCAGAGTTGCCACCTGAATTATGTACTTGAACATTCTTAGTTCTTTCAAATTAGTGTTGGATGGTTTGCAAGGCTGCCACTTAATTAAATATTTTTCTTTTGACAAAATTGAAAGTAGCCATAAGGGTCTCAAACAATATTTAATATGTGCAGCTGTTTAACAAATTTATTTTTGAACAAGCCTGCCACCTTCTTTAGTTATCTAATTATGTTCATATTGTATAACATCTCGTGCTATTTCGAAAAAGGCTTCAATTACTTGCATAAAATTTCGTAAGTACATAACAGGCTAAATTCTACTAAATATTACTTCAATGTTGCCACTGAGGCTAGTTTCATAGTTGCCACCTAATCGTAATTATGTATTTTCATATTTATTTATTTCTATATAACATAAAATCGGAAACAAGCAGGGTTCGATTTAGTGTTGCCACCTATTGTTTCTACGATTTGAAAAACGAGTCAAAATTTTAGTGTGCGTTGAAATTGGGAATGGTAGTGTAAGGTTGCCAACTATTTGAGATTAATCGAAAATTTCAAGAGATATTGGTCTTTAAAATCATCAGCCGTGTTGGGGTGGTCTTCAACTCAGCCCACAAAATTCAAATACATTCCTTTTAAAGACACATAGTTACATACACAGACACATACACAAAGTGCTTCAAAATACTTATAGAATTCCAATAAAAAGATAAAGAGAAACGCTCACTTCCGGTAAAAGTCCTCATTGAAAAGAGTTTTATGGATGGTATGCAACTTTTTTAATGACACTGTACCATTACGCAACCAGCGAACGAAAAAAAGACACCAACGCTTGAACCAACGATGGAACGAATGAAGGAGCGTTCTTGTTAAAAATGAAAACGCGGTGACCGTTCAATTGTATTCATTAGCAACATGTGGCACCTGCATGGGGGAGCAGCAGCAGCAGCAACAACACCAGCGATGCAAAATGAGAAGAAAAAAAACCATGTCAACGCACCAATAGCCATTACTCCGAGACACATTAAATAGCCATTAAAGGCAACCATTGATGTGAACGTAGAGCGCCACCTGACTGGCACCAGCATGCAGCTCACACAAGCTAAGGAACGTACGACTTTTATTGGCAAAATGTATTCAAATTGACTTAAATAAATGAATGAGTTGAAACAGCTGGCGTATGGATGAGGTAGCGAGATAGGGGTGGAGTGCAAAGGAATGGATAATAAATGATAATAAAATTGAGAGAATGTCGTTAAAGGAGAAATTATAGAAGACATTAAATTTTTTTGAAATGAGAAATTATTTGATGTCATGAGAGAAGTTTTTTAAGTTAAAAGCAGGACTCTTATATGAGAGTTATTAGAAAAATTAGAATGGGATCTTTTGTTTCTTGGTATTAGTGATGTTACTGTTTTGGTTATAAACGATCTTGGGAATTTCGGGATATTATTTTACCATTCATTAAACTGTCTAAGCTCTAGAACTACTCTCTACTTAAATTAATATTCATTCATTGATAAAACTAAAAAATTAAGATAGCTTTGTATAAAATCACGTAAAACATAGATTTTTGATCAATTTTCAGTCCCGAAAACTCATAACTGTAAGAAAAATATTTCGGTATTTTCAGTTTCGGGATTACCATATCTGTTTTTTAAGTATTTAAAAATTTCCCAAACCTATTTCTCGAATACTTTTTACTTTTTATACTTATTTTTTGCACTTTTAAGATAGATATGGGAAAGACGGTACACTTCTACTCGGACTTTGGCCGAAAATAAATATTTGGTGCAATATACCTTTCGGAGATATTTAAGCCGAGCTTCTCGATCAATTTAGGATGTGCTACTTACCTTATACCTTATACCTGAATCCTTATCTCATTCAAATTCCAATCTTCCCTCCTTTAAGCCTGCACTTTTTAGCCCCCCAAATCTTCACAAATTGTAGCACATGTTTGCCCAATCATCACTGATTTTTACTGTTTCTTCACTTATGGATATTGACTGCGTACAACAACATAAAAGTTACAACATCGATACCCGGTAGATACACTCAAGTGAGGCACAAGTAGTGGGTTGTGCATGTTTGTGCATGCTTTAGTTTATCTCCAACTGCCGTTCGATTGTTGCCTTTCCACTGCACCAATGCCCCTTTTCTAATCGCGTTGAAATTGTAAAATATCGCTACAGGAAGTGCAACAACAACGCATACCAATGGCAAGCCCAAGGGATACATTCGCACATCACTAGACTCAACACAATATCGGACACAGTGCCGCACACATACAACGTCATTCTTGTAGAAATTGTTCACCAGCAAACAAAAAAAAAATTCTGACTGCACAGCACTTGAACGCATAGGCCGACAGTAGCACGCACACACACACAATTACACACAAATGCACATACGACACTTAGCACTTGGCAAATTCACAATAATTTACTACGGTGCATTTGTGGGGATGCACTGCCACGCCCACCATGCTCCACATGCGATTTGTTTCAAGTTAACGTTGCTGTTAACTATTGAGTCTGTTTTGTATTTGTATTTGTATTTGTTGGTTTGTTTTGCTATTGCACTGCTATTTCTATTGCTGTTACCATATTTGCTGTTGTTGTTGTTTTTTAAATTTGAACATTGAAAAATGCGAAATCGAGTTCGAATTGCATTCGGCTAAACGTTGAAATGAAATTCTTTGCAAAAGAAAATTGCAGAGGCGTCGTATGATAAGTGAATTTGGACAATTTTCAATTGCAAAAACAACAACAAAAATAACAAGCTCTGGAAAAATAACAACAACAGCACTTCAAAGTAAATAAACAACAACGAGAGCAGTCAACGAAACGAATACGCCAGCGACAACCATTAAAGCTTCGCATAGTTGAGATAATAACAACAACTACAACAACAACAAAAACGTAAATACAACAGCAGCAACAAAAATATGAAAACACTTGAGCAAACAAACAACAACACAACACAAGCGCCGCAACATTGCAATCACACCAAAAGCAACAAAAATGCTGATGAAAACAATTCAACTGCAAAAACAACAACAACAACAATGTGTCATGCAATAATCCAATTGCAATGACAAAACAATACGGAAACGAACGAAAATCATTGAAGTGCGCTCTTTATGATTGAATCAAGGAATTACATTGCGATTTTATATGTATGTCCTGCGGCTGGTGTGAGGAGGCAATAGCTAACGGTGAATTATACGAGTAAAGTGGAAAGCGGCGCAGACGTTTGATGCAACGTACGAACTGGGAGATTTGGGTAGAAAATGCTATGTGAGTACACAAGCACCGATTACTTTGAAACGAAAACACATGGAAATCTTAAAAAACGTAGAATATTAGCAAACTAAAAGGATGTATTCATTATAGAAAAAATTTTCATTGACGATCGATTATATGGGAGCTATATGTTATGTAAGCCCGATCTGGCTAATTTTCACTACACACATTACACATACAACACGTACTAAAAGTGCACAAATTTAATATTCCTAGCTCTTGAATTGCACGAGTTATAGTCCAAAACCCATTTATCGAAACTATCGATTGTATGGGTTCTATGCGTTGTATTGGCATGATCTAGCTTGTTCCGACAAATGATTAACGCCTTACACAATGACAGCCTCAAAACTGAGGCACCAGTTTGTGTGCAAACAGACAGACAGACGTGGCTAAAACGACACAGCTCATGTTGCTGTTGTTGTTGTTTTAGCAACAAAATCACTCCCAGAAGGTTTTGGGGAGTGTTGTCGAATTAACAGTCCTTGGCCGGATATGAATCCGGTACGCTCCCGTACTCCCTTGAGGTACTGCCCAACTGTTATGGTAGCGATTTGTTATGACCAGTGTAACCCTCTAGGTCATGTCCTCCCTCCTTCCGAAAGGAAAGAGAAGATGGGTAATGAGAGGTGAGAGGCATCATATCCGTAGATCAACCATCGTTTCACATCATTACCTTGCGACTCAGCTCATCGCTCTAATCGCTTGAGTGTACTTATTGTTAGATATAGCTCTTCTTCTTCTCATGCTTACAAACATCGGACCAAAGTTATTTCATGTTTATGAAATTTATTGAAACAATTTTAGGAAAGATTCTCTACAGGTTTTAAGAAATCGTTACATTTTGGTCTGGCTAACCACAGACTCTGCTAGTTCCGGAGCTTACTGAATTATAATGCCGAACAAGAACTTATATACATATATATCAGTTTCCATCGGTGGGGGTGTTAACTGAGTAAGACGAATTTTTCTAACAAGAGCATGAGTCTGAGATAGCCACTCTTACAAGTTAGGGAGTTCAAAAATGTTCGATGTAGGAATGTCTAGTATATAAGGTGACTACAATCGAAGTCTGTTCTGGGGCCAACGAAATTGTTTTCAAGGATGTCCCCAAGTTTTAATATCTGTCAAAGGAACTATACATAATATCGGTCCAGCGCTATTTGGTCCGTCATGTACCATACCATGAAGGGATGCGTCGACTAATAAGAGCGAAGTAATTTTACAACAAAAACAGTTCGAAGTGTCTACTGATCGTTTGCAGCCGATGTTGTTGTTGTGACCGCAAAATAAGAACTCAAATTTCCGGTCAGAAACGACGAATAGATCCTTTGAGAACACCAATGGAATCAAAGGTTTGGCTCACTCAACTAAAACCGATGACTCGTCTTTCAACTACGCAACACTATCGCCGCTTATTGAATATTGCCATTTCATCCCCCCCCCCCCCGTGCAAGTCAAACGGTCATATTAATATTTTATCCATACTCGACTCCTTCAGCTCGTTATGTTTCTGTTCTGTTTCAAAAATGATTTTATGCTGTGCAACGACTTGCAACATTTCCTATTTCGCACATCTTTTGTTTGACCAAAAATGCAATGCCAAACCAACAAACCAAACCAACGAAAATCAACGCCAAAAATCGAAACAACGCTCACCATTTCAATTTAAGCTCGCTAAGCTTATGTCGTGGACGAGGAGTAATACGTTAACCCGCAAATAACTCAAAGTTGTACCATACGAATGTTTTGTTGGTAAGTTTGTCCGTTCGTATAATTTTCACACGACGTCGAGACGCTGTCTGGCGCAAAAGCTATTTTGTTGACTGTCAAAACGATTGCAGAGTTTCCAATTGACTGAGCAAGCAAGCTAGAGTTACCTATAGGCGGATTGCTGTGAGCTTGACTGCGAGGAGGTTGATGTTGTAACGAGACCTGCAAGCTGTTCATAAATCCGTGAAGCATAAATGGTAAATCGATGATGACGAACGAGGAGGTTGAACGAATGGAGTTGAGATGGCACAGGGTTTGAGTTAGGTAGTGTAGGATTATAGGGAAGTGACGCGATTTTTAACCGGAATGCATGCACCTGTAGGGAAAGGAATAAGTTTTTGGAAATTGGATACAGAAGACAGCGCTGAAAAAGTCTTAAGATAGCGGTCGGGCTGATAATTTTCGAACTTCAGGTGGGCGGATCATTGTAGTGACTTGCAAGCTGAATTTAAAGTAATCACTAAGGAGTTCAATACTTACTTCTGAGAGGCAACAGTGGCGTGGTCCAGATGTTTCGGAAATGGGTGAGATGATAGGCAAATAATCTCCTAAAAATATCATCTAGGTCCTTGGAAGCTGTGCCATCCTATCCCGATAACATACTTGTGAACCGGACGACGTTGGCTATAGATTGTTGGGGGCTCCACAGAATGCCTATAGACTGATGTTACCTCTTGTGAGATAGAGCGAACCTTCTGGCCCAGGGTATATTTGTGGAGCCCATCGTGTTCGAGAGAGAGAGAGGTGATGGTCATTATGAAATAGCTCAGCAGAATCGGCAGCAGAGGAATAGGTAATGGGGATCGCCTAAGATGCGGAAAACACATCGAAGATGACTTGGCCAACGAATTATGATGCTGATGAGTACAGGCTCCCTCTGCCCCCAAAAGTGCACCAGTTTAAGACTAGATAGCTCTTTCCTACAGGTTTGTATGTAATGAGCATGTCGCGTTAAGAGAAGAGCAGTGTATCAGTTAAGCTCAGAAGAGATAAAGCTTGAGTGGAGAAAAGTCTGACGTAGCGCATTAGTTGTGGCAGTGTTGGGAGTTGAAGGTAATTCAGACGCGTCAAAAAAATATTGAGCTGCTTGTCAAATAAACGATTACAAGTAAATTGAAAATGGTTGTCATAAGCTATTATTGTAGAAATGACTCAACGAAAGTCTTTGCAAGAATTGCCGAGAGGAATTATTGAAAGAAATTGACGGCAGCGTAATTGAAACAGAGAGAATGGAAGAAAGTGTGCTAATAAAAGCTAGCCCAAGGGAGGACACATTTTACACTTCAAATGCTAGGCGTTGATTGGCTCCGACGAGGATAGAATAAGGGACGAAAAGAGGGACAGAAATGAGAAAAGAAGCAGTCGAAGAACGAGAAAAAAGGCTAAGAGAGACCAAGAGAGGAAGAGAGGCAAAGAGACTGAAAGGGCGAAAAGACATGCTAAAAAGTAGTCTACGAGGAATAAGGTAAGTGGGAGAAAGAGGTGTAAAGATAAAAATGAAGTGCTTGAAATGGAACTCCGGGGAAAGGAACTGGAAAGAGCAGATAAATAAAGATGGAAAAAGGAAATGCGAACTGAAGAAGTCGAGGGTAGACATGAAGGAAAAGAAACGCGAAAAGTTATGAAAATATGGAGTTGATAATAAGAAGAATGAGGAGAAACTGAAGAAGAATAACAATGAGAACAGAGTGAAGATTGTGAAAAGAGTGTAAGAGCAGTAGCAAAGAGAATAACGGAAAATGTTTAAGAAGAAATTGAAGAGGTAAAAGAAGATGGTCAAAATAGAAAGCGAAAGTGGAAAAGAAAATGGTAAAGGAAGCATAAGTGGCGTAGAAACAAGGAGAGAGAAAATAGGTAAGGGGTGAGAGAAGGCGATTGCAATTTTATGGAGACTAATTCCACGGCAATGGAGGCGATTGGTTTGATAGCCTCTCCAATAGATTGGGTAGAATAAACTTAAATTGCAAATAAGAGACAATGCAACAACAAAATTTGATTTCCGAGCTTTGTATGCAACTACAACAACGAGGCGTTGACATCATAGAAATATTGTAAAATTGCCCGATAGGCAACTATTCCATTGACATCCATGTGTGCTCCAAACTACAGCACTGATGATGAGTTATAGCTGTGCAAGAATGTATGCAGCCCATGACAAGTGCGACGAGTGAAGAGCTAAGCTTTTGGACTAGCACATAGCCATACGCATTGGTCCAAGGCGATAACGGAAACGCTTATCATTAAAGAGGAATTTGGAAGAAAAGGAATTTGCAAGTTTTCACACCGTACGAGAAACAAAGAGAAGCGTTTATGCATTTGGGCAACAAGTAACAACAACAACAAAGGCAAAGGATGCTGTGTATGGGCCGTCCGACAGCTGCCGCCGTAAATTATCTTTCCCAAAAGCAGCTAAATCGAATGCCATGAAACTGTTTCGTTTGTTTGAATGGCTTACCAATACAACAACAACAACCAGCATGAATATCAAAAGTTGTTGTTGCATCAATGAGCAGTAAACAAGCATTGTTTGTATTGAGTCAATGTGAAATCAATCAAAACGAGCTGAAGCACACAACAACAACTGCAGCTAAATGTTGCAGAGGTGAGGTGGAATGGTTGCCAACATAGTACACGGTGCATGTCAGCAGCATTAAAGTAGAGACGAATTGATGAAAGCTACAAGCAAGACATGATGTTGCAAGTTCAACTGATTTATTGCTCCCTAAAATGCAGTGGTGTTGCACGTTCACTACGGCAATAACAAATCACAAACACATTTACAAAATTTGCATACTAACGTTGGAACTTAAGGCACACTATTTATATGTGTTTGTGTTGCATGTAACATTTAGTGAACATGGGTTAAGTGGAAAAATTGTTAAAGCGATGCAATTTCGCTCAAGAGCGTATAAATGTGAGGGATTCTTGCAACAGGCGAGAAGAAGAAGATAATGATAAAGCTGAATAAGAACCTCTTTTTATTTTTTTTTCATTTTAATTTATTTTATTCGATTTTATTTTATTTTGTTTCCCTTTATTTTATTTTGTTTTATTTTATTTTATTTTATTTTATTTTATTTTATTTTATTTTATTTTATTTTATTTTATTTTATTTTATTTTATTTTATTTTATTTAGTTTTTTTATTTTATTTTATTTTATTTTATTTTATTTTATTTTATTTTATTTTATTTTATTTTATTTTATTTTATTTAAGTTTATTTTATTTTATTTTATTTTATTTATGTTTATTTTATTTAAGTTTATTTTATTTTATTTTATTTTATTTTATTTATGTTTATTTTATTTTATTTTATTTTATGTTATTTTACTTTATTTTATTTTATTTTATTTTATTTTATTTTATTTTATTTTATTTTATTTTATTTTATTTTATTTTATTTTATTTTATTTTTTTTTATTTTATTTTATTTTATTTTATTTTATTTTATTTTATTTTATTTTATTTTATTTTATTTTATTTTATCAGTTAGGTGAGCCTTACAGGGATGCAATTCAGTTCTAGCTCCTACACATACAATGCAGCCACATCACATCAAATCGCATGGAATGTGTTGATGTTATTAAATTCTTATGCAGATTTTGCAATTTGTTAGTAGTAAATGTAAGAGAAGAAGAGATAGCGGCACCACAGTGAAATACAAAAATGCAATGAAAATAATTGAAATATGCAAATAATGGAAGGCAAAGTAATAGTGGTGAATGGCGAGAATTCTTGGTATTTTGAGGAATCAGCGAAGTGCATGGGGTGATGATTCGATGGGTTTGGTAGAGTTGCTTGAGATATATTGTATAAGATTAATACTCTCGTAAGAGCAAGCCTACTTTCTACCCCTATAAGTATGCTACACAAATGAAAACTACACTCTCCTAACTAAATCTATAGCACAGTAGTGAGGTCAATTAAAAAAGCCTCTAATCGAGGTGTGTTAATTATGGACCATACTCTACAAAGTTTAGTCTCACAATACTTTGCGAAGTTGCTACCATCTCTCCTCCACAATTCGGCAATGTATCTTCCGCTCTTCACACGTGCATCTTCACACTTGGCTCTCCTTACAATACCCATCATACAAATAATTCGCTTTTGCTATTTTCTCTAGCATCAAACGCTTCAGCTTGCTGTCATCATTCATTATATTTGAATCCTCATGCGCAGCGTGAGAGCCCAATATTAATACATAAATACAGGCACTTGTGTACTCTTAACTGATGGGAGAAAGTTGTGTATGTATGTGTGCATATGTGTGTGTGCATTTTGAAGAATTTATTGTAAGCAGCGATCAACCAAGTCATTAAAAGTTGAGCGCGTTTGGAATACATAAAAAGCACACTGAGTCAGCCTAAATTTAAAGAGTGATAGTGATGCCGGAATATTTTGATATTTCTATCACATGTTGAGGTGGTTCGGTAAGAAGAGAAACTTATCCCACTTTCAAACTGCGAAGGTACTTAAAGCTTCAAATAATTCTATGAGCATAATCTGAGTGGATTTCCACACCCTGTAGGGAATAAATCAAGTCATCTCACAAGATGAACTCCCCAAACTATTCTGGGAGAGGCCTCAGTAGTGCGGTACGCATTAAGGGGACCCCCCAAGAGGAGGTGTCCTTAAGCAGCCCTGGTAAGGCACACTGAAAGAGAAGAGTCTCAGTTCAGTTGTCTTGGGCTGGTTAGAGCTCTATTGATGTTCTTCCCTATCTATTCATTTTCCTGCAGGGTCACTCATGCTTATGTGCGTCTGTGAATGTGTGCATTATTTTCTTGTTTTTTGTAAATCCTATTTATATTTATTATGTGCTTAGTGTTTATGTTAAAAGCAACATAAATCATCACGAAACTTACCACAAAATATTTTCCATTTCACAATAGATCCCATTGCCAGCTCTATATTGGATATCCAGCAATTGTTGGCATAGTGTGATGTATGCCGCTGGGACACATTAATGGCATGCAACCCAAAATAAAATTGAAAAAACAAAAATGTTTAGCCAAATTAGCTTGGGAGCCAGTGTGGTTATAACCAGCTGTACTGAGTAGGTTGTTGGAAATCTTTCCACTGGGTTTTGTTGTGGCAGAAATTAGTCGACACAGATATGGGTTTGAAGAGCACCATTGGCCTTAACTAATAACATATACATATGAAAGTTTTTAGCAATAAGTATTTTGGTTTATGGAAGAAGGACATGATTTATACAGGGTTAAGGTTTTGCTGATACGCTCCAATCTCTGTCTTGCGCAGATCATTATCAAAGGTTGCTACTCCAATTAGCTATAGTCAGCGCAGCCTTATCGCAAGAACTCTGAAAGTGTTCTGAGAAGGTGAGACGGCTGTCTACCCTCACTTCGAGATACGTAATTAGTGGGACTGCGCGTTTTCATCTGCCGATCCTCCTCGTTTTATGGTGGAAATTCTTCTGGATCGCGATCTTCGTATTTGCTGTATCTAGCTGGAGGCCGTGCTTTGTCATCCATCTCAGTTAGGCAGCACTAATATTTGTCCATTATTTTTTAAAAGCTTGTTTTCAGCAGAATAAAGATATTAACTGATTTTCCACCCCGCTCTTACTTCGCAAAGACTGAGTTGGAGTATAATCGAGTTATATTTCTGAGAGTTTAAGACCCTTCATCATTCACTCATTTATATCAATTACTACATAGTTTACTGGGACCCTATAAGTTAACATACATATATTTCATTGCAACATATGCCATTTTCTTTATTATGCTTTCAACTTTTGCCATTGCTTCTTCACTTTTTATTACTTTACTTGATAATCATCATTCATTCGGCTGCTAGACGCTATTATATTGTTGGTTCAGTTAAAGTTTTCCATTAAATGGCAGTTTCGTTGAAGCTGCTAAAGACCATCCACCATCCATTGTTGCCATCACTTCTTTGCCGTCTCCCCCGTTTGCTGAACTCTTTACTTTACTCACATCAAAACTACAAACTGAGACTGCATTACTTCATTGCATTTTTCTTTAATGTGCCTGGCCATATGCTCTTTTAAGCCACATGATTACCCTTGGCTGTGACCCCGGCGCGATCTTGGTTGTGTTGCCGTTTATTTATTGTATTGCGCATATTGTTGTTAAGTTTGTTTGGAATTTATTATTAAGAAAAATTACTATAATTTTGTTTCTCAACAACAACTTGCTCCTCAATTCTTAACTGCTTGCGTTGGTTGTTAGTTTGATGTCCGTTTATAGTTTTTTAGCTCTTTGTTTGTTTTGTTTCTTTTGGTTAACTTAACCTATCATCTGTTATTTTTTATATGGTTGCTCTTTGATATTTTTTTATTTTTATTGTTACTGTTTTTATTGTTACTGCTTTAAATGCTTGTTTTAGCTTTTTATTTATGCTTAGCTCTTTATTTATGTATGATTTTTAAGCTTCTGCATGTTTGTCGTTAACTTGACGCTGCTCATTTTTAGTCTGTTCTATTTCGCTCTATTTCTCTGTCACCTTTTTTGGTTAATACTGCTCCTCTTTCTATACAAATTTTGCCACTCGAACCGTACCTCCTTTTTGAAAGTTTCTTTAGCTAAAGTCGAATAAGTTATTTTCAAACCCGTCCTACAGTTCTTTGTAGACTCCAAGTGTAACAGTTGAAAAGTTCTGCAAGTCAATCTGTTACCATTTTTCATAACTCAATCAGCTCTACAAGAAAGTTTCGCTCTACATTAGGTGACATGCTTGTTGACAAATGAGCGCAACAGCTTAATATATATTCAAACTCATTTCTAATTCTTTTCTTCTCGCTTGCAGTTTCACTTTCTTTATTTGTTTTAATTTATTCCACTTCTGAATTTGTTTATTTATATTCACAAAACTTTGCTCAACCAAGAACTTTACTAAACATTTCACCCATAAATCTGTAAAATTCTCGAAATGCTAAATTTTTTTTTGTCACAGTAAAATTCAAACTCACAATGCACTTTGATTAAATTCTTTTGCGCATAACATGTTACAATATCAAAATATCTCAGCAGCACTCTGAAACAAAAATCAAAACCCACAGCGTAACTAATTCAACACACACAAAAATGCAATAAAAAAAAAACAAATACTTGAACAAGTTGTAGTTTTGTACGCTTTGCGTATTTCATTGCTCTAAATTGTCGCTTTGATGTTTTTTGTTTGTTTTAGTTTTGTTTCGTTGCATTGTTCCACTTGTTCAAGTGTACGATTGTCTGTTTCACTTGTTCAGTTGTACGTTTTGGTTGTTAGTTTGTTCAAATGTGCGTTGTGCGTTTCACTTGTTCAATTGTTGTTGTTTAAGTTGTTCTATTGTACGCTTCAGTTGTACAGCTGTTTCACTTGTTCAGTTAAATTAGAGCACGTTTATTTTGTTATTTTAAAGTATTTAGCTGGGTTGTGATGCTTCCCTCTGCAACTAGTACTATTCACAAAAGATAAAACAAAAAAAAAAAAATCACTTTGCGAAGTCACGTGCGTTTAGTTAAGTGTAGCGGTTCAGTGACTGCGAACTAAACCGAAGCTCTAAAACGTCCATTTGCCTTTCAATATCTACTCTGAAACTATAACAGATAATTTCGAAGTCTCTCCTCCGATATAGGGGCTTAGAGCAAGTTCGAGGTTGGCATTCGCTTTCGTTCTCATGGCAGTCGGGCTGATATCATGAGGTGCTTTTCGTCGGAGCGTACCAGATTCATATCCGTCGTCGAAGGTTGGTCAACATCAGTATGGTCTGTTACGCCTTTTTCTTAATTCTAAGTGAAGTTAAAAAAACGAAGAACGGTAAACATTTGAAGCGGCCAACCGGGGGGGTAGCGCCATGCGATGGTAATATTGTAGCTTATTTGTCAAATCGTAAGATAGTTGAAGTCGGCCGATTTCAATAAAATTTTGTAGTTTTTTTTATTATAAAAGTAAGTTCTGTGAAAGAAATAAAAATTTTAACTGCTAAAAACACAACAATTTTTTTTAGTTATACAAAATTTTGTAATTTTGTGTTTAACTAATTGAACTCGAGTAGAATGAAAACGAAATATTAGTGAGTAAAAACTTTTTAAAATTTCAAAATCAAAAACGCCAAAGTTTTTTTGTTTTTAAATTTTTTTTTATTTTTCCATGCATGGCTTTGAAATTGCCGAATTTAAAATGCATAACTTTGAAAAAAATAGAAAAAATACTATCTGAAAATTCCAAGATACATATATGTATCAAAGATATTATAAAAAAAATTGGCTCAAAACTTTAGTGGCGAACTTTAAATTCTTCAATATTAAAAAATTCAAAATTAGAACTAAATTTTTTTTTATATTAGATATTTATGTATGTATATACTTTGAAATTACCAAAGTGCTAAATTAAAAATTTGTTTACCAAAATTCAAATTTTCATATTCTTGAAAAGATATGTCAGAGGTACACTAAAAAAAAATTTAAACCCAGACTTTAGTGACCAAACTTAAATTTTTTCGATTTTGTAAAATTCAAAATTAACAATGAAATTTTTTTTTTCAAAATTTTTTTCTCTTGCGTTTGCTCATATTGGATACTCAGATAACCCTCAAACTTAATTCCAGACAAACTTAATGGTTTTTGATCTCCGCGCAAACAATCTCATCTCGGAAATTATATATTAATTTCTTCTCCACACTCTTCACACATCTTCAATTCTCATATTTCTACTGTTCAGTTTATCGTTCTTAATCTCTTGTCTCGTAAACGCGTTAACAACTTTTAAATGGTGTTTTAATATCATTTATAAAGATTGTTGCTTCGTGCTACATCGTGAAAGTGTGAATGAGTATGGGTATGTATGTATGTATGTAAGTGTGTGTAGAGAGCAAATTTAAAATTAACTTTTTGTGCTTTGAGAAGAATGCACCGCATGTGTGTATGTATAGAAACTTGCATTCATGTGTGTGTGTTTATACAAAAAGTATTACAAAAGTCAACTTTTATGAAAAAAATGCAGTTACCTTGCTTTAAAACGAGCTAGAGACATGTGGGGGAGGAATGGGATTGACTTAAAAAAAATTCTGTGCTCATATTTCTCTAACTTTGTTCATTTCAGTAGCCTGCTTAACTTTTGAGCGTGTGCGTGTAATTATTAACTGCTCATTATACATGTATGTATGTATATCTTTGTGAATTTTGTTTGTTTTCCTTTTGTCAGCATTTGCTCTACCACACGAAAAACTTAAGATGAAATACATACTTAAGGTTAAGTTTGTTAGTTTACTCGATGCAGGGAAAGGCTAAAAGTCACTCATACGCCGTGGTGCACGCAAATATCAGACAGTGTGCAGTAAATTTAGTTGCATATATTTAGTTGTTAGGTTGAATTGAGAATTTATTTCATTTTATTTAATTTTATTTTGTTTTATTTTATTTTATTTTATTGTTGTTGTTGTTTAATTGCGCATGAAATTGGAATGTCAAATCTCTTCGTATCTTCGTATGGAATATGTAACTATGGCTCACTTAATCAAAATAATTGCTTGGAAAAGGATTTGCTATTTATAAATTTGTATTTACACACAATTACATAAATATATTAAAGAATTGGAATTGGATAAATATACCTTTAAGTATTAGTCGAGAAATTTAGAGATAAATATAATTGTTTAGGTAACACTTAAATATGTACAGGAGCTTTGTGGATTATGAAACCATGTTTCTATTGAGAATGACCTTTATATGGGCAAATTAATAACATTCCACAATAGAATTGAATGGATTCGGTGACGTTTTTTTGATAAGGGAGTAGAGTTTATTTTTTAAAATGCCGAACGAATAGTTTTAAATCCTTTTCTTGGATTGGGTTTTTTTTCGAAAAATTTTTGAGAAAAATTACTTTGTACGATGTTTTTGAAAGAAAAATATAGCATAAACCACTTCAGAAAAAAAAATTGAAAAATATGCTCAGGGGAATTATTTAAAAAAAATTAAAATTGGGAGCTTAAAAACATCAGAACTTGGAGCTAAAAAATCTTAGGATGAACACTGTTCAAAAAAATAAAGATCGGTCGTTCTTCAGCGATTACCTAAAGTTCTGAAAAAAAAAAAAAATTCTGTCAGCTGTTTGACGAAACAGTTTAATAGATGGGAATTTTTATTAAAAACGTTTTCGAAAAAGAAATTTTAGAGGTATAGAATCTGAGAGAAATAGATTTGATAAATAGGTTGAGACAAATAGTATTGTTTTCAAACGAAATTTTATTTGGGTCGTTTTGTAATACAACTTTGAGGTACATAGTTTTAGAACAAAAATTTCATTCTCTGAAAAATATTACAAATAAGGATACGTTGAATAAATTTCACTAGACCAAACTATTTTGGAAAAATATTGGGGAAAAGCAATTTTTCAAAAGGAAGGGGGCATTCTTAAAAAAAAAAAAATAGCATAAATTTCTAGATAAAAAGGGCGATCGTAGATTATTTTAACAAATTTTGTTATAAAGCTAATAAAGGTCTAAGGAAAAAAGTTTTCGAAAAAATTTTATATAAAACGGGTTTAGAAAAAAAAATTAAGTGATATATTTTTGAATAATTTATATATTTAAATTGAATAACATTTCAATTTTTAATATTTTTGAAAAAAAAAACATTTAAAAATATAATTTAAAATTAAAATTACTTTAACAAATTTTGATATAAAGCTAATAATGGTTTAAGACCAAGAGTTTTCGGGAAAAAATATTATATAAAACGGGTTTAAAAAAAAATAAGTGAAATTAGAAATTGAAAGTTTAAGTGTTTCAAAAAAATGTGAGAAAAATTTGATTTCTTAATTTCTTTTTAATTTTTTTAATATTTTCAATTTTTTTTTATTTAATATTTTTTTAATTTTATTTATTTATTTTATTATATCTTGCGTTCGACATGAAATTACACCCTTAGCACATCTTTGTGCGTTCATATATTTATAGATTTAAAGCCTTTCAGTACCATGCTGCCCATAAAGTATCAGCCGCGTTGCCTTTATGGCGCTTCAGCTAAGGCGATCGTAATCCCTTCTGATAAAATTTTTGTTGCCATCCTTTTGTGCTAATTAAATCTTTTTTCCATTATAAATTACATGCATAAATATGTAATTACAGTAAAACAAAGCAAAAAAAAAAACAAAAAATGTGCAAAGAAACATAAATTTTCTACATTTACACTTGTTTCGCCTTTGTTGTTGGCGCAGCCAGCCAACCGTTTGCCCATTAAGCCCATTTGCCTTAGTCTGCATTTTAGTTTTCTACACGAGCTTTACTTAAGTCATTTCATGCGCCTTTCAACATTTTTTTTTATTGCCTATTACTCTCACTTCTCTTTTTCATTTACGTTTATAGCTAAATCTCGTTGTTTTTTGCTTTCATTCCAATTGCCCGTCTCATTTCCCAGTCCGTGCGCTCTGCTGCCACAATTAAAATTATTGCTCCATGTTAAAGTGACAGCCATGAAATTAAATATGTTGTAGTGTCACTTTCACATAAATAAATTTACTACACTATACAACAACGACAACAGAAACAAGAAAATTCAAGAAATTACAGCAAAGGAAGGCACTATTTTATTGCGATAGAGTTAAAGTTCAGCCAACGAAATCGTCTGTTGCTTAGGGCGACAGTAATTTATTTATTGTTAATCTAGTCTAGAGCCAAGGATTCCTACTTGAATTTTGTTTTTGTTGTTGTGCAAGAGAAATAATTACTTTGAGGACAATTATATTAAAGGCTGTGAGGTGGGTAACGTTCAAGGACAAGGAGTGGCCTCACAAACCTCTACTGGTCGTACTAGTGGAAAGCGGAGAGCTGAGGCTGGGACGATGCAACAACAGGAGTATGGAGGTTTCGCTTTGCCCAATAGATAAGGAGTGCCTCCAGATATGGCGAATGGGTGCCCAACGTCTTAAGATACCAACCATAGCCTTCATTGCTCGACAGAGAAGACAGCAATTAACTTTGGTAAACCCGGCTTCAAATGGCTGCTTTCCAAGGCTTGTTTGGGAAGTGATTAATGCTGCTCCCTCATTGTACATCACCGTATCCATTACCCAATCCTGAGAGTAGCTATTACCTGCATCTCTTCGTGGAGCGATAATCTGAAAGGCGTCTACTTCTACTGGCTCATTAAATGATACTACTAAGACTCCATCGATATATTAGCACCTCGCTGGATACCTCTTGAGGTCTAAGGCATACCAGACAACTAATTTCGGCCTCCGCTAGTCGAAAGAGGAGACCAAAGAGACTAAGATGTTAAAACGGCATAGACTCTCTCCCCCACCAGAACAAAATATCTAACAGTGAAGATCAGTGCTGAGATGCCACAGCGTCGTACAATTTCTTGTCCTTTTTTTCTTTTCTATCCTACTTCTACTTCAACGTTTACTCGCCCTTCCCCTTCGGTTCTCGTTCTCCTTTTTCGTTTTCTATTTCCCTTTCTCTTTATCTTTATCTTTATCTTTATCTTTATCTTTATCTTTATCTTTATCTTTATCTTTATCTTTATCTTTATCTTTATCTTTATCTTTATCTTTATCTTTATCTTTATCTTTATCTTTATCTTTATCTTTATCTTTATCTTTATCTTTATCTTTATCTTTATCTTTATCTTTATCTTTATCTTTATCTTTATCTTTATCTTTATCTTTATCTTTATCTCTATCTTTATCTTTATCTTTATCTTTATCTTTATCTTTATCTTTATCTTTATCTTTATCTTTATCTTTATCTTTATCTTTATCTTTATCTTTACCTTCCTTTTTCTCTTTCTATTTCTATTTCTCTTTCCCGTTCTCTTTTTATTTCTCTTCCTCTTCCTGTCGATTCAGCAGTTTTGTTGCTAAAGAGGAATAAATAATATTTTAAACGATTGATTTATCTACACCTTAATATGAGTGCTCCGTCAAACCCACTAATTTCCCCCTCCCTAATTCAAAACAAAATCATTTCCAAATTGAACTTTATTGTCCACCCACCACAGCGCGCAAATAATCGTTTAATTGTCACAAATTAGTGCAAAATGTTCCACTCAATACAATCGCTTTGCACGGTTTAGTGGGGGAGAAACATAGAGCAATTAAAACAATTTGATGGCATTCGTTCGATTTAATATAATGACTGTTTGAACTTTGACCTCACATTGCAATATGCTACAATTGTCTACGGTTGACATAGCCAATTCCAATCCAAATACTTGAAAGAGATAAAATTGAACGTTTAATGAGGTGTTTCGCCCCCCCTCCGTAACAACTAAACGACTTTCTTTTATGTAATAGTTGTTATTGTATATATGTACATATGTGTAAGTGTGGGTTATTTTATATCGATAGAGATATTTGCAGAAACTTATAGCTTGAAATGTAGGTGTATGTGTGGCAGGTATCTCTTTAGCATTCGAGCCTTTGTAGTTCTTGTTGTTTTTGTTGTTCTTGCTTCGCGCACACTCGATACCAATAATTACGATAATGACATCTCAACCCTTAAGGCAAGACGCGCTCAACACGTAAAGGCACTTCACTTAAAAGCGTATAAGTGTGCTTAGCTATAGACATGTATATGTAGTATGTGTGTATGTGTGTGTATGTGCAGTGGCGTGTGATGGAAGAAATGCATTGAGTGCAGTTGAACATTTTTTTTACGAATTTTGTTTGTAAGCAAATCAACGAATATAAGTATGGGGAGTCTGAGTATAACAGTAATCGAATATTATATAGCTTTCAACAGTGGGGAGGGGTCCGGTATGTGGGGAGGGGTCCAATTTGTTTTTCGTCGTGGATCCGCTCTCTATTTATTTTTATTTAAAACAAAAATAAAAAAAATAAATAAAAATATCCGTTTTATTTTTTGTATATGTTATATGTATATGTATATTAAATATACCTTTTCTAAAAAAATTTGTTCACAAACGTTTGACCTTTTGAACTGTTTTTTTAATTCAATAAAAGGTACCTATTACTGTACTTTTTCAAATATTCGAAAATGCAATTGCTAAAAATGAGGTTATCTTTTGCGGGGTAATCATCAACCCGAAATTTTAACGTCACTTCCAACAGCAGCAACAAACATAAAACGCACCAACAGCCCAAGTATAATAACAACAACATGCACAGTAACGGCAATTTGCTGGTTGGTGGTGGTGCAATTGAGGCTGCTGTCGTATCATTACACGCGCAAATCTTACAGCGCTCACAACGCAGCGTCGCTCACATCGTTGGCGACGAGCAGAGAATGAAACGCAGAGTTTGACGAGGAGGTAGCGTATACGCCATGGTGAATGGAAATAAAATTTTCAAAGAGGGTGTTTTAAAAAAAAAAATAAAAAATTTGAAAAAAACTTTATATACGGTGATGTTGTTGTTGTTGTGGTAATACTTCCCCAAAGTTTTGTTAATCTTTCATTTACTATCTAATAACCTTCTTAAATACTAAATTGAGAGCTGACGGCTAAAAGTTTTAAGTGAAATCGAATAAGAACTGTCAAGGACTACGAGTCCATGGATGCTTTCGTAAGGAAGACTCCATACAAATACAGCTCAAAGCGCATCACCGTCAGTCGATCTCTAAATGATAACCATGAGAGGCCAACCCATGCAACAACTGTTCTTCTTACTCAGTTTAGGAAGCTTCTTTCCTATGTTTCTCGGTTGGAACATTTTACGCAGCCAAGTAAATGAAGTCTCTCACAGTTTGAAATTTGTAACCATACAAAGAGGCGTGGCAGCCATTACTCCACTCACATCATACTCGATAAGTACTTGAGCTAGAACTGAGGAAACGTTTGAGATTATCGAAATCTAGACGCATCGAACTCTGACGTTGTACTTTTACCACGAAAAGTGTATGGCTTTGAAGTATAACTATCTCGATATGAGCTAGACGTTCGGCTTTCGATGTGCAAAGTTCTAACTTTCGCTATCTGAAGGAAATTCTCTTCTACAGTTCTTCCAGTGAAATAATTTCATTCAAGTAATTTTAAAATATTTGTTGTTGTACTACGTATATCCTTTTATTGCAAATATTTGAAATATTAGAAATTTTTAAAATTTCAATACTAAACGCCACCTCACCTCACCTTCCTTTAATCGCTTCTTATTTCTTTGTGACATTCCACAGTTGCTTCAACGGGAATTTTGTGTTGCATTTCCTGTTTTATTGGCGTCTGCTGCTTCTTTGTCTATCCACCATTTTTGAATTCATAATTCTTTACCAGCGCATTTTATTATTCGCTTTCACACCATTCGTACAACCGATGTTTTCTTGCTTTTGTGTTGTTTGGCGTGTGCACACAAATGACGCAGCGTGTTATTAAAACGGCTTGCGTACTTCCGTCGACAACTTTTCTCTGCCGCCACAGATTCGCTGATTCTTCGCTCTACAGTCTAAAGATACTATATTTATAAGTCTCCCTCTCCCCCCCCCCCCCCCCCCCCCCCCATCTCGTTTCCTTTGGCTTTTCTACGTAAATCGACCGCTCGCCTTTGTCAATTAGATTTTCATTAAACTTTGACCCCTGCCGTCGTATACTTTTGAACGCATACTTGCTCACATTTTCTGTCTTCTGCATGCTTTCAGTTTGCACATTTTTTTTCGTGTTGCTGACTCATTGACTCTGCACTGCAACTTTATTGATTTCATCATCACCATGATTGCACACTGCAGCGATGTGTAGAAGGATATGCCTCAGTGAGGGCCACACACGTGTATTTGGGAAATGTGCATGTGGTGAAAGCTTTGCCAGACTAGCGTTTTTCACATACTTGTAGACCGGAGAGACCTTTCTTTTTCCGAAAATGTGTGTTATATCCCTCCTAACCCCCCTCTTTTCATCTCTCAATGCTCGGAACCAGTGGCGGATCAAGAATTTTGTATAGGGGGGAGTTCACATTTCTTTATAAAATATCGAGGACATCTTTAATTCGCAGCTCCTGAAAAATACGATTTTTTTAGATTCCGAAGAGAGGGGTGGAGGAAGGACCCGAAATCGCTGTCTTCCTTTTCTTTACATAATTTTTTAAATTTAATACAGATATAGACCCGCATATAGAACGAGAAGCACCAAAAAATCTTCCTTAACTTCTACTGCAAAATATTTTTAGCATACAAAATAATTTCCCGTGCAAGAAGAGCTTTTCCACTGTTACTGTGTGAAAGCTCAAAAAGCTCTCGCACGCGTGCCTCTCGCAAGCCACTCTCTGACTTTTACACATACAAACGCGTGCATGCGTACTTCTGAATTCATGCGCAACGTGTTGCATGCTGCGTGCTGTGGCATGTGCCAGCTGTGCGCTGTGCACTGTGCATCCCCCAGCCACCCACCACATCCCGCATGCTGCTGTTGCTCAATTCATTTATCGCTTTGATGAATTGCCTTTTTGCGTAATGAATTAATTAGCGAATGAGTTATTGGAAATTCTGCAGGGCAATCTTCAGCTTCGTCGTCATCGTTTTCTTTGTCTGCTTCTTCCCTGTTCATTTCTTTAGCACTTCGTAATTGCTATTTTAAAGTTTATGAGATTTTTTATGTTATTGATTTAAAAGTTGATTTTACGCTTCAAAGTGACTACGTATTTGATTATATCACTTTTGAAGCATGCAGCTGTGAGTAGCTGGAAATTTTTATTTTCTTAAGATAATTATGCATAGGTTTTTTCTTGAACTTTGATGAGCTTTAAGTTGGGCTTCGCATTTTGTTCAATAGCTCGAGAGATATAGAGAGTTAAATATATGCAAGCTTTTAGAATGTATTGAGCATACGATTGAGTTATGTTGGTCCCTCCTTTCACATGATAAATTCAGTAAAAATTGGGTTGAATTTTCGAACTTTATTCCTAAAACATAAGTCCCTTTTCCGTTATAAAAAATTTCGGAGACATGTAAAATGATATAATTCATTTTATCAAAGCTGTTACAATAAACAAATTTTGTAACTTTAAAACCTTCAAATTTTTTTCTATTGTTCAAAATTGTAGACAATGGGCATGGCATGTATGAATTATTGTCCTTTTTAGTTAAAGAAATTTTGGAAAACTTAAAATCTTATAATCCATAATAAAAGCTGCTACAATAAGAAAATTTTGTTACTTTATGACCTTGCTAGTTTTTACTATGCTTAAAAATTATTGAAAAGGGGCCACGCCCACATAGTAACAATGAATACATATTCAAACTTCGAACTATAATAATTGCAGAGTCCTTTGCAATAGGTTAACTATATTCGATATTAGGTATACTATGGACGTGTATAATCCTTATGGGGAAAATAAGTTTAATCGTTCTAAGACCACGCCCACTTTTCTATTCAAATTTTCTTTAAGTGAGTTTGGTAGACAGAACACCTGCACTAATGCTTAATTTTATTAATTAATTTATATTTTTTATTTAATTATTATTAATTAATATTTAAAAAAATTTCGGGTGTGCAATTTAATTTTACTATTTCCTACATTACATCTCCACTATTTCCCTCCATTTTTAACTTCACCTCTGTTTATCATGCACTGTAGTAATCAACTCACACTCAGACTTTCTACTTTCTGTAAATTTCTTATTAATCATCTCACATTGAGAGCGAATAATTAAAAAATCCAGCCAAACTTAGACTTTCTTACTTTCTCACTTTAGCACAATTTCATTTCAGTTCTTCTCAGTTTTCAACTCTCAACACAACAACAATTTCCTTGCCTTGTTTTGTCGCTCATCAGCACATCTATTTGCCAGCCTAATGACCAGTTTTGAAATGTGAGTGATGTCTTTGGTGTTGTTGATTATAATGTTGATAATGTTGCTGCTTTGTTAAGTAAAAAAAAAAATTCTTTGTTTGCACTCATTTATTTTTAAGTCCTACATAATGTTGGTTTTTGTTGTTATTTTCGCTTTTTGTTTACAACTTCATTGTTTTGTTGTATTTGTGGCATATGCAAATGCCCATTAAGGGAAGCTTGGATCATAGAGAAAAATGTGTTTTTTAATTTTTTTTTTTTCATTTTAAAAGTGTTCTTCCTTTCTTGTTGTAACAATAGAAGAGCCTAGTTTGTTCTTATTGCATGATACTATGAATCAGCATGTCTTGACCGATTGCCTTTTTGCCTGCTGTTTTCCTGTTTATTACGCATTTCATTAGCAAACTCATTGTCTTTATTTGTTATGCCTGACTGAGCTGTATCATAAGCGACGGCTTAGATGAGTGTCATTAATTAAATGGTATTATTCTTGAATATTGAAGAAACACTGCCCTTTGGTACTTCCTTGTGTATCATCATTAAAAATATATAAATACCAACAAAAGAAAAACAGAATAAGTTTGAAACAAAGTCGTTACGTGCTTGGGCTGCTTTGTCGTGGAGGTGGACATGCGAGACGCCATTTTGATGGACTCACTTATGGGGTACCCTCTGTCAAAACCTACCAATTTGGCTGATGCTCATTTGACTGGAATTTAGAACAATTGGAATACCTTTGAAGCTAGTACAATGTTTGATAGACTGCTCAGTTTCCCAATCAGCAACAGTTTGAATACCTTCGGGCTGCTTAGTTTCCCAATTAGCAACAGTTTGAATACCATTGGACTGCCTAGTTACCCAATTACTTATTAACAGTTTGAATACCCTTGGACTGCTTAGTTTTCAAACAGCAACACTTTGCCTACCTTTGTACTACGGCTTCAATGCTAGCATTCCCAAACAGGTCGATTCCTTTGCCCTACAGGTCTATGGGAGGTAGCCTAACCATAGTCTCTGCAGCTTTGTGGAAGTATAATCGTATCATTCTGGAGATACCACCATGTTCTATAAATTATCCAATAAAGCTTCGTTGCCTCCCTCTAGCTAAACTGGCTGATGGTTATTTTGATTGAAGTTCGAACAGTTTGACTATCTCTGGATAAGAAGTTCAATTCGAGTGCTGGTCAAGAAACTGTAATACCGTAGAAAAGCATTGCACATCTAACTTTCTTTATAAACAGCTTAATGTTATGCCCAAGAAAGAGTTCAAAATATCATAACTATGAATATCCTTTTTACAGACAACTCGCTATTCAAACTACAAAATCCATTAGCCAACTGCCAAGGCAAAGTAGCGCAAGTGAGAAATCAAAGCAGCGCCCAAGTTGAAGTCTGACAAAACTTTCTATGCTAAAAGTTGAAATTAGATTAAATTGTGACAGTGGTCGTTATTTTGTATGTTCGGTCATGCCATGCTGGAGCCGGAAGAAATAAACATGAATGAAGAACAAGAATGAAAAACAACAACTACAAAAAAAAACATAGAAAAATATTTTAAAAATAATAATAACAAAGTTACCAACAAAAAAAAGGGCTCAAAAAATGAAAGCCCAACAAATGCCGTTTATAGCAGCTGCGACGACTTGCCTGAAATAAACTCAAAGACAACAACAATAACAACAATCACAAATAACGACAGCAACTGGCTGTAGAACTACAACTATTTAACAAGACTTATCTACACACACACACACGCACACACTGGGCTCATAAAGTAAGCGCAGTTGTTGTTAAAAAAATCACTGCGTGCCGACAAAGTTAGTTCGGTTACTGAAATCGTAGCACTCAAAATGAAGTTGCCGAGCCGTTGCCGCAAGTAAACCTAACGGCAATAATAATAATAAAAAAAGTGTAGCTAAAACTATAAAAATGTGCTGACAAATGCAGGAAGATGCATACGCGCACGTTGAGCAAATGAATGTTTTGGGATGAGCTCGCAACTTTTTATGTAGAAATAGTGGATACAGGGTGGTTGATGTTGAATGAGAGTTTGATTAGAACTCAATGAGAATTTGAAGCAACATAGAGCTTGCTGTGGGAACATCGGCCATAAAGTAAAATAGTTTCATAAAGTAGGCTATGGAGTAGATCTCCGCTTTTCATAAATTAAGCAAAAATATTCCGTGCTTCCCTCTGGCTAAACTGATTGATATTTAGTTTGATTGAAGTTTGAACAGTTTGACTATTACTGCATTAGAATCTCAATACACTGTTGCTGCAACTGTTGTATTTCCCAATTACTCGTGGTGCTTGTTGCTGTAGCTTTAGGTTTTTAACTAGACTAGATCGAAATTCGCAATTGGAATGGGCAATAAACGCCTACGTTCTTTTTTTTTGCTGTCACGAAGCCGACACATTTGTCTTTCGTATAGATTAACTTATTTAGAACCAGACCACAATACACCATAATTACCTGGTACGATTTTGTTTGTTCGTACCTAAAATGACTGATGGCAATTTTGGTCAAAGCATGAACAGCTTGACTGACTTTGAACTAAACATTTAAGAAAGTTTGAAGCGTTTGACTACCTTTGAATGGATTTGCTCAATGCAGTGTTTGTCAGTTACTGGTGGCTGTATGTTGTTCTTTTTTTTACATTTTATTCGGACCATATCTATAATCTGGAATATTTGAAATCATCAACTACACTCCAGCCACAGGAGCTCGTGACCTATTTAATACAGATATGACAAACTTTTGTGCACGTTCTGTCTTTTAAGATAGAAGTGTGAACAGTTTGATGGCCTTTGTAAAATACCTAAGCTTTGCTGCTTATACTTTTTATGGAAATTGGAGCAGATTGACTACCTGTGGACTGGGCACTCAATTCAGTGTTTCTAAAACTGTTAAACGTAGCTTTTTTTCACTGTTCTCTTGAGGTCGCAAATTTCATCAATCACCCTGTAGTTTATGTGTGCCCCTCTTCCAAACATTTTTTGGCACTACATAAAACACTTCCGTCTCGCATTGTGGCTAACAAATAATGTTGATGTGACTGCTAAAGCTACTAAAGTGTATGGCTTGAGCCAAACAAAAAATTTAAAAAAGAAGTTCTAAAAAGTATACGAGCAGCATCATCTGACTGTCATGGCAATCCAACAACAATAACGCTTTCAAGCAAGTGTCATGACAGTCACAACTCAAGCGCAGGCTATGAAAAGCCAACAAAAAAAAAAAAAAAAAACTGAGGAACTTTACAACTGGTTAGTAAGTAATGGCTAAGAGCGAAAGTTTTTTGAAATGGTTGAATATTAAAAAGAAACAGCAACAGGAAATGTCAGAAAAAGGGGTGTGAGGTGTAGCGGAGGGGTGAATACAGTGGTGGAAAAGTTTTACAAACAACACCGAAATTAGTTTAGTACTTTTAAAGTAAGTCTGCGTATTTATGCACCTTGAGTGTGTTGATAAGTTTATAAAAGAAGCATGAAATGCAAACAGAGATGGCAACAACAGTTATATGACAGACATTCTGTACTAATCTCCAGGCTTCCTTTGTGTAAGAAAACATGTCTAGTGATTCCAATATTTTCAACATAGGAAAGGGCCACAGTGAGAAACCATATGTATGTTGCCCAATACGAAGATCTGAGATAAAGATATACATATAACATAACATAACATAACACAAGATAACATAGCATAACAAAGCATAACATAACATAACATAACACAACGTTTCGAAGGACAACATAAGATAACATAGCATAGCATAACATAACATAACTTAACATAGCCTCACACAACGTTTCAAAGGATAATATAAAATAACATCACAAAAGAATTTTAACAAACCTTAAGCTTAAGATAAAATCACATAATACTCCATAATATAATAACATAATATAAATATACCACAACAAAAAAATACAACATAAAACAGCATAACATAAAAACAATAAAATAATCTAATGGAAAATTTCCGTAACGCATAGCATCAAAAAAATGTTCAAATTTTAAAATTGTATATTTAAAACTCACCGACTACTCATCTCACGCCCGCTGCCTCTCTAGTTCACCTTATTCAAGCGCTAGAATAAGCATACTTACAACAACGCCAACACTTAATTTACTGCATATAAAACTATGAAAACATTCTTACGTGAACAACTTCCTTATGGATGAATCTAAAAAGGAAATTTGCATGCAAAATTGAATTTTATTAAAAACTTGTGAGACGACACAACTCACAACAAGACGAACAAAAACAACAACAAATGCAACAATCAAAAAACAACATGCAGTGCGCACAAGTGTAAGGTCGACATACACAAAGACACACACACACATATTAAAAACAAGCACACACACACATATGCGCACTTGGATACTAAAACTTGGCACAAGAAAGAGGAAGAGCAACAAGGAACCCTTTTGCTAGAGCTTCACTTAAGTTTATTTACGTGTAGAAGGAACTCTATTACCCGCAAATAAGAAGAAGAAGCACAACTAAAACACATAAAAACAAAAGCCAACTTTAAGTGAATGGGAAGTGCGTTACTATGCATTTCTATGTAAATTGAAAAGGATGTATGTAAATATCTAAAAAGAAAGTAGATTTGGCACAATGCATACATGCACTGCTGTAGAAAATTTAAATTTATCCGATGCCTGTTTGATTGGTGCTTTCATATCCTTCGAGTTTTTGGCTATGGTCCATAAGTTTTGAAAGGAGATATTAACTGTAAGTTGTGTAGCTTTCAGCTCGATTCGCTGGAGCTTGACATATCTGGGGAGAGTTGAGCTAATGTCAATCTCTGCATGTTAAAACCTATAGTTTTCCTCAAAGAAAACCTTAATGGATTACACAGAAAATAAAAAAATCGATTAATGAGTTATCGAATTTTCAAATTCGACGTCACATCCCTAACTGCAAACTACTTCGAAAATAAAATCTTGATTTTTGAGCAATCGATTTTTCCGACTCGAGTCACAGCCAAATCGACTACATAGTTGTAAATTAGTTCAAAAGTAAAAAAAATCGATTATTGAACAATTGAATTTTTCGTCTAGTCAGTGAATTCAACTAGCTGTAAATTAATTCGAAAGTAAAAAAATCGATTATTGATTAATTGACAACAGAACTGTAAACTACTTCAAAAGGAAAAAAAGTAATCGATTTTTCTGCTCCGATGTCAGCTCCTTATTTGCAAATTAACT
Organism: Sphenella marginata; assembly: GCA_951509765.1. Classification (NCBI taxonomy): domain Eukaryota; kingdom Metazoa; phylum Arthropoda; class Insecta; order Diptera; family Tephritidae; genus Sphenella; species Sphenella marginata. The sequence continues at coordinate 64,518,579 of OX608083.1, forward strand.
AGCTATAAATTAGTTCAAAAGTCAGAAAGTGTTATCCATGTAAACTGATAAAAAGGTTAAAAAATCGATTATTGAATAAACGAGTTTTTCGACTTGAGCTCACATCTCTACAGTCTAAGAGGAACACCAGGTCCAATTAGTCAGCCATTTCTTCTTTTTCGATATAAACAAGGCTTCTTTGTAAGCGATGTCAATTGGCAGATATCTGACAAAAGTGAACTAGTCTGAAATTAGTTTAAAGTAGACCAAATTTTTGAGTAAAAATAATTTAAACAATTCGCTCTTTCTAATCACACACACATATTCATGTTAGCAACACTTTGCACTCGACAACAACATCACCGACAGCACTTGTAATCCATCGATGTGAGTAAATTTGGTTGCGCGTATTTAATATGTTTGTTGCACGCTCGAGTTGAGCTGAGTTGAGTTGCGTTGTAACACTTTGTAGCTGTTGTTGAATTTCGTTGTAATTAAATATTAAATGTAATATAATTTCAAGCGTGTGTGAAAACATGATTATAGCGCATTCAATTCATGGGGTATTGGTGTTGGTGAGGTTTTTGCAATCGGAGTGCGTTAAACAGGCAAATGTTAGTTGGAAGCGCCACAAAGTATGTTAGCATTTCTGGTGAATATAATTAAAATGAAATTGTGTACGTTGCGTTGATTTCCTAGTATTTTCCTATTTAATTTCATATCATAACATTTTTGGCATTTTAATACGAAATAACTCACAGCTACAGCTTATTTGCCATGAAATGTATTGTGGCATGTGGAACGTATTTTGGGAAAAATTGGGCGTTACTGATTTTTGTCTTGTGTGTAATTGTTTATTAATTTATTTTCGATTTTTTTTCAATTTTTTTTTTTCCCCAATGTTAAAGAAAAAAATCTTATTGCACCATAATCACCGAGTTGATTTCCTGTGAACCAAAAAAGTTGTCAAAATTTTTGAAATCTCCATCCACCATGGGATCGCTTTCGCATTACTTCTGTTTGACGTCTCACATTTGCCATATGTTAGGAGCATTCTATGGTGACTACAGTCTAGTTTGCCTTCTTCGACATTACCAACTTTGATTTGGTCAACTTTTTGTTCCAGATTTTTTTCTCCAGGGTCCATATTGAGCATTTCGGAAAAGCGTTTCTAAAGCGTGCTGGGCGTTTGTTTTTGACTGGCCGATACTTCTAAGTTTATGTGGATATGCGCCAAGCATTGTTTTCCTTCCTAATGACTTTACACCTTTTCCTCGCTCTCCTTGAATTTTATTTTGTTCTGAGTCACCCTGCATTTCATGCTCTCAATTTTTTTAAATTTATTTATCATTATTTTAAATTATTCCCACTGGCGATTTAAAGCACAGCAGAAGAATTGCCAGCATCAACAACATTGGAAAAAATGTATGATTCTTCACCATCACGCCGCACACTCACACACAAACACAAGCGTGCGCACCGTTTTACGACGGCTTAAGCACTAACTGACAGTTGTTATGCAAAGCTGGCTGCTGTTTGTTGCATTCAAGCGCAAATAATATGAGCGTTGCCATATGATACGAATGCGCCACTTGAAGATGAAATGCATGCAAACATGCTGAATCCATACATTGTTGTTGTTGCGCGTGTTGAATGAATGAAATCATTTGGGGTATGCAACATGCGGTATGTAACGGAATTCCTTAAGCTTAATACTGGCATTCGTTAAAATTAATAAGCCAACGGCTTATTTGGTAATACCGAAATTATTGTGTGAATATCTGTTATGTAGGAAATTTGTTGCATCATACAACTGTTGAGCAAACAGGCAGATAGCCAGCAATAACTTTACGCTCACCTCAACTCGTTACTTGAGTTGCTCCATTGTAAATTACTACAACAACAATAAACAAAAACCAATTACCAAGGCGACCATTTGCTTGCTTGTCCAGCAGTTTTTTGTAATTTTTTTCACCGGCGCTCTTGCGCCACCACCGCACCTTCGGAAGCACGCAAGCATAAAATGGATAATTCGCTGGTGATGAACTTTAATTGCTGGGCTTTAATGAGTTACATAACGTGAATAAGGGCATTCATGTGCGCTAATAACTACGCTGTTAACTCTTGAATCGGTGTAATGTTCGTATATCCCGTGGAGAATAAAGGATCCGCCTGGCAGTACTCTCTACCGTTACAGTAACCAGTAAACGATGATGATGAAACTCGTTAATTGAAGTAAGTAATTGCTTATGTGTGAGAGATAGTGAAAGTGTAGAATTTGTTAAGAGTAAGATAAAATAAAATAAAATAAAATAAAATAAAATAAAATAAAATGAAATAAAATAAAATAAAATAAAATAAAATAAAATAAAATAAAATAAAATAAAATAAAATAAAATAAAATAAAATAAAATAAAATAAAATAAAATAAAATAAAATAAAATAAAATAAAATAAAATAAAACAAAAAAAAAATAAAATAAAATAAAATAAAATAAAATAAAATAAAATAAAACAAAAAAAAAATAAAATAAAATAAAATAAAAATTATATAAAATAATGAGGACAAGGCGAAGTTACTATTTGATATAATTAAACATAATCATCGGTTCCAGGAGAGCTCCTTACTTTAAAAATCGGGTGGACAATTTTTTAGGCTGCCTTGGGGTTTATACGAGTAATACTCTTCAAAGTCTACTAATTTGAGGCAACAGTTGTCTCACCTTCTCAGTTTCTTAAGCTGATCGTCAGCAAAACGTCATAAAATATGTTTAAAGAATGTCATTATTATGCAAGAAATGTCACAGCCACATGAAATCATTTGCTAAAAATGCAATACCATGTAAAGTAGGCACCACCCACCCACACACCTGCCACGCCCACAAACCTTTACCGCAAAAATGTAGTCAAACAAATGATGCGGGCATTAATACAAGTGCCAACAACATAGCCAAGTTCATGGTTACTGGAGAAAATTGTGAATCATAAATTGCCAACAACTGTTATTGCTATGAAATACACATACACACATACAAATGCATATGTAGGAGTGTGTATGTGTGTATGTAGTTGTGTAAGTATAAATGAGCTCCCAACCTTTGCTCGGGTAACACATGGCGTATGCGTAATAATTGATGATGGATTTGGTTGCATGGTAGTGAGACGAGAATGCGTTAACAGCGTAAACAACAAAAACAATAGCTACGTGAAATATTTAACCAACAACAACAACAATACCACAACAATTGATTATGGCAACAATAAAGGTGAAATCGCGTCAATTTGCTAACGCAAAGGCAACAACAACAAACAACTAACTGAAAAGCAACGTTACAACAACACTAACAACATCCATAAATGCAACAATAATACGTTCCTGCAGCAGCTGTTGCAACATACAATTAAGCGTACGTTCAACGCCACAAGAACTTGTCCACATTTTTCTACTCTCTTGCTCCTTCCAGCTCTTCCGCTCATTTCAAACTAAAAATTGTTGCATGCAACATAAATGCATACACGTGCTACAAGCTGCTGTTGGCATTCGTCAAGCATGAAGTCATGCGGTTGAAGGTAAAGCTCCAGCCGTTTACATTGCAATGTCAGCTAACAGCAGCTTTAAAGCAACTCATCACTTAACGTACATAGGTGAGGGCGCCTCTGTTGCAAGCAGAAAATTGCTTTGTTGTTATTGTGGCAAGAGCACAAGCAGTCATGCAACACGAGATTGTGTGTGGTAGAGGGATGGTTTGATATTTACCGCTGTGTTTCTTGCTGCTTTGTTGCGTGCAAAATTTGCTGTGGCTGAATTTTTAACCATTTTTTTTTTTAGGGCAAATAGAGCAATGACAACAACAACAAGTATAATTTTCATACAAATTTCAATGTCAAAAGGTTGAACTTTTATATTTTTGATATGGGTTTTAAAAGAAATTAACATTTCAAGTTTTTCATATGAGATTTTAGGGACGAATCAGCATGGTGGCAGCTTTTTTTCAGCGCATAAGGAGACGACAACAACTTATCTGCCTATTATCCTATTTTCATTAAGAAAAAATTGCATGGTATTTAATATTGTAGTGAGTTAAAGGGGCCACAGCTGCATTTAAGGGCATTGAGTTAGTGGCGCAACAAGCAATTCAAACAAATGAGGCCATTCAAAAACATCAAAACCATCTGCCACGCATTGCTGCCAATTATCGTCAGATCACGTCGCTGTTCATATTCACTCAAATTGTTCTCTATGGCCGGTAGGGATGTGAAGAGTAAGGCAGGAAATCAGGGAATAAATTTGTGTGTAGTTTTTGAGATATCTATATAGATTTGATATTTCTATTTATTAAATTGGTATTTTTTTTATTTAGAAGTATTTATATATTAAAGAATAGTTTGATGATGACAATGTAATGTGGTAATTAGGTAAAATGCAGCGTGTCACTTCTTCTCATTTGTGTACGAAATTCTTTATAAATATAGGCATTCACTGCCTTCGCTGACTACCAATAAATTGGAGTTTTAAGGGTGAAAATTATTTTGAGTGACTGGGATGAAAAGTATAACGGTAACTTACATAGTTAGCCCCCTTAAAGATAAATAATAATCAATTTTTTTTTATTTAAGCACTAAAAGTCAAAGTTTAGTTCAATATTTACTCAACAACTAAAAGTAAAATAATCGACTATTACTTCTGACTTAAAATTTAAAAGTCAAATATTTAATTACTTTTGAATAAAGAATTAAAATTCAAAGATTTTAGTATGTTTCATTTAAGAACTAATTATTTTTTGATTTAAGAATGAAAAGTCAAATATTTGATTACTTTTGAATAAAGAATTAGAGTTCAAAGATTTACATTAGAACGAACCATTTTTTGATTTAAGAATGAAAAGTCAAATATTAAGTTCAATATTGAATAAAGAACTACAAGTAAAATAATGGGCAATTACTTTTAAATTAAAGACTAAAATTCATATATTAAGTAATTTAAGATTTAATATCAAAAAGTCAATTATTTAATTTAATAGTGACTTTAGAATTTGAGTCAAGTAATCAACAAATATTTAATCATCTCTTGATTAAAGAATGAAAATTCAAATATTTATTCAATATTGACTTTGGAACTAAAAGTCAAATAATAGACAATTACCTTTTAGTTAAGAATTAAAAGTAAAATATTTAATTATTTTTTATTTAAAAACAAAAAGTCAGATATTTTATTAAATAATGAATTAAGAACTAAAAGTAAAATATTTAATTAAATCATCACTCAGAAACTAAAAGTCAAATAATAGACAATTACCTTTTACTTCAGAATTAAAATTAAAATATTTAGTTCTTTTTGATTTAAAAACAATGAGTCGGATATTTAATTAAATAATGACTCAGGAACTAAACGTCAAATTTTTAATTCATTGAAATGGTAAAATAAAAATTTTTTTCTTTCAATTCGGGAATTAAAATTCATATATCTATTTGATTTTGAGTTAGAATTAAAAGACAGTTATTTAAATTAATATTTACTAATGAACTAAAAATAAAACTAATGGTTTAATTACTTTTGACTAGAAATTAAAAGTCAATTATTGAATGAGAAATTAAAATATTCAACTGAGATTTTTGATTCAAAATAATCAAAAAATTACTTTTCAAAATAAAAGAAAAAAAAAAACTTACTAAATTTCAATTTTTTGCTAAAAGTCATGACATTTACGACCCCTGCGACTAACGCGACGAAAAGGAATAAACGGCTGATAATATGGCAAATATCGAATAACACATCAAACAGAGTTTCGCGCTTAATTGTTGGGATGCTGCGAGCAATATTCTTTGTGGCTACGCACAGGTCTGGCGCTGCGACATGGTAGCATGGTACTGATTGGCTATGTATTATGTTTGCATTGTTGTTGTTGCTTTTATTACACTGTGCAAACCTTTATGCGGATCATTTTTAGGCGGCAGCAAAGGCATGAGTAGGCCTCGAACGAAATGGTGAATACAACCGTAGCATGACTTGATCTCAAGTTGGCTCCAATTGACGTCGGCTATAGCTTAAATGGTACAAATCCTCTAGGTGGTTAAGCGACATTTAGATGATAATATTTTTTCTTTTCGCTACCAAAAATCATGTAGCACAGTTTAATTGCCATTGCTGACGTTAGCGTTGAAAGTGTTTATAGCTAAAGGCGATTGACACGCAGCTACCGTGTCGTTATCTCAAAAGCTTTATATGACGGTTATTGTATTTGTATGTTGCTGTTGTAAAAATTCCTGTTTGCTGTTTTTGTTGTTTAAGTAGCTATGATATTGATTTTTATAGATCTACCAACTGATAATGTGCTCAAAATATTTAATATTGCTAGAGGTTGTTAGTTTTTGTTGTTATTGTTGTTGGGCATGTTGTAATTTTGCTTTTGGTTTTTATTTACTTTAGTGGTATGTTTTTGTTGTTTTTCACCAGTCAATATTTGCAGACATTATTGAACCTATTAAGTGGCAATCAGCTGTTAAAACACTGCTACCGACAAACAAACAAAACAGTGACTGGACTGCAGTCGTGCTTGGAAGACTAGTTTGGAACTAGAATTTTCGAACACATTGCAGAGCAGGCCGAAAAAGATGAAATTTGTACCAATGAAAATTGAGATTATTAGTAAGGTCTAGTAGCCATACACCGTGATGTGTTCTAATATGCATTCTAGAAGTAGTTCGCAACTAGTCCACTTGACTGCAGATTACTTTTTATTTGCAATTGTGGCTGTGTACTCGTTTGTGTGTGTATTCGAGTTAACCGCAAACAGGTGGTTCATATGACCAGAGGTGACAAAAATTAATCGTGAAAAAATTTAATTTTGGTTTTGCCAAACGGACGTTGGACTTTAAAAAGACAGGAAGACATCACAGCTGGTGGTTGGCGGCTTTTAATTAATACAGTTTTCGATATCGTTTTGAGTTGTGATGAGAAATTGCATAGCGAAAATGAGCATTTGCTTAGCTGATGGGAGTCGATCGAATACTTATAAGGTAAATAAGAAAATACAACTTTAAGATGTGGAAAGATATTGAAGGAAAAAGCACCTACTTGCGTGGACTTACAGGCAACAGCCTAACGAATAGAAGAAGGTGCTCTTCTTTCATTTACTTTTATTTAATTTGACTTGATTTTATTTAATTTTATTTCATTTCATTTCATTTCATTTCATTTCATTTTATTTTATTTTATTTTATTTTATTTTATTTTATTTTATTTTATTTTATTTTATTTTATTTTATTTTATTTTATTTTATTTTATTTTATTTTATTTTATTTTATTTTATTTTATTTTATTTTATTTTATTTTATTTTATTTTATTTTATTTTATTTTATTTTATTTTATTTTATTTTATTTTATTTTATTTTATTTTATTTTATTTTATTTTATTTTATTTAATTTTATTTTATTTTATTTTATTTTATTTTATTTTATTTTATTTTATTTTATTTTATTTTATTTTATTTTATTTTATTTTATTTTATTTTATTTTATTTAATTTTATTTTATTTTATTTTATTTTATTTTATTTTATTTTATTTTATTTTATTTTATTTTATTTTATTTTATTTTATTTTATTTTATTTGCTAAACTGATTTTCTCATACAAACATATCCCTCTAGAAGAAGGAAGCAGCGACTTGAATTCCAATTTATATCCTTATCCAATGACTCATCACTTTTTTCTTGTTTTAAAAATTTCAGCATCTCAATATTCTTAAAAATCTTAACTTATATTAATTAACATAGCAAGCTAACAAAGTAGTTATAACAAAAAAGCCGATACCGAAATAATCAAGTTCAAAGATTTTCAATATTCAAATGGCCACAACTTCCACAATTTCGCTCGCATTGCCATAGTTTATACATTTGGGGTAATAACATATCCCAAAATTTGTAGTTACGATGTTAATCGCAGAAATGGGCCAATGTGTCACTGACCACAAATCCAGCGCCCAAAACCACATTTGTTTAAAACATTCTAACTTCCACTGCTAAACACACCTGTGACATGTGGCATACAATATACCTAACAAAATCCAAATAAAATCTAAGTCGGCTGAATACAAAACAGAAAAATGCAAACGAATGCCCTTTAATTAAAAATAAAATGTTGATCCACTTGTGTATGTGTGTGCTGTTTTTATGTAAAATAAAACATTACTAAATTAAGCGCATAAACGCCACACACTCGGTGTCATATGTTGCAACATTTACCAACGCTCACCTATACATTGAAATATTTAAGCCGCCTAATTGGGTGTCACAAAATGTTGCCAAGTTGTTGCTTGTTGTGCTGCCACTTTAACCGCTGCAACATTGCCACACCACATTGCACACTGTGTGCTAATGTGACGAACGGTACTTGCAGTTTGCCAAAACTTTTGCCAAACTAACACAAAAACATACACAAACATACACACACACACACACACATGGACCCTTACAATCAAATATGGTGACAAGCACATGCAGATGCGCTTGAAATTAGTCACAACAACAAACTGTCATACGGAATTGCTTAAGTGTTGCTGTATAGGGCAAGTTTTGTCAAAATAAGTGGCAACATGAAGGATTGAAAGTTGGTTGCTGATGCTTTATATGGATATAAGCTTAGTTTACACATATACGAGAGCATTCAAATTCGCCTACATTTTACTCTTTCCCTAAATGTTTAAAATAACTCTTCTCACATGATTTTGGTAGTAAATTACATTAGGGTGGATCACTTTGTATGTAGCTCTTTGTTTCTGCATCGTTTCTACTGATTAGGAACTTTTATTGACATTTAGCTTTTTATAATTTCTTCTATATTTCATGGTATTTTATTTTATTTTATTTTAGTTTATTTTATTTTATTTTATTTTATTTTATTTTATTTTATTTTATTTTATTTTATTTTATTTTATTTTATTTTATTTTATTTTATTTTATTTTATTTTATTTTATTTTATTTTATTTTATTTTATTTTATTTTATTTTATTTTATTTTATCCCTTTTCAATTAATTTTTTTGCTTAATTTTGATGTGGAAGCCGATTCTCCTAATTATGACGTCAGTCAAAAAGCTCCAACCTAACGTGCACATATTTATACATACATATATTTTTACCTATATGTATGAATGTACATAAATACAAATCCATGATCTCGCTGCATGTTGAAATACCTCACCACTATGGCCCAATTAGTAACACTTTGCGGCTTTTAGCGTTGATCTATTGGCATTCGGTCGCTCATTCGATTGGCACATTGAGCTTTGTAAAGTTTTTTTATGTGTGGTTAATCTAAGAGAATTTGTATGTGTGGAATGGAAAGGGGGGTTAACGCTAATGGGGATTTGTTGCGGTCATTTTGAATGCAGAGTAGCGTTTGCGGCAAATAAGAGACCAATAAGATAGATCAACGGTTATTTGCTTGATGTTTGCAGAGTGGTCATTGGCTCTGAAATATTTGATTTAATGAAATTAATTGCATTTGTAGATGCTAAGCTCAGGGACGTCTGCTAAGAGATATATGCACATACATACAAATTAGACAAACTTAACAGGGTTACACTGAAATAACAGCCCTTGGCCGGTTAAAACCCGGGTCATTCCGGTACGTAGAACCGGCTGTTGTGGGAATGATGCAATGGTTCTCCAGTTGTACGGCTCAGTATCATGGAAAATGTGAGGAAGATAGGATTCAGTTTGACAATGCCTGTATTGTGACAAACAGTTTGAAGATAACTCTGTTGTGGAAAGCAGTTTGGCGATAACTGGAGGTCCTTGTATACGATGACCGCATTTAAGATAGAAAGGTAAACCATGCTGGTGGTGCTGTGTTGACACAAGCAGTTTGACAATAATTGTGTTTCTAAAGTGAGTTTGACAATTACTGTATTGTGACAAACAGTTTGACGAGGACTGGAAATCAATTTTTGCTTCCAATCAGCATCAGTTAGCGTCAAAAAGGATTGATTGGTTTGCTATACTACGAGACCATCCAAAACTAAAATTCTGCTAAGCACCAATGGCGATCGATGATGATGACTTCACAGTCATAAAACACAAAAATGTTTAGGGTATATGTCTAGATTATATCGGTTCACAAGCTAAAATCTAACGCAAGATAAATCAAAGCAACTCTTGAGTCTTCACAAGTGCCCAAATCGCACTTAACACAACTTAAATAGTTCGGGCGCAACATCAAATGAGTTTTACAGATTTCATTAAGAAACCAGAGCTCCTCACTTCAACCAGATTAAAGCGAAACCTGTAGCTAAACCACAAATATTTATGTTTCGGGTCAAAAGTGCAAACATACATTCTCACACTCAGTTGAGCCTCTTCAGCTATCCCTTGCAGTCCATATAGAAACACAAACAACTCGCAACACTTGCCACACTTCCTTTATTCCGCTTTAATTGGAGTACAATTTACAGTCACACGCTTCGTTGCGTGTCAACGAAGTATCTATGCACCTTCAACACTCGTCGAAATGCAGCAGAAGCAGCAGTAGCAACAACAAGAACAACACCAGTACTTGCAATAGAAGTGTCATGCCAGAATGTGTAGACGACATGATGATGTGATGTTGCCATCACCACTTGTGGCAGGAAACGCAAAGTGTTTGCCAACGTACCGGAGTGTAGAGAGAGCGCTAAGGAGGAGGGAGCGAGTACTTTTTCAATTTAATGAGGTGCTTATTTTAAATTTACACTCACTTGCGTTAGCGAGTGTGCAAATCTAGAGCGCAAGGATGTGCAGAGGGCACAATGGAGAGGCGCAGGTAGCGGAAGTGAAGTGGAGCAAGATAATATAAATACTCGTATAGAAAAAAAGGTGCAACCGGAAAATGTTGCAGACCAAATGTGATCAACTTTGGTGTACCAGCAGAGCAGCACCTCTTTGAGTTCAGCGCTGTACGGGCTGAAAAGTTGAAGGAAGCAGCAATGGCTTGTGCTTGTGGCCTGAAAAGCCGGATGGAATATTTTTTTTTTTTACTCTACAAAAACACAAACACTAATATGAGCTGATTTTATTTTTTTTGTATTTTTTATTTTTGCCCGTTTGTGCGTCCATGCTTGAGTTTGATGTCAATGTAGTAGGTGTGGCTTGAAAACAAAAAAAATATAAAATATTTGTGGCGAAGCAGTTTGTGCAAAGGATAATGACAGGACATTGCAATTTACGGAAGTGGTGCAAGAGAGTTAAGCACACACAGTCGCATGGTATGGACAGACAGACACCAACAGCAAAGCTAGACAGGCAGGGGCCTTTTGCTGAACTCCAAAGCATAGGATTTTGAGTGTCATTTAATGTGCATAAAGGCAAATGTAAGGTGAGAGTATGGCTGTACTGGGTGTACGTGGATTTGTTATACTGAAAGTACCCACAAAGTAATTTTCCTTCTGATTTTTCCCACTAAGCGGGGTCTCCTTCGAGTGCCGAATGCTTTTTAGGTTAGACTGTTATTCTATTTGAAATTGAATTTTTAATTTTTGTGACTTTTAATTGAGTTAGTGACGTTTATGACAGCAGTGACTTTTATTCAAGTCAGTGATTTTTTGGAAATGTAATTTAAAAATTTCGACTAGGTAAATTGTTTGGGGTCCGATGATCTTTTTTACCCCAGTGACTTTTACTGGAATCAGTGATTTTAGGTGGTGCCAGTGATTTTTTTGAAACAGTTTATTTTGCAAAATTGATTTTAATTTGACTCTGTGAGTCCTTTGACATCCGCTAGCATTTTTTTTACCACTAACTTTTTCCCCGAACCAGTGACTTTTTTGAAACCAGTGACTTTTACTGTTATCAGTAATTTTAGCTGAAGCCAGTGATTTTTTTAAACAGTTTATTTAGAAAAATGATTTTAATTTGATCCGCTAAAGTATTTTTTTAACCTCTTACTGTTTTCCCTCAACCAGTGAATTTTGTAACCGATATTTAAAAAAAAAGTGATTTCTATTCAGCTCTGAATTTTTTTGTAACCACTTACTTTTATAGGAATCAGTGATCTTTTTCGAACCAGTGATTTTTAGGAACTATAATAATTTTTACCTATGACTTACGAGCCAATGCCTTTTTTTGGAATCATTGAGTTTTATTAGAACTAGTGACTTTTTGGAGACAGTGACTCTTTGAAACTGGGAAACCCGGCTACTTTTTCAGTATAGGTGCTCTTTAATGGGATCAGCGACTATACTTCAACCAGTGACTTGAATTAAAAACTAGTTTCTTATAATAGAATATGTGATTTTTTTTTCCAAACCATTGACTTTTTTTGGAATCAGTGAACACTTTTATTGTAAACAGTTTCAGAAGTTTAATACTTATCACCTTAGTCACCCTGTGACATGGACCATAGCTAGCATTTGCATTAGCAGCCAGTCACCTAAACTCATATCTCCATTTATTATTTGTTTGACTCATTCACATACGAGCAGCCACTCATCTTTATTTACTTATCTTATCCTTCCTTTGAGGAATCCTTCTCACTGCTTTGCCTTTAACCACTTTGTTTGCTTCTGTATTCATTTGCTTGTTTGTATTGTGCTTTGGGCTTGAATTGCTATAAAGCTTTCCTCTTTCATTATTTTGTTTAACATTTTTTTTGTTTTTTCCTTTGTTTTTCTTTTTTTTTTGTTCTTTGATTTGTATTTGCTTATTCATCGGTAGTTTGTTTATGTTATTTTTTGATGAAATAAATGAGTGAAAGAAGCAACAACAAAAAGCACGTTTGTACTCCGTGCTTTTGCGAGCACTTGATTGCTTGTAATTAAATGAATGATACAAATATTAGCACAGTACTGAGTGCGAAGTAAAAGAGATTGTTAATTAAATGGGAAGTGAGATTAAAAGGTTAAAAAAATAAATAATTTTATAAAGGTCTAGTTTAAATAAAAGAAATAAGGGAGTGTAAGTTCGATTTGAAAAACATTTTTTTTTTTTGTTAGTTCTCAAAATTCTTTGTTTTTCATTGCTATGTTAAACCAATCTTCATAGCATTCCTGCTACTAAGCACATTAAGTCTCATAAATCCCTAAAAAAAAACCGCAAAGCTTTCAATTTATTACTTTCAACATTTTACATAAAAAATATTTTACTTAACTCAGTTGCATTTAATTTGCAAACAACGTGCTGAAATAAATCCACAAATCTACAACAAATAAAAAAAAATTAAAATAAAAGAGAAATCAGTAAACAGCAAAGGACACCGGCACTGCACTCCACTGACTACTACACGGCGTATGAGTGATATTTGCGCCGACTGCGGTCAAACTTAAAAACCGCAATTGTGCCAACATTGATTTTTTTGTTGTTGTTGTTTTTATGTGTAGTGGTGCATATTTTTCATGCATTAATTTGTTAACATTGACACGAACATTATGTTGTGATAACACTGATATATACTACTATATACAAATCAAGAGCAAAAACAACAATAGTGTGGCTTATGCTTGAATGAAAAAAAATTCATTTTTAATATGAAACAAGTAAGGAAAGGGCTGTCTTCCGCTGTGCCGAAGGCTTTATACCTTTCATGAATACGCACAACTTTTCTAAGTGTCCGATCCTTACTTAAAATTACTTACAAACTCTCCAAAACTGTTAATTTAAAAATACATAGCCAAACCACATTTATCGGAGCAATCGGTAATATGGGAGCTATATGTTATGTAAGTCCGATCTGTATGATTTTCACTACACACATCACATATATAATAAGTACCAAACCTGCAAAATTTTAAGTTTCTAGCTTTCTATTTGCAACATGTATAGCCATGTATTTATCGAAACTATCGATTATATGGGAGCTATATGTTATGTTGGTCCGATCTAGGTGATTTTCACTACACACATTACTTTTATAGTATGTACTAAACCTGCGAAATTTCGCTCGAATAGCTTTTTAATTGCAAGAGTTATAGGCCAAAACCCGTTTATCGGAACAATCGATTGTATGGGAGCTATGCGTTCTATCGGTCCGATCTTGCTGGTTCCGACAAATGATTAATATAATACAAAATGGCGGCTCCACACCAAATTTCATGGAGATATCTCTAAAATTGGGGGACTAGTTTGCGTTCAAACAGACAGACGGACAGACGGACGGACAGACGGACGGACAGACGGACAGACGGACATGGCTAAATCAACTCAGCTCGTCGCACTGATCATTTCTATATACTTATTGGTGGGTCTATCTCTTCTTCTTCTCATACTTACAAACATCGGACCAAAGTTATAATACCATTTCATGTTCATGAAAGGTATAAAAAAAAATTTCAATAAGAACTTTTTTTATATATTTTTTTTTATATCTTCGTTGAACGGCCATTGAGATCAGCATGCATGGGCTGTTGGCAATACCGAAACACTCTTTCGAATGTCAAAGATTTTTAAAACAAACGATGACAGACTAACAGTTCTGAAGTTCTCGTGATTTCGTTGTGACTTCTTGTTGACCTTGACCTGGGTGGGAAAAAAGGTTGAGGTAGCGAACATTGTAGCCAACGCGACCTATGCACGCCGATAAAATTCTAAACTACCTGCCTGTGGCTACAATAACAACAACCATACCATTCTGACTAAAATAGGTTTGTGTGGAGATTCACAAATATTATCGATATATTCCATTCGCTATCTCTCTCTATCTCTATCATTCCCCATCTCTATTTATTTCTCTCCATCTCTATCCACATCTCCATCTCTCTCTTAATGTATATTTCCATCTTTATCTACAACTCCATCTCTCTCTTAATCTCTACCAACCATCCATATTCCTATCTATCTCTGTATCATCTGTATCTTCATTTGCTTCAATCTTTTCTTCCGTTTCCATTTTAATCTTAATTTCTATTTCAATCTTCACTTCCATCTCGATCTACATACATCTCTGTCCCCTAGTCAACCTAAAATTTCATGCATTTTTTTTTCCTTGCATTAGGTGAAACTGCCTCTATCTCTGTTCTCTTCTCTCATTAATTTTTTTTATAACATTTTATTTTTAATTAATTTTTCCACTCTTCACTCACTTTCTCTTTTAAATTTTTTTGATTTCATTTACTTTTATTTATAAATAATTTCCAATTGAATATACATACATACATATGTACATATTTATCTCTTGGTCTACCGCAATAACATGAAACGGCCATTATTCCACTTACTCTCGCACTCATTAAATCCCAGTTCATTGACAAAACATTTGCATAAATGTTGACATTATTCGTGGTAATTGTAATGAATTGACCTTCTATACTTACAAATACTTTCTAGCATGCATGTGTTTGTGTGTGTGTGAGTATAATAGTTAAGTACTCTTATTGTTGTAAAATATATAAAAATTAATTTTAAAATAATTGACAAATAATGCGGTACCAAAAGCTTTATGCAAATTACATTGTGAGCTGCGTGATGCTGACATAAGCGCGACCACACTCAACAACAACAACAACTTACATTAGCCATTAGCACAGCTCGGACATGAGAATGGTAAATTTACAAAATTTTTTATTACATTTTATCGTTTGCTAAACTAATTCAGTGTATTTTCCAAGCGCACATGGTGGACATTTTAGAATCTGCTATTTGAGCTAAGAACGAATCATAAGTTCGAACACTGTCAAGCACATATGAGCGCGTGAGTGCGTATGCTGTCAATTCGCTTTGTTTATATAACAATAAATGATAAGTGTGACATTTGTTATGCGTTGATGCGCGAAAACACATATATACATACCTACATGCACTCGTCTACATATCAAACTTTTGCAAAATTTTATTTTATTTATTCAATTGCTAGGCAATTTAATTTAACAATGCTTTTGAAATTTTAAAAACATTAAGGGTTTTCATTTAACCATCTAAGTTTACGCGATATATAAATTTATACATTTATCAGTTCAGTTAAATGAACGCCCTAAATAAATTTATACGTAATTTGTGTAAAACGAAAACTTTTATGTCGAAACTCATAAAGAAAAACAGTGTTTTGTTTTTTTCAAGTATATTTTTTTCATTTTCAACTAGTGTGCATTGAATCTAATAAAAAAATTACATGCCATGCGTCGTTATAGAAACGTATAAATTTATCAACTTTTTTACGCACCAAAATTGTCGCGTAAATTTATCAAATTTGTGTAAACGATTTTTCATACAAAATATGACAGTTCATTTACACGCTAGGTAAATTTACGCGTTTACACACTTTACGAGGCATTTACATGGTTTAATGAAGACCCTTATTAAAAAATAATGAATGAATACAAAAAAAAAAATATACTTCCAAAATATGTTTTAAAAAAAATCACTACCTCAGAAAAAAAAATCACTTAACAAAAAATCGCTATTTCCTCAAAAATTCCGAATTGCAAAATATGAACTTTTTTTAATATACTTTTTTTTAAATAAGTCACTGTTAAGTAGGCCCTACATTCTTTCAATTCACGTTTAGACTCAATTTTCGTGAAATAGAGACTTTTCGAAAACTAGCGATTTTTTATTTTGGACCAAGCGACTTTCTCGGAACCAATCGTTTTTTGGTTCATTCTCAGTCAATTAGTCAATTAAAATTTGATGCATATAAAAATGTCTAAACCATAAAAATTTAACAAAAATGTTTAAACAAAATCACCGGTATCAATAAAAATCGCTGCTTCCAATAAAAATCACTGGTTCAATAAAAATCACTAGTTCCAAGAAAACATCACACGAAAAAAAAAAAAAATTATTAACGTCAAAAGCGTAAAAAATGCACAGCCCCCATCACCTAATCCGTTTCCCTCGCTTTTTCGAACACTTTCTTAAACACACTTTCATGAAATAAGTTACTGGTATCATAAATCATAACAATCCCAAAACAATAAATTTAAGAGCGAAACGTGATTCCAAAAAAAGTCACTGGCTGCAAAAAAATCACTAGTTACAAAAGTGTCACTGAGCGCAAAATCAAATCACTTACATGTAATAAGTTACTGGTATCATAAAAAACAAACAAAACAAGTGTTAATCACAGGTCCAAATAAAAAATCACAGATTTAAACAAACTTTCTAGATTATTTATTCTTACCTATTGTTTAAGGCACCAGTGACTGCTTTTGGAGCGGTGACTGTTAGGAGTATCTAATGAAAACACTTTATTTGACTTAACTATCTTAACCTATTAGCAAATCCTTCTTTTTCATTTTAGACGTGGTGACGGTGACGCGTGATATAGTGACTAGTGCAGCGAAATACTCATAAATGTTGGTGACAGTGATTTTCCTTCAATCTTTCCTAAAGTATGGGCTTGACACTACATTTAGCATTCATAAGCTCATCCAAAAATTAAAAAAAAAAGTTCAAACACCAGACACGATTTGTTCAATGAATTTGTACATGAAATTTATTTATTAACACCACCCCCACCCAAAACTACGACCACAAAACAGGCCTACAAATTTAATGCAAATGAAATTGAGTTCAAGAAATATTTCCAAGCGACACGACACGTGCAAATACGGAAATAAAGACAGAACGAGCAAGCTTTGACTGAAGCAAAAAATTAATCAATTCATGGCCAGGATACGAACGGAAATGATGTCAGCGAAGCGTGTATAAACAGCAAAGATGCGACGTGGCTAAACGAAGGCAGTGGAGTTGGGACAATATGTAGGAAAGGGGAAGAGAGAAACGTAAAAAAAAAACGCATAATCAAGGTGAGTAAGCAGACCAATTCGTTTTATTTTGTAACAGCGCAATGGACTTAACTGAAAGTGGGAAAAAATTAGAGAAACGACAACAACAACAACAACACAAAAAATGTAACAGGAAATAAAAGCGCAGACTGAGTAGACAAATGAATGAGCTATGTTGTGAATAAATAATTGAAATAATGTTGACATGGGAGAGTAGAGTGTAAGAAGAGCGAGCGGGGGGTTGGAATGCTTAGCTACATTTTTATGCCAATGCTTTTGCTGTCACGATGCTGGTGGTGGGAGGTGAAAGCTTTCTATGTAATAAAATACTTCTATCTAGTTATTCGGTGTCAGCTGTTGCAGAGAAAAAGTGAGAGCTTGGGAAGAGTTAGTCTTGGTTTTTCACCAAGGAATTGAATAAATAATTTATGAAGTGCATAGCAGGAAAGTTTGGAAGCTGGCGATGAGGACAATAGGATGCGTAGGTACTACTTCTTAGAGCGCTCGGAAAGGGCATAGAAAACGCGCTAAAAAAAATTAAGGTTGTGCTGAGAGGCTTTAACATCACTGTGGGGAATGAATATACCTTTGAGTCCTACAACCTAAAAATCTTTTTGTAGGCCTAGCTTTCAGTATAAAAAAAACATATATATTTGTTCCAAATGCCTGGCTTATAGGGCACACATCTCACTCACCACAGACCATTTCTGAGGATATTTAGTATAGATTTAAAATGAGCTCGGAAAGAAGAACCCAACTCTATGGAAAGAAACGGGCTGGTAAGAAATAAGGAAAGGGATGCTGAGTAGGAAAAATGAAGAAATGTTATGCGAAGCGGAGTATTGCTCGAGGCGGCTTTAAACCATGATTAAACCATTTTTGGACTTATGACTTTCAACTTGGACGGAAGTTAGATGCCCAGCTCTTAATTAATTGATAATCTAGACCCTTGGATTACAAACCATTCTAGTCATAACTTCTAAGCAACCAAAAATTCTAAAGCGAGACCCTGAGAACACCCGAGTCATACATAAACTGCGTTCTCTCTTCCATGCCTTCGGACATTCGTATTACACAACCTATCCAAGGGTAAAGCCGTCTCTCGAAGAACAAAAGTCAAGCTGAATGAACTACTTATCATGGTGTTGTTCTGAAAAAGCTTGGACAGCGGTGCGCCGTACTTTGGGAGTGCTCACGATGTGAGAGTCCTTTGTGGGATATGAACCCGGTACACTCCTCTATTAGCAACTTCCTGTCGCTGGAACGATTTCGTATGACGCAACCTTCTAGGCCATGTCGGCTTATTTTATTGTGCGGTAGGGTGAGGTTGCTTGACCGCTCGTACATACCGCAAACCCCCTGCTCCCTGGTCTTCTAATTCTGCGTTGTTTCCATACTAACCAATTCTCTTTAAGAGTCCTTCTTCATCACAAACATACATACCGAAATGGAGCTTAAACACATTTTCATCCTTAATTTTTGGCTTCAAGATTCTGCCCAGTATTGGGCATTAGTTGGTGAGTTAGGTTGAATGGATAAAAATTAATTTCGCTGACGGTACAAAACACACACACACACATACAAACAAAAATGTGCACAACGAGTATTTGACTATGCTCAGACAACAACGCACACAAAATGAATAATTGGCATTATAAATATGGCGATTTGACAACAACAAATTTGGCTAAAAATGCGAAAAAGATTAGACAAAAAGACGAAAAAACGAAAAATAAATACAAATAATTCATTAAGAAGATTCGCAGCCTAAGGATAATTTTCATAAATCTTATTTCATTGTCATTCCATTTTATTGCTCAAGGCCAAACTGCCAAGACAAAACGAAACATTTGCTCGGGGCAACTGATGAGAAAAAGATAAGAAAGAACGAATGATTTATGAGTAATTCGTTTCAATTATGCAGTGATAAAATTTAAGTCATGAGATATTCCTACTTAATGTAGACTGTTGTCAGTTGGAATTAGCAAGGGAGCCCAATTGAGGCTACATCAGATTTTCTAATTCAGTGGTGGTAAGCTCTTGTGCCGCTGACGGATCGGATATCTATAGGAATGTATTTTGATCTAGACAGCGAAATCCCTCTCTACAATATCCTCATAGCAGAGCACAGCTCGTGAAGTTTAGCTTCGAATTTTCTTGTCTCTTGGTTTAAGTAGTGACTAAGATACTCTTCAAAGTTTAAGAGAACAAACCATTGTCGGATTCATTACGATTCGGTTGTTTATTAGTGCAGTTGTTAGCTAAGGTGGAGTAAAAGTCTGAGAGGAGCAAAAAGTTTTGACTAATTTCTGTGATGCGGACGATAAATGGATTCCTAGAGGAGCTGCCTTTATCTGAATTCTACTACTACTGACATTTTAACAGGGTTGCGACCTGTTTTACGTTAAAAAAAATTAAGTATTACAGCAAAGATATTAGCCAATAGTATTTGCAATGTGTTGTTAAACCTAAATCCAATTTTAGCAGGGTTACCACCTATTCTAAATGACATATTTTTCAACCCATTAACAAATATCTATAATTTATGATCGCGAATACTCTATTGGTACTCTATCGGTACTATTTCCTAAATGGCTACACAGATTCAAAAAAATTTGTCCCACAGATGGTACCTACTTGAAAGTTGCCACTATGAATATTGGTACCATGTATTTAAAACTGTATTTTTTAATACTGTGTTACAGCTAGAGTTGCCACCTTATCTGTTTATATGCATTATCTTTGCATAAGTGACCTTATCTCGAAACCGATTTGACTAACTTTTAAAAGCTTATGAATATTTTTGGTGTGCTGTATTTGTAGCAGAGCTCCAGTGTTGCCACCTAACATGTTTCTGCAAGGTTGCCACCTATTTTAATATTTTTTCCCATTTTTAGTGTGATATACCAATAGGTTCCTCATAATTAAACAAAAAATTGTTATGTACTGCAGTAAACCAAGGTTGCCACCTAGTTATATTTTATAATATCGTTTTATCTATCATCTGGTATCTCGAAAAGGACTAGAAATTTAATTTAATTAACTTTATATGTAAATGATATACTTGGTTCACAAACTGTCTTTGTTCTGCCACTGGGAATTTTCTACAAGGTTGCCACCTATTTAAATATTTTTGGAAGTAGAATGAGGTATGAGTATCTAAGGTAAAGGTTGTGCGCATCTTTCTTAAACAAACAATTTTTTTAGGGTGCCTAAAACCTAGGGTTGCCACTTGATACGCAATTTGATTTTTTTAATTAACTGTCTTCTAGCCACTTAAATGACCTCAAAAGTGCAACTACTCATACTCATTATTCTTGAACCATCCTAACTCCGAACTGCTTCACACTTGTACATTTGTTAAGCTGTTGTAGCGAGAAATGACCTGCTTGGCATAACTGGCTGGCGAACGTTAAAGTTTTTAATAGCAAAATCTGTCCGAACAATTCTTATAGAGTTTTAGGTAAGTATCTGCATAGCTATGAATACCAAAAGGTGTCCGGTGTTCACTAAGTGCAACACAATGGAAGGCGATGTGTAAAAGTGAAACTCAAATGCTTATCCCGTCTTTGTAATTGTAATAAGTTTAGTATGCAGCTGAATGAAGCTAAATGGAGTTAAGCTCACCAAGAGCAGGTTGAATGAGCCTAAATGGAACTGGTTTAACAAAAACTAAATTAAAGCAAAAAGAAAATTTATACAAGCAGAAAACTGAGTGAAATTCAAATAAATAAAAGAAAAACACAGCAGAAGATATATGTAGGTAAATTGCAACAACAAAAGCAACAAAAAAATCATAAAATTAAGAAGGGGCAAGTGTTCCGGTGAGGAAAATGTGGTAGGTAGTTTTAGTTCGAGTCCTTAACAACTAGTATGATCACCCTATCTCTTTCTCAAACTAATTTTCTCTCTTCCTTTTCACTTTAAGCTTCTTATTCAAAGCATATCTATTTTATCTTCGAAACTTACGTAACCGAAAAATTTCCAAAACAAATTACTACAAAGTTTCATATGAAAATCTATCTCACACAATTCCTTTCCTGCTTCAAGGGAAGGCAATACTCACTCAAATCTTAGAAGATCACATAGTTACTATTCCTATTTGCCCCTGCAGATCTAACCTTCAACCAAAAATGTCATCCACCAATGATTCATTTCCCTGCCGGGTTTTCTTAAATGAGTGTGAGTTTGTAGGTATATGTGATTTAACCCTGCCTGATTGGTCCATCTTCATTGAGGTCTACATTGAGATTTTCACGCCTTGTTACAAAACTCTTTAGTTCTTCTCCTGCACTCTCCCTAACTCACCCTCGTCCACATTTTGCGTCTTAAAACTTTTTACGAAATTTTTGTTCACACTTCTTCTCGCACTACTCGCCTATACGTTCGTGTGTTTGTGTTTGTGTGTGCGTGACCAGGCTATAGCTTAAAAACTTTTTCGATTTGGAGTTCATCCAAACTGCACACCCGAGTAATAATACAAGAAATTATGAAGAGTTTTTCTTGCAACTTAATTAAAAATTTCTGGCACGTTCCAATGCCAATGCATGGTTGCGCAAGCAGCAGAGCCACGTCTTCGCTTACAAACTATAAAGCACATTCATAAGCGCCTTTTATGCACAATCGCCTACACAAACAAGTTCATAAGTTTACTTACGCCTCAATGCTTTCATTGCTTTAGTTGCGCATTTTAGGTGTGCAAATTGCTGTTGTTTCTTAGCTTGGGCATCCATGTAATAATTTAGATTTAAATCGTTGTTAAAGTACAGATAAACAATATAGTTAGCCAGTTTGGCCTAATTTATGCCAACAACAATAATTTAATAGGCAACAATAAATTCATGGAAAGCAAACTTTAATTCTTGTAATTTTCTTGCCCCTAAAAGCTTTGCAGCTTTAAATTCTAAATAACGTACACTGCAGGCTTATTGTATCTTTTTAGTACTGCAGACACAAGCGATGCTATTCTTTACCTTTTGTAATTGGTAACCACTATTTTTTACTTTATTAACATTTTTTTTTTAATTTAGCTATATAGAGAACCACAAATATAACCCGTTTCAATATTCAATATTTTATAAAAATCCCTTCGAGTACTAAAAGAAATTGGTACACAAATTAAGTACTAAAAAATCTTATACAAAATTCTTAGTACTAAATTTAAAAAAAAAATGTTGTCTACATTTTTATACAAACATTTTTAGTACTCAAAAGTTAAGTAGGCCAAATTTTTTTTAAAAAGCTCCACTATTATATGGAAATATTTTATTAAAAATTTTAGCATCTATACCAAATTTATCAAAAAATTTTAGTACTAAAAAAATTTAGTTCAAGAAGTTTTGCTCAAACTACAAAAAACTTAGTACAAAAGCATTTATTTTATTTAATATAATTTCATTTAAAAACATCTCAGTACTACATCCCAGCTAAATACAACAAATTTTGTGGTAATTACATTTAGTAACAATAAGAAAAGTAACATAAAGAAAAGTTATAAAAAACCATTTTAGTACTTAGTACGAGAGGAACAAAATGTTGCTACAACTACAAACAACTTGGTAGAAAATTAATTAGTTCCACCAAAAGCTTAATGCAAAAGAGTTTCACATTAAACCATTTTAGTACTAAAAATTTGAGTGACAAAAAAAAAAATTTAGTACAACAAAATGGTGCAAATAATTGCTGCCTGAAAATATGTTGTCAAAAAAAAAATGTAACAAACTTGCGTGCCATCAATTGCTGTTATATCTAGCACTAGTAACGAATAAAGATTTAGTACATGAGATAGTGTACTAAAGAATGAAATAAAAAATGTGTGTTTAATAACTACGTACTAAAGAAGAAACTTTAGTCAAAAAGTACAAAGTAGTAACAAAAAATTAGTACTAAAACTTCAGCACAATAGCACGAAAAAGTACTAAGTATTTTAAGTATATGCGGCATATTCTAAAATTTAAACAAAAATATCAAGTATAATATTAAGGACTAAAATCATTCAATTTAGTACAAAAAAATAAAGAAAATTTTTTTAATTATATTTACACTTAAAAAGTAAAAATTCCACCCACCCGTCATCATCCCATCATCTTCGTACTCCTATAAATTTGACCCTTCCAAAAACCATACGCACTCGTAAATAATGCAATTTAGATTACTCATACGCACTGTCATCGCCCTCTAAGTAATAATACCAAACAATAAACTGCTTACTCCATGTACGGAAATGTTACGTATACGCCCCGCTCACACACGCCACACACTATCTACTAATGAAATTTATCATAATATTACTCATACGCCCTGTTGCCTAAGGCAGTTATTAGAACAGATTTAATGTAGTACATGCTACAACAGCGCAAAACACTCTAAACGTCACATTATCTACAACCACGCACACACACACCCACAAACACACTCTTTTATATACACAAGCAAACAGGCAATCGAAGCTTTATAAAAGGATTATGTTTCAAATAAAGGCGGCAAAATACTTAAATTGTCTGTTAGCAAAATTTTTCTTCTTTTTTTTTTGTTGTTGTTTTTTCTTTCTACTTTACACAACTTTCACCCTCATGTTTGTATACACATACACATTTCAAGAGTTTATAAAAGTCAAAAGTCTACTTTAGCTAGCATATTAGTTGGTACTTCCTTTCAACATTGTATTTGTACATACATATGTAAAAGAGGTCAGTTGGTACTTTTTTTGAGCAAAAAGATATATATTGTGCTCGAGTGCACATGAACTCAGTACATTTGATGAACTTAAAGCTATTAAATGTGGGAGTTAAGTAGTGTGGTTAGTGAGGAGCAAGGAAAACGACTCGTCATTAAAAGCTTTGGCATAAAGCAAAAGCGATGCTAAAGAGAGGAATGGGGAGAGAGGTTACAGAGCTCATCAGCGAAAAGAGAAACAAATTAAATAAGCTGAGTTTTATCAAAATTTTTAACAATATTAGTAATATTTAATAATTTAGTATTTTTTATTAAAAATTTTTACTTGAAAAGAAAAAAAATTTTATTCAATCATTTTCTAACAAAACATTTTATTTGAGAAAAAAATTAAAATCAAGTTTTTTTTAAATCCATTTCGGAAGCTGCTGGATTTCGTCAGTAAAAATTTGAAAAAATTAACGTCAAATATTTGGTATTCTCTGTTAATCAGTGGGCTATCAGCCCAATAGTTAGCTCAGCAAATTCTTTTACTCGAGCGCATTGAAAGTCATAAACACCACAAAAAATTTACAAGCTCAACAAAAGTTCAATTGTTGGTCTAGAATAAACATTGTGAGTTGAAAAAATAAGCTAATTTTTGGGTTTGAAAGTAAGCTTTATGTTAGCGAGACAGAAATTTGTTTAAAATCCCGCAATTAAAATCAATACAAAATTTAAGAAAGCAAATTTCTTTTTGAATTAATTTTTTTAATATTTTTATACTTTCACTAAAAATAAATATAATTTTCTATGCTTTTTCCGCATAATAAAAGATTTTAAAACTGTTTTTTTTTTTTAAACTTGTGTGTTTTTTTTTGTCTCAGAATTAAAAAATAATTCGAAGAACAATTTAAAGAGAGTTTGTTTGAAAACGACTGAAAACTATTTTTTTTTGTCTTTAAAAACAAGTTGAATTGTATTTATTATTCTAATTTTTTTTTTTTTTGTTTTTTTTTCTCTCATATTTTTATGCTGACAATAATAACTTTTTTTAACTAAACTAACTGCCAGTTTCAAGGAACAAGTTTTTCGCTTTAAAATTTTATATGAAATTTTAGCCAAAAAAATATTTTAAATACATTTTTTTCAGTTATTTTCAACGACTGAAACATTTGCTTTGTTGTATTTCAATTTCCGATTTTTTTTTTGATTTTTATGAATACATTTTAAAATTATTTATTTTTTTTAATTTTACTTATTCAATTTTCTATATTCGTGTAACCGGCAGTTAATATAATTTCAATATTTATTCTCAAAGACGTGGCCACAATAACCAAATCGTAACCGTAAAACTGTGAAACCGTAAAATCTTTACCCTAACACTTTACTAACCGCAATCGCAAAGATAAATATTTCAACTCAACCTTTACCGTAGCCATAACCATAATCCTTATAGTTTCAAATGATAAAAGTAAATATATTCTTGGGATTTATACTAGAACTTCAACCCATTACACCAAAATCAAAATTTAATCAAACTTTAATTAAACTAAAAGTGGTGCCACTAGGCGTATGAGTGATATTTTCATATTCATTAATTTCCATAGCATACATTTAGGCATTGCGGTTCCTAACATATCACCAAGATTTCTTGAAACTACGCTCTTAAAAGCTTTTCCGTCTGCAAAGCCTAAGCAAATCTATTAATCTTATTTCGGCAAAACCATTAAATTCTTTGCACCACAGCAGCCATCTGCAAAATATAAGGAATTCAATGCGAAGCAATTACTTTTGTTTAATCCATGTAAATACTGCTATACACACACTAATACTATTAAACATGTAATGTATCCCTTTTTTCGTATACTTGAAATTTTATGATTGGCAATGCCAGATGGCAGCTTTTGTTTCATCTATTTCCGACTTACCCAAATATTTAGTTTTACGAGTCTTCTTTGCTCAACAACTAAGGCAACACTTTAACTTTTAAGTATCTACAAATACATACACACTTTATTTGCTTCTTATTCTTATACTTTATACTCATACTTTTATAAAGATTTTTGTTCCATACACTTTCCGTAGCAATTTACTGATTATTTACTGCATTGGAAGCAGCATACCTTTGGCTACCCGGCATATTTTGTATGGCTAACAAGTGTGCTTGTGTGTTGGTGTGTCTCGTTTTTATTTAATGAACCGTCGATATCTAATGGCATCAACCTAAATGTATTGGCTTAAATGATATTTGTTGCATATAAAGCTATTAAGGATGTGCGCAATGAAGATATATGAGGGTCGCCGCTGTGAGTTACGCTAAAAACAGGGAGCCTAGCTATTGTCAGTGGCAAGATTTGTAGTTGGTAATATATTAGTGTGACAGCTAAAGGGTAAATGGCACACCTCAGAATTAGTTTCAATTTATCTTTTAACGAAAAATTTGATTTTCTGCTTTCCGTTTATCATAATAAAGAAATTATATTTTTTTTATCAAACATGAAAAAAAAATTTTCCTCAGAAAAAACAAGTAATTTTTTTATAAAATTTTATAAATACCAAAGCCATGTTAACTATTTTCAAATTTTCATTGAATTATTTTTTTATTAAGGAAAAAAAATTATTTATGATATATTTTTTGTCACAAAAAAATTTTTTTTTTTTTCATTAAACATAAAAATTTGGTTTTGACTTTGTAAATATTGAAAAATTACTTTGCTGTTTTTTTTTTTGTTTAAATAATCATATTCATGTTTTTATTGTGTTTTGTTTATTTATTTTATGTAAAAACTCTTTCACAAAAAATTTATTTTTTTTTTTGTTATTAAATATTAGAATTAAGTTTTAGAAAAATAAACTGGTCTTCCCGAAAAAGGGTTTGACTTTATAAATATTGAAAAAGATATTTGCCATTTTCTTTATTTGTTTAAATCCCCTAAATTCTTCTTTTTTTATATTAAATAAAAAAATACTTCTTGTAAGAAAGTCTTTAACAAAAATTTAAACTTTTTAATAAAATTATTATCTTATAATTATATTTTTATGAGTTCAAGGCCTTAATTTTAATAAAACGCGGAATGAAACTATCAATTATTAAGTTTCTATACAAAAGTTTTTAAAATTTTGGTTTTGCCCAAAAATTTTTTTCACTAAAAACGAAAGTAGTCGTGAGTTTTATACTTATCTACTAAAAATATTTCTCAAATAAAATATACCGAAAAATTGAGTGTAATATCGCTGAAACTATAAAATTACTGACTATTACCGATCCCTGCTTCAAACAGAAAGCAAAACTAATAAATATCACTTTCTACTATAAATACATTTATATGTGTAATAGCGCTGGAATATATACCTATGTGAATAAAAAGCAAATGAAATTAAGGTTAAATAACACCATCAAACCGATTAAAGTGCCACACAAATCTTTTGAAAACTTCGTGAGCGAAATAAGACGTAGTGATATATACATAGATAACGATTTAGATAAAACTACAGCACACCCATTACATTATATAACCCACTCTGACCTTTATAATCCCTTTTTGTGTTTGCTGTTAGCTGTCCTAAGCCAGCAGAATGTGTTATTCTCGAAACTATCAGCCATCTACTTTTTCAGAGATAGCATACCAGCTAAAAAATAAAATAAAATAAAATAAAATAAAATAAAATAAAATAAAATAAAATAAAATAAGATAACATAAAATAAAATAAAACAAAATAAAATTAAATTAAATTAAATTAAATTAAATTAAATAAAATAAAATAAAATAAAATAAAATAAAATAAAATAAAATAAAATAAAATAAAATAAAATAAAATAAAATAAAATAAAATAAAAAAAAATAAAATAAAATAAAATAAAATAAAAAAAAATAAAATAAAATTAAATTAAATTTAAATAGATTAAATCTTGCTCAACATTCTAAAGAGCCGAAAGTACTTTAAACTGTTGATAGCATCTTTCATGTCAACACAAAGTTTGTAAACTCAATTTTCAACGCTCATCAAAAACAAATCTTAGTTTTCGCCACCACAACTTTTTTTCTTTAATTAATAATTACAATGAAATTTTCTTGGAACAAACTTTTCAACTTTAAGTCACTGGAAAATTGTCTAAACACTTGAAAACAGCAACAACAATATAGCAAACGGGACATCTAAGTGTACACTTCAGTGTCTATTCGTGTACAAGTGGACAAACACATTAGCAATAACTTTTGTGTTGGAAAGCAGGAACAACAATTACATCGTTCATAATGAAGCATGACGGAATGGGAGTGTGTTAATGACAATAAAATGTGAGAGTGTGTGTGGGTGGTGCTAAAGAGATATGGGAAGAAGTTATACCCCAGTCAGTAAGCTCAGTGCTAGAAGTCTAAAAAGGCAACATAAGCTCACTTGTGATTTTAATAAAGCAACAAAAGTTTCGTAGTATAAAGAATAACTCAAACATTTGCTCTTCCAATCAAACCTCTTCAATATGAAAGAAATTCAATAGGGCACTCAGTCTCACGATATCCCCTCACGCTCTCTTCTCTCTCTTCGCCAACTTTATTGAGCAGTAGCAAACACCTTCTTTGTGCCATTTTCCAAATATACAACACCTTCACCACCTTCATAGTAACCGAAATTTACCCACACCCCCTTCAAACTTGTCATCTCTAACCATTCCGTTGTTTGCATCAAGTCGTCGTCAACAAAACTTAATACCCCCAAAGAGACTCTTCAGACGCGTACACAACTATTTTACAATATTTCCAAATGGTTGACATGGTGCAAACAAAGTAAGAATAGAGAAGCAACTATGTACCCTAGCACCGTAGTACTTACTTAGGGACAAACTTAGTGCGAGCAATGTTGTTAGTCTTTGGTTGACTATTTGTTGGCTGACATTTCGCGGTTAAGCAGCTGGCGTTTGACGGTCGATTGTTCAAAATTGCATGTTGCGGTTGTTATTGTTGATGGTTGCCATCTTACTGCTTAGTTGCTCACTTTGATAGCTGTTGTTGGTTGTTTGTTGACATTTTGAATGACTTTAAATGTCGCTGGGTTGAGGGATGGGTGTAAGGAGCGCAAGCATCAGCTCTTAAGTGATTTACATGGAAGTGAGTCACATAAAAGGGTTTCTCTTTACTTTCCTCTCACAAACTCAGAATTTATTTTTCCCTTCCCCACTCCCTTCTTTTCTCTCTCACTACTTCTCTCATCATATATTTTTGCTACTGATTCCTTCTCATCCTCTGTTTATTTCTTTTCCTGTCTCACTCGCCCTTTCCAATAACCGATCAGCCCATTCCCAACCTTTCTCTCTCCAAATCTCGCTGTCGCTTTTCCCTCACTTTCTTCTCTATAATATCCTCATTGCCTCTCTTTCTCCCTGTGTCCCCCATCTTCCTTAATGACATCATCTGTTCTCATAATTCTTCTTTTTTCTCTCTTTGCCTTTTCCATGTTCTTCAGTTTCCCCTAAGAATTTTCTCTCGCTCCTTACCTTTCATTCCAGACCCGATGCTAGGGTTTTCTGCTCCAATTTGACTCAATCTACACAAAAATACATCTTGTTCTTATATCCGTCTTCCGCGCTATTAGAAACCTTATTTTGATCATCGCTCTCATTTACTGATGTTCCGCACTGAAGTTGACAGTCTCGTTCTGTCTCTTTCTATATTTGTTTCATATTTATACATATATATCCCTCCTCAGCTCTCTCTCCATCAATCTCTTATGATAAATCTTTTCTTTATAGCTATGTATCTGTCTCTTTCTAGCTTAAGTCTGATTTTTGCCTACTTTTCATGCACTTGTCTCTCTTCAATTACGAGCGAGAGATATTATTTGTCTCTTTCTTTAAACATAAATCTACATTTTTCGTTATCCATTCCATTCTTCTTTATACCGTTTTTCTCTTTTACGTATTCGCCATAGTCTCCTTCTCTCAGTTTCTATATTTCTTGGCGTTCCTCCTCCCCTAAACCTAGTTTTGTCTCTTTCTTTGTCTAAGCTTTATTTAATGTGAAGTGTATCAGTCTGTCTCTTTCTATTAACCTAACTATTTCGTTCCAAATAACATTTCCCTATCACTGCTTCTTTTTATGTGTCTCTCTACTACGTTTTATCCCTAAGTCAAATGTATGCCTCCTTCCATAGCTTTCTTTGAACATCCCCCTACTCCTCCCGGTCCTGCTAACTCTTATCTAATATCATTCTTTCTCTCTCTGCCTATTCTCATTCCATCTGTCTCATTATTTCCCTTCTACCAAGTCACTGCCCTCACTCTCAGCTCTCATCGGTCTTCCCCTTAAAATTCATATCAACACTTGTCTATCCCCTTGAGCGTCTTTTTAGTGCTGACAGCTGCTTTCAGTCACTTTTGCTTTTATGTTTTTATTGCGTTTGCTTCAAGTTTCGTTATTGGTATCTTTACTTCTACCACAGATGACACTTTATAGTTGTTGACAACATTTTTAAAATTGCTAATTATCTTTTTCGTGAAGAAACCGCAAAGCACAAAACACAAAGTGACAAAACAAAATTTTATAGTGACGACAGTGACAAAAGGAAGAAACACAAAACGACGAACATAAAGGAGAATCAGTGAAGGTAATTCATAACGAAAGTTGGATTTTTGGCACACAAAAAAAAATCGAAAAACAAGGGTGCGAACACGATGGGGGCGTGGAAAAGTGGCATCTAATTGTGTTGACATTGAGTAAGTTGACAGCTGAGATCAACACAATAACGGTTAGTGACATATAGCTGCTTCCAAATGTCTCTAATTTTATTGTTGTTGTTGTTTATTGTTTTATTGTTTTATGAAGTCTTTCAATACATGTTTTGAAAGAGGTCTACCTTAAGTTTGTAGAAGTAAAAGGAAAACTAAGAGAGAGACTTGTGTATACTTGTGTGAAGTAGTAGTACTCGGTTTAGGCTCGACTAATCGGCACTTCCATTTTCTTGAATAATCGGTTGCTCAACAGAAAATCTCATGGACCATTGATGGACCCCACTCAAATGGAAAAAACAGGTAAAAAAAACTGAACCTTCCTTGAGGTTTCCCACTTGGCTGCAGTTATCGACAAAAATTATAAGAATGACAGCACCAGCTTTGTTTCTAGCCTTGCAGATTTCGCACTAATAATACTTACGAGTAAGTACCTCAGCAAACTCTTACTTCTCTTTTCTCGTTCCCCTATTCTCCTTCCTTCCTAGTGACTATTATTATTATTCACAACACAAGTAGCTCAATCTCTACAATAGTACCTACTTACCTAGCTCGTGAATAGCTGGAGGGGTTGATTGATTCAATGCTTGAGTACATGATTGATTGTTTCGTTGTTTGGTTTCATTGAATTGTTTTTCATTCGCATTTCATCGTCTCAGGTCGCCTAGCTCAGTCTCGGTTCACCAAACTAGTTGTACGAATTTTCATTTTTTTTTTTTCGTTGTTCAGCTCATTTGTTTGTGTTTCTATATCGTAAGCTATAAGCGTTTTGATGCTGTTAGCTACTACATACCATAACTCAGTCTGAACTTTACACTATGCTGCACTCATTTTGTTTTCAAATGCTTACTTAATAAACTTTGTTGTTGCAGCATACTTCAAAATTTTCTAGTTGTAGAACACGAGCTTTGATGTCTGATTTTTTGTGTATTCGATGAATGGTTTTTCAATGTTGCAACGAAATATGCAAGATTTCATTTTCATTTAGATGCTTTCAATTGTCAGCTGAGTTATCAATCATTTACGAACCGACATGGTACATGGGTTGTGAGAAAAGTTGGAACTTGAGGAGCTCGAGGATGAAGGAGCAGCCGAGGACTACATGAAGAGCAATGAGGGTTTTTTGCACCCCCAACCGAGAAAAGAGTAGTTCCACATAGCACAGATTGAAGTATACTAAAGAAAAAGTTGTATGTGGCGCTTTTGCTTGAGCAAGTGTAGCCAACTCAATAGTTTTCAATTTGGTGTCTGTTTGTCTGTATGTTTGTACACGCATCACTCAAAAACAGCAACATTAAATTCAATGAAATTTTCACTGTTGTATTCCTAACCATCTAACTTAGAGTTTTGGCCCAATTTAGTAGGATGAAAATATTTATATTATATATATATCTAAAATACAGTGGTGGCTATAAAAATGTGGTCAAAATAAACTGTGTACTTCTATTTGTAACAAGATGTTGAATATAAAAGTATACATATTAAAGAATATCAATAAATTTACTATAAAATTGAGCAACAGTAGTCCAAAAAATAGTTTTCAAATTTTGTGTCTGTTTGTCTATAAGTTTGTACGCGCATCACTAAAAACAACGCAATGCAATGCAATAAAATGTTCACTGTTGTTTGTCTGAACATCTAACTTAGAGTTTTGTAGCAATTAAGTCAGACAAAAATAAATAATTACCCTTAAATACAGTGGTGTCAATAAAAATGGATATGCAATATACATATATTTTACTTATATTTGTGACAAGTTGATGTCTACAAAGTACGAATACAAAAGAAAATCAATAAATCCACTTTATAATTGCGCCTCAAAAGTCATAGCAACATTTTTTAGAAATTTTGTTTGTCTGTTTAACTGTTTGTACTCACATCACACAAAAACCATCTCATAGATTTGAATGCAACTTTCAGCAATGTATAGCTAGATGTCTGGCTTAGAGCTTTGGATCATATTATTTCACCAAAATACTCAGTTTCATCAGTTTACAGTGGTGGCAATTAAAATTTCCAAAAAAAATATTTTTTTTTACTTAAACTGCAAACTATATACAAAAAATCATAAGAATTTATTTATTTATTTTCTTGACCGTAATGTTTGCTTTAGGGTGCCTATTTGTGTGTCCACCACTGTTTACACTTTTCACATTTCATTCAATTTAAGTTCACTTTCAGCAATCTACATCATTTGGCTGCCCATTAAGCAAGCACACTTTTGTTCTGGTATGTTTCAAATGCTTCTTCTTCTTCCTTTATAATTTTCACTGCTCAATTTCATGCCACCAAATGTAGATATGTACCTCATACACTCGCATACATAATATAAATTTGGTAGCATTGCATGTGAGCATCCTATCAGCTGTAATCACACACGATCCCCTCATATGACTGTCTGTTTTTGGGGATTGGGGGTGAAACCTGTGTATATTTGCTTGCTGACAACTTGCAACATTTAACGACTATTGTATTCTTGCCACAGAATTCTAGAATATCTTGCTTTGTGTCAACTGATATACTTTGTGATACATTATTTTTCTGCTTTCGTTTCTTTTTCCGTTTTTGTTTTTTTTTTTTTTTTTTGTTTTTTGCTTGGCATATATTTTTGCTCATTAACTATGCACAACAACACCGCAATACGAGTACAATAATAGCAACAACAAAAAACACCCTCTGCGCTGCATATGATATCGTAGTATCAATTATGGTTGTTGTTTTTGGTTTGTTTTTTTTTATTCGAATTGTTTTTGTTTGCTACTATTTCATATGCCACGAAAAACATTTCATGCATTTTGCATCGAAATAAGCATAAAAATCAGATGTGAAATCGGAGCCGAGCAGTGAAAGGTGGTGCTATGTGGTGCGGTGCGGTGTGGCAGTCAGTGATGTCGCCTGAAAAAATGGCACAAGGAAAAAAGGAAAAAAATTAAAATTTGGAAACAAAAAACACTAAAACAACGAAGTCATTTAAAAGT